>CM053595.1:147929091-147955688 GCA_028646575.1 Pseudocheirus occidentalis | reverse complement strand
GTCCGGGGCTCATCTTCTCCCCCCCCCCTCCTCTTACCGGGAACCCGGACTCTTCTTTCGAGGCTCGGACCTTCCCCCACCCTCATCTGGGGGGTGATTTCCCACTTGACCGAAGAGCCAAGATTTGCGGTTTGGATTCCCGGAGGGTGGCCCGGCGGCCCCCAAACCCTATCGATGGGAGGGGGGGATTTCCTGAACCCTTCCCTAGCCAGGGCTGTCGCAGGGCAAATCTCGGACACTTCAACCCGCCCCCCATCCCTCCCCGCTTTTTTCCTTCTCTTTTTTTAGGATCAGAGGACAAAAGGCTGGGAAGCGCTCCTTGGGCGGCGGGAGGGAAGACCCTTTTCCAGCTTGAAATTTCAGCCTCATTTCCCAGCCCTGGCCTAGTGTACCCCGTCGCTCACTCTCCAGCCCCAGGGAGGAACGGTCTCGAACTCAGGACCTAGAGGAGTGCAGCGGCGGCGTAGGGCGGCTAGGCAAAGCCCGAGAGGAAACACCTGGCGGGAAGCTGGCGGGGGCAGCGACCCAGGGGGCCCAGAGAGGAAACGGGCGGGGGGGGGGGGGAGCGCTGGGTGGGGAGGGAGCAGGGGTCAGGCTAAGCCACTTCCCCGAGCCCAGGGCGCACTCTGTGGCCAACCCCGATGTTGGCTCCGCAGTGTCGGGAAGAGTCTTCCTCGGCCTTCCAGTCTTCTTGACCTTTGCGGCTGTCGCCAGTCAGCTGTGGCCAGCTGTTCTCAGCTAGCCTAGCTGTCTCAGAGCTGAAGGCGGGAAGCAGGCAGGGCCCGGACGGGTGTGCACCCGTGTGCGTGCGTGTGTATGTGCATGTGTGTAAGAGGCTAGGCTCAGTTTGGAGGCCAGGTGTCTGTAGTTGTAGGAGGTTGGCCTCAGAGGGATGGTCTGTGTCTGTTTGTGGGTGTGAAAGGCTGGATTCACTAGGTGTCGAGATGTACATGTAGGAAGTTGGTCTCTGAGACTAGGAGAGTCAGTTTTTGTCTGTGATGGTTAGTGACGGCAAGGTTGAGTTATGAGGTGAGTTTTGCCTGGAATGTGTTCTCACATCACAAAGCTGTTAAAAGGCATGTCCTGATTTCTCTTGTTTTCAACATTTCTACCTTATTTGCTCAGACACAAAACAGTATATGTGCTCATTGCTATTGTCATGAAAAACTTTGAATTTGAGCACTGGCTAAGCTGCCATTTTTCTCGAACGGAAGTCAGTCTATACTTCAGCTGAAAGGGCCTTTAAATTCAAGCTGTACCTGATTAAGAATCCCAATAGTGGTCTTCCAGCCCATGCTTGTAAGGTCCTTAAAGACCACCAGCTTCCCCAGGCAACCCATTGTAATTAACTTTGGGGCAACTGTAAGTGTTAGGAAGGTTTTCCTTGCATCTTTTTGAAACTTCCTTTCACTTCAATTAAGAGTAAAGAACTCTCCTGGTGAACTGGCAGTGCTGACCAAAATCCAAGTTTATGTTAAGTGACCATGTGCATGTTAGCTTAATAATAAGGGAACCTTTCGTCTTTTCCCCCTGGTATGGTGGAAAGCACCTTATATTTAGAGACAGCTCCTGGATTTGAGTCCCAGCTCAAACACTGTGAACACCAAAGTGACCAGATCATCCTTATCCGCTGCTCTGAAAACTTCTATAGCTCTCAAGTGCCTACTAAATAATACACTTACCCTCAAAATGCCTTAGCTTGGCACTCTAGGATCCTTTTGGAGCCAATCTCCTCCCTTGTGAAATAGAAATAAATAATACTGGCATTATCTAATTCCCAAGGTTGCAATGAAGAAAGTGCTTTTGTAAACCTTGGTCCTGTCTCCTCCTTGGTGCCAGTCCCTCTATATCAGCTGTACCTTTGAACCCAAATGGTCTACATATTGTTCCCTATACGTGATATTGCATCTCTGGCCTCCATGACTGCACAAGCTACCACTCACCCTCTCTTTTCCTCCACTGCTCAAAGTCCTTAGCTCCTTTCTAAGGAAGCCTTCCATGACCCTGCTATTTGTGGCTCTTCTCTCCTCTTTCATTACTCAGCATATATTTTGTATTTCCTTATTTGTGTATTTGTTCCCCTCCAAAATGTAAACTCCTTTAAGGCAATAACTGTGTCGCTTTTTGGTATCTCAGGAGCTTAGCCCTGTACCTGGACCCCTGCAAAAGGCTAAATAAAGAAACATTTGTGGTTGAATTGGATGTAGGAGTCGGAGTTTGGGAAGAGCATCCTGTGTGCAGGAGGTTGGGATGGGGAAAGTGTACATGAAAGAATCTGGACTCTAAAGTGGGATTCCTGTGCAGGAGCCAGGGCTCGGTAGAGAGGTATTCGTGTGCAGGATGTGTGTGTGTGTGTGTGTGTGTGTGTGCGCGCGCGCGCGTAGGAGGCCCATCTGTGGGACTGTGTACTTGAACAGAAAGCTGGGTTCTGAAGGGGTGCCTGCGCAGGAGAGGTGCTCGGGATCCGGGAAAGGGTGCCTAAGACCTCAGCTCCCTCCGTCACACAACCAGCCTGGGTAGCCCGGAAAGCCGAAGCAGTGGCTCCCTCTGCAGGTCCGGCGGGTCGGGGCAGAGGGATGGCGCATGCGTACAACCCTGACGAAGCGTTCAGTTTCTGGTCCGCCCAATTGAGCCCAGGGGAGCATACGAGGCGGCGGGGCGAGGGACTAGAGTGGCCATTTCCTCTGCTCGCCACGCGCGGCCGGCCACGTTTCCTTTGGGGTGCGCAGAGTCCTCGTAGTTCCGGTCAGGCGCGGCAAAGCTGCTCTTTCTGCAAGCACTGTGAGAACGCCAAGAAACAAGTGAGAGAGGCTGGGGCGGCGGCGGGTTCAGTGTGCGGGGCGGCGGGGCGGCGGCACGGGCAGCCCGGCCCGGAGGGCCCGTCCGTTGGCGGTGGCTGAGCCCGAAACGCTGGCTCTGCTCTGTCCCTAGGATGATCACGGACGTGCAGCTGGCCATCTTCGCCAACATGCTGGGCGTGTCGCTCTTCCTGCTCGTGGTGCTCTATCACTACGTGGCGGTCAATAACCCCAAGAAGCAGGAGTGAGGCCGCGCGGCCCCGCTGCAGGTAATGCCCTCCCGGCCTCCGGAGCTGGCGGCGGAGAAAGCCCGCTCGGGCCAGCCCTGGCTTCACCTGCGCCCTCCTCTTGTGTCTCCCAGATGGCTCTGTGCTCTGGAGGGAGCGTTTTCGTGCCCGTCTTTCCTGCCTGCTCAGAGCTGAGGATGCCACAAGCCTGAGCCCAGGAACGGCCCGCGAGGGACACGGAGGCGCCTGCAACCAGGACCAAAGCCGAGAAGAGAATGGGAAGCAGCTTCTCCAAGGCTGAGGGGTTTGGGCCCCTATTAAACATCCCCCTCCTCTTTTGAGGCTAAACTGGCATTTGTTAAGAGGCAGAGATTGCTTACTGGGAGATGGGAGTGGGGAAGAGCTGGAATGGTTTCTGTGCACAGTGGGTATGGAGCCGAAGATCACCCTGTGTGGGTCTTCAGGTTGGCCGTGAAGAAAAGGCTGCCCAGGAATTGGGTGAGGGAGAGATCTTTGGAGACATTCGTCCCTCTGGCCTTCTTTCACAGGAAGGGGGGCCTCAGCCCAACATTGTCTCCTCTTTGCCAGGGTCCCCTGATAAAAGTCTGAAGCTAGATGGAGTGTGTGTGGTGGGGGGAAGAGAGTCTTTACACTAAATTCAATCCTGTCCACCCTTAAAAAAATAGCAAACATTTCTTGAGGTTTTTTTCCAAACAACTTTTATTTCCTCAAAGTCTTCCCTATCCTATGAAATAAGCCAGAGGCAAAATCTGCCACTGAATAGGGCTCAGTGTAGGGGCTGATTACTTTTCCAACCCACCAATATAAAAAATATATATATGTATGGTCCCAAATTCCTGTGCTGTGGAGGGAGGGATGGGGCTGGGAGGTCCCTGCTTATTTGTCCTGCTCCAAAGTGTGCTGACTCTCTAAAGAGCCATGGTTGTTACAGGGGGAGAAGCAACTGATTAGGGCATTTACTGTGCCCTAAAACCATGGAAGGATGTCCTGCCATGGAGTCAGGGGCAACATCATACTCTGGGAGACTGAGTGATTGGGGGGGCTTGATGACAGAACAACCCTCTGGCTGTCCCAGGCCCCCCCCACTGTAACAAGTTGGGGGCTGGGAGCAAATGATGGGACAAGACAGAAGTGAGGATGCAGGGGCAGAGTGGGGCCGTGGGGGCCCAACCAGGTACAGCCTGTAACAGAGAAGAGGGGAGTCAGGCTGATGAATTCTGCCCCTTTTCTATTCTCAGCCTAGGAGGATCTAACCTTTGGTTAAGTGCCTTGTGATTTGGGGGGAGAGGGAGGAACGACAGCAGGGTTCTAACACCTTTCTCCTATAAGGGAGGGGGAATCCCAGCTACAAGTTTTCTTGGTGAAGGGTAAAAGTAATGCCTCGGTAGGAAAGTGTCAAGGATGCTTAATTTTTCAGTAGGATTGTGCATTTGAACCCTAGGGTGATAAAGGGAATTGGGGAAATTAAGATCTTTCTTTAGTAAAGACAGAAGGCTGTGAAGGGCAAGAATGAAGGTGAAAATTATAAGATTTAAGTCAAGATCATGGAATCAGGTTCCTGTGGAAGACATTTAGAACCCCTGTACTTACCCTGGTGTAAGAGAGCAAGATCCTGGCTCTGGCTCAGAGCTGTCCCTGGTCCGGGGGATGGGGAATGTGGGGCCCGAAGAGCCTCTCATCCCTCTGCCAGGCGGCGATGAGCCCCGGCCCAACCCGGACCTAGCCTGTATGGATAGGGGGTGGCGCTGAGGGCTAGAATCTTCCCCTGAGCTTCTCACTTCCTGGACTTGATTCTGGCATCTCCATGGAGGGAGTGTGGTACAGTAGGGGATTAACACAAAGGAACTAGGACTTAAAACTCCTGGGGACTGTCCCTAATTGGGACAGGTATAATATGGGATTGGGGGAAAGGACTTTATTTAGTCTGGATTATGCTTTTCAGGGTCTTACCCAGGGTGGGGATAGCAAAATGGTTCAGGTGCTCCAGTTTTGAGCCTCTGTGGCCCTTCCATGGCAAGGGGCTGGATGAGCAGAGAAAGCTCTCCATGGGGAAATGGCAGGGTATGTGCAAACCTCCCTCAGAATTCCTCTACTCTTCAGCCCCTGCCAGGGGAATTTATCCTCAGTCACCCAAACAGGTCTTGCCTATACCCACTTGTGCCAACCCAAAGGGGTTCAACACTAGCCTGGGGGCCTTGTCTGACCCTGGGGTTGGTGGCATGGCTGCTCCTTGGAGCAGCAGCCAGAGGTGTTACCTGGGGAATCCGGGACCCCTCCTGGCGGAAACTCTCCTCGGGCAGTTCTGGGCAGAAAGAGAGGAGAGGCTGAAGGCAAGGACAAGAGAAGCCAAGGCTAGGAAGCTGAGGTTGGGGTGTGATCAGCAGAAAGAATGAGGCTGTGAAAACTGGAATGGTATGGATTTCTTATGGGGAATGCCTCAAGTAAGTTCCCCACTCTGGCAACAGATCAGTGTTAGACCTCCCTCCCACTACTGGAATGAAGGATTGACTGGATCAGGGCTCTGTTAGGGCAACTGTGCTGGGAACAAGGATAGGCCAAAGTGTTACCTGTAGTCGAGCCCTGATGCAGGGGGTTCGAGACCCACTCCCCAGCAGCCCCTTCCCAATAACCATGACAGTCTCTGGTTTATCCCCTGCAGACAAGAGTGAGCAGCTACTCCCTAAGGAGTAAGAGAAAATTATCACTGGAACAGAACCATGGTGAAGAGGTTCAACAGCTACAGATCACAGCATCTGAAGGATGATGTTGAATTAATGTCTTGGGGATATCATGGAGCTTTAATCAGGCTCTAGTTAGAATCTGGCTACAAACTGTTTAAAGGAGTTCCCAATCTTGAATGCTAAGTAGATATACCAGGACCTCTAGTCTATGTAAGTCAAACCTTAAGAGAGAAAGTCAGAATCCAAGACTGGAGAGGGTACCTGAGCTGGTTGCTAAGGTGGGAACCAGTAAGACAAGGACTACACGTGGGAGTGGCTGCCCAGAAGGTGCTCTGTCACACAGAATTCACCAAGAGGAAAGATATTTGTTCCAGCCAAGTAGAAGCAGACATGAAAAGGCTGCCTTTATCTGGTTCCCAGTGTCCTACTATGACAGTGATTTGGGGGTCAGGAACCTCAAGCAGATATCCTTGTGCATCTTGGGGATAGTCCCTTTAGAGAGCTCCGTGTGAGTGGGCACAATTCAAAGCATGTTTTTAAGTCATAAAGTTCCAGTTTCTTTTGGTGGATATAAATGTTTTATGTGGGGCATTAGGATAATCCTGGTTTGTGAATAGGGGGTACACCTGAGGCTGTAAGAAGGGATAGATCAGAAGCTATATTGTTATCAATAAGGAAGCCAGGCTAGGTGGCAACAGAGGTAGAAGATATTTATCTAAAGCTCTGTTGACGAGACTGACTTTGGGACCAGTGACTGGAGGAATGGGGGGAAGTTGGACAGAACACACATATCAGTGGCATTAGGTACAGACCTGCTATACCAAGTGAGGTAGGCAGTAAGCAAGTGCCTATGTTTCTTGAAGGGGCTGGGCCAGCACTAGGAGGAGTGGGGGGCGAGTCCAAGCTGCCTGTGGTAGGGCGATTGGTCAGTGGTTGCTGCCGCCGTCTCCTGTCTTGGCCTCTGGACTCTGAGCAGAGATTGACATAAGTGGATAGAAAGGGCAAGTCAGTAGGGGGTGTTTTTCACTGTCCAGTTTGCTCCCCTCACTGGATGATTTGATGGTGCCTGGGCTTTGTGTCTTATTGGCGTGTCTGTCTTTCCTGGAGTAACCCTTAGATGGGGAAGGTCTCTAACAAACAGAGACTCCAAGGCAAAAGAAAATAAAGGACATTTTTTTTTTCTCTAGTTAAGAAAACTTGTGTGTAATGCTAAGAACTGAACCCAGGGTTTCTCTCTTCTATCTTGGTCCTTTCTTTGGGAGAAACCATGACCTTGACTATTCCCAACTGCATCTTAAAGTCTATCCAGTGACCTAGTCAGATTATTTAATATTGTCATTTACTATTTTTCCTCATCTCACAAGCCCTCTTTTTATACCAAAGGGTCCTTTGGACAACCACTCCCATTAAGGATCCTCTTCCCTATAGCCTGCCACTGAGTTTCAGTCTTTAAGATTATGCATATTTATCAGACCGATTGTCACTTCCCATCCAGTGTATAAACCCTTAGCTAATCTGGTTCCTGTTTCTTTTACCTGCTCGGATTTTCCAGTCTGTAGTAACCCAGCTCTGTCCATGACCTTGTCTTTGCTTCCCTGCCGTGTGGTTGCAGTCTTCTCTTTCCTCTGTCGTGCTCCCTGCATCTGTCACACACAAGGAAGGGAGCCCGGGCTAGTTTCCTCAATAGAGAAGAAGGGAATAGAACTGGCCAAAAGATGACAGAACTTTACCTAGACCACTGCAAAGCCAAATTCCATTTCTGTTCTCCTTAATAGATTTAACATCTATTCCTGGACTCTTGCCTTTGTAGGCTTCTAGGATATAGGAAGGGGAATACTGCTTGAAGGCATTTCCTGATCTTGAGTATGCTCGATTTGCCCAAGGTCACACGGCTAGTTTTTTGTGTTAAGTGTCTGAGGCTGGATTTGAACTCGGGTACTCCTGACTCCAGAGCTGGTGCTCCATTCACTGTGCCACCCAGCCGCCCCAACAGGGCAATTGGGGTTAAGTGACCTTCTCAAGGTTATAAGGCTAGTAAGTGTGTCAAATGTCTGAGACCAGATTTGAACTCAGGCCCTCCTGACTCCAGGGCCGGTGCTCTATTCACTTCGACACCTAGCCGCCCCACTGGCAAGGACTGTTGAAACTCTTGTGCAGCTGCTGAGAGGAGTGGAGGCTGCTGCCACTGTGGAGCTCCTTTCCACATTGTATTTGCTCCTAAGCTTCAGAGAGTGATTGTACTAAGAAATGTAGTAAGGAAGAAACAGAAGTGATATTGTTGTGGAGTTCCACAATTGGTCACTTACTTAGATCAAGGCTGTTAAAAGATTTTTTGTGTCAGACTTCTGCATTCTGCTGAAGCTTAGGGACTCCTCAGAATAATGTTTTTATTTCATACAATAAATATATAGGATTATAAAAGAAAGCAATTATTGAAATACAGATTTCAAAATAATTTTTAAAAAAGTTCACAGACCCTTGGTGAAGAACCTGTGACTTAGCTAGATGAGAAACTAGAAAATAGGTCACAACTCTGGTATGAAGGCAAGATAAGGGACTTCAATTATCTAGAGATCTGATAGGTTTTTTACCAAACAAAGTTAAATTCTTGGCTTATGGGCGGCTAGGTGGCACAGTGAATAGAGCACCGGCCCTGGAGTCAGGAGGACCCGAGTTCAAATCCGGCCTCAGACACTTAACACAAAAACTAGCCATGTGACCTTGGGCAAGTCACTTAACCCCAACTGCCCTCCAAAAAAAAAAAAACCTAATAAATTCTTGGCTTACCTAAATGTCAGTTGTATCCTTCAGAAGATGGAGAAAACTACAAGGGGAGGAGCTGCTATCCTGACATAATTCTGACCAGCAACAAGGATGGTAGGTAACCTTGGGGGAAATAACTATGAGACTTTAAGATTACTGATAAAGATGGGAAAAGCCAGGCTAGTCTGTATTTTCTATTTTGGGAGAGCAGATTTCAGAGGGTTCAAAAAGAGGTTAGGTAGAATCCCTTAGCTTAAAATTTTATCAAGGTAAGTCAGCCCAGGAGGGCTACCCCAAAGAATAAAATGCTGAAGATACAAAAATAAATAGTTCCATTGGGAAGAAAGGAGTTGTGTAGAGGCTCATAGAGATGCACAGGAAATTCACTGACCCACTTAGGTTATATTTTAAAAAAGATAAATATATAGAAATTGGAAGCAGGGATGAATACTGTGGTAGCATGATCATGAAACAGCAGTGGTGGGTAAGAGCTATAAAGTTCAAAATAAGCTGAGGCAACAGAGAGCTGGAAAAAAAAACTGGGGGGAGGGAGGAGCTAGGACTACTGCCTAGGGTGGATAGCATAATAGCAGATGACAGCAGAATATATTTATTATATTCAAACTTTGCATTTTTTTTCTCTGCTAAAGATCTTTGTGCTGGAAAGGACAGGACAAAAAATGGTACAAAGACAAGCAGATACAAAGCTCATCCCAGCTGTGCTGAGTGAGTTCAAGTCAGCAGTCAGGTGTGCCACCTCCTAGATAGATGTAAGCCACCGTGAATGATTTTTGAAAGATTAGAGACCAGGAGAGAGATGCACTGGGATTGGTAAAGAGCAAATGGTTCAATTGTTTAAAAAAAAAGAAGAGAAAGGGTCCTACAAACTAGAGACCTGTGAATCTGGCTTGTGTTCTTGATAGTATTCTATCTAGAACATTATTAAAGGGATGATTTATGAACATCTAGAAAAGGAAATGGTGATCATTAAGTCAGCATGGTTTCATCAAGAATATGCTTTTCTCTACTAAATTTTCCAATAGGGTAACTAACTAGAGTCTGGTTACTAGACTGACAGACTGGGAATGCTATAAAAAGAATTTATCTGGACTTCACAAAACATTTGAGTGTTACGTTATTCTTATGGAAACTAGAGTTGTGGGCTGGATGATATTACAGTTAAGTGTCTTACAGCTGAATGACTGGATTTAAAGAATAGCCATTAATAGTTTGATACCTTCTTGGAGGGAGGCCTTTAATGGATTTTACCAGGGATATATCAACTCCATACTATTCACATTTTCATCAGTAATTTAGATGGTATATTTATCAAGTTTGCAAATAAGGTGAAGCTGGGAAGGATATTAACAGATTCAGGATAACAAATAATAACGATATAACACTTTAAGGTTTGCAAATAGTATCTTCCTTGATCTGCACAGTAACCATGTGAAGTATTACCATTATTCTCATCTTAGAGACAAGGAAACAGATTGAGCAAAGTTAAGTTGATTTGCCTAAGGTGAGGGAGAATTTGAATTCAGTCCTTCCTCATTCCAAGTTCAACACTATACTAGTTGACTTGATAGGATGGACTGATGGGCTGAATTTAAAGGCCTGCATTTGAGTTTGGAGGGAACTAATTTGATAAAGCAAGGATAGAGGAGACATGTATAGACAGCAGTTGATCTAGATGAGATCTCGAGTTTTAGTAAACAATCTCAGTATTAGACAAAGCAGTCAAAAAAAGGTAATATTACCTTAGGGCTTAGGCTGTACTGAAAGGCATCGTATCCAAAGAATATTCTTCAATTCTGGGCATATTTTAGGAAAGCCATTTTACAAACAATCCTATCCAGAAAAGGGCAACTAGGGTAAAAGAACTGAATTCAGGCCACACCTTAGAGGACATGTTGAAGGAATGGGGGGATTTTTAGCTTGGAGAAGAGCAGTGTTAGGAGTAAGAATGGAATAAACCTAAGGGCTGAACTGTGGAAGAAGCATCATTCTTATCTGCTTGGTCTTAGAAGGGAGAACTAGCAGTTTGGGGTAGAAATTACACATTTTAGCTCAGTGCTGCTCTCGTGGAATAGGCTATCTTGAGTAGCCAGTGGGTACCCAGCTACTTGAATGTGAAGAGGCAGGTTGACCAGTTTTGGTGTGTTATGAGCTGGACTAGACAACTGCTAAGGTTTCCTTTAACTTTGAGATCCTGCTAGAGGAGAAAGGCAGAGTTGGGTCCTAGATGACAGCCTCACAGAGGCTTCCATAGGGTTGTTACAAACTGACGGAGTTGGTAGGTCACTCGCCTTACCACACTACTAAACTAAGAAAGGAACTCAGTCTTGCACAGGTTACAGCTGTGATTATGGGCATCTGCCACAACTACTCTGAGCAGCTTGTCCAAGTCCTTCCTACAGTGGTCAAAATTGGGAATTTTGAAGCCTAGAACTATGGTTAATGCAATAGATGTTGCCTGTATCATGGAAATACATGTGCTGTGTTCCTTCTGTCATACTTGGGCAGCAGGTACCCAATACTCCAGTCCTGCTAGATTAGCTGTTTATATCCACAAAACTGTGTTGAGGATAAATTGAATTTAAGAGCTGTAAGGACAGAAGGCTAGATGCCAAGCCTTCTGAATTCAGCAAGAAATACTGGATGATAAAAGACAAGTTTAGGGCCAGTATTTCAGGGAAGCAAAGGCATGAGCTCTGGATCCTGTCAAATTGCACACATGATAGCAAGAAAGCTCCAAACCTCCTAATGCAGGTGTGGAGATTATCTGAGTCATCCACACAATAGGTGCTAGCTGAAAACGACTTAATTTTTCTGAAAACATGAACAGGCCTCTTCAGTGGGAACCTGTATCACTAAAGCTAACAAGAAACAACTTAAAATGAGGGTGGTATGAGGACCAGGGTTTTTCTCTAAAGTCAAGGAAAAGTTGGTAGAACTAGGCTATGGTAATGGTATTTAAGTGTAAAACCCAAGAATCTTGCCTGAGGCCTTAAAGTTGCTGGGAGAATTTGAGCAATATGTTCCTAAGCTACAGCTTGACTTTTATTCTGTGAACGAGTCCCAATGGGGCAAGGCTCAGTAGTAAAGCAGAAAGAGTAGTGGAGGCAGGAAAGACTTGGGTTCAAATCTTTACCAAAGGTTTGCCCATGTCACTTCCCTACCAAAGAAGCTCCAGTGACTTTCTGTTGCCTTTACAATAAAATATGAACTCATCTGTTTAGCACTATATGCCCTTCATCATCTGGCTCCAAACTTTCTGATCACATACTATTTCTCACCAAGTTTGGTCCAAACTAGCCAGCTGTGCCATTCTTTGCAAATGACCTGACATCTGTGTTAGGTCTGTCCCCACAGGGAATGCTTCTTGTCTAGCAGCCTTCCTTTACCTCTGCCTCTTGACATCTCCAGCTCTAGGGTCACCTCCTGCAAGAATTGCTCCCCCTGATGCTAGCCACTTACTGATTTATCAGCACATGCTGCTTGATCCCTGTTCTGTCCTCGTAATATGAATTCAAGGATAGAGTAATGACTAAGATGACAGGAGAGCCTAGGCTTCAAAATGTGGGGACCTTAAAGGTGGCACCTCCAACTAATACCTAAAAAAGCCCAAAAAACTAACAGACCTTCACTCTTGTATGACACCACAATTCCTAGTTCTTCCCATCTTAAGTTGGCCCATGATACAAGCTAGAAGCCTTCTTATGTGTCATCCAGTTAGAAAACAGAAAATACAAGCCCGGACTTCCAGAGTTTTCTGACCTGGTAACAAGTAGTTGAGGGTTAGGGTTCTAGGGTCTATTTTGTACAGCTTTGTTCCCCAAAGGTTGTGGAATGACATTTTAGGATATTGAGACAAAATTTCTATTCTGGGGGAACAAGACCTTTTTATCTGAAATCACAACAAAAAACTGGTAACAGCCATGCTTTTCCAACCCCTCACGTTCTCTCTACTCTCCACTCTCCACCTGGAGGAGCCCCGTCAACAATTTTACTGCTCTACCAAAAGCTGTAGGATAAATTGCAGATTGCAGGGATATCTCCGTGGGCTCCTCCCCACTCCCCCACCCCAGGTCTTACTAGCTTTTGCCCTAGATGCCACAAAAGCTAAAGTTACCAAGACCCAGCATCAGGGTTCTGGAGTGCTCTCAGAGATAAGGTAAAGAACCTAAGTGATCTGGCTTTTACTGTAAAGTAGCCTCAGTTCTACAAAACCATTTATAATATATGTCACCCTCATTTTACAGAGATGATGATTAAGGTTCATAGAGGTTAAGCTACTTGCTCAGGATCACTGAGCTGTGAAAAGTCTCAGGGTGTTGGAACCCTAGTCTCTCCCAAATCCAAGTCCAGGGCTTTTTCTACTATGCCTCCCCCACAAATGTACTTATAGGCTGGTACCATTCAAGAGGTCAGGGGATAAGATGTAGCTGAACTCTTCTACCTATAATAGAATTCCTGGGGTGGAAGAAGTTAGTCTACCTGTTCCCTCCCTGAAGGCTCCTTCCCTCAGCTCTCTTTCCATGTTTTTGTTCTGGATTCCTGGCAACCTTGTGAATTCTCCCTTGCCCAGGACAGCCCCATGGTCACTTCCTCCTAGGCAACAGCCACTCTGCAGTTTGGCAGATAGCTTTCTATGACACTAGAAGCCAGGTCAATCAACCTTTGCTGTAAGATTATGGATCCCAGTGGGGGAAGCTGAGCAAGTGGGCCTAACTCTGGAGGTATTAGGTCTAATGCATAAACTCTTCAGGTGCCACCTATAGACATGGAAGAGCAAACAAAACACATCAATATACCCATTTTAGAGACAAAAAAAAGCCAAAGGTCAGAAAATTTAAGGCCACACAGTTAAGTGGCAGAGCTGAGACTAGAACCAAGATCAGATTCCCTACAGTTAGAACTCTTTCCACTACACTGTGTCATCCATTACCACTCTGGTATGGGAGGAATGAGAGCTAAGAAGTTCCTAGGGAGGAGTTCCTCTAAGGAGCAAAAAGCTTTCCTAAGCTGAACTTAATAAAAGTTTTAACATTAGTCCAGAAACCTTTATATTGTGTATCAGCTATAACAGTCCAAAAACTACACATGATTAATGGTCTCATTCAAGAGTTCTTAACTTGGGGCCTGAGAAAAGAAAAAGTTAATCACTATTTCAGTAACACTTGGTTTCCTCTGCAAATCCTATTTTACTTTATGCATTTAAAAACATGATTCTGATAAGGGGTCTGTGGTACACAAAAAAGTTTAAGAACCTTTAGTCTAATCTATTTCTAGAGGTATAAATTATTTCCCTGTTCCTTGTTTCAGGCTACTCTTAGAATCATAAAATCACAGATTTAGATTTAGTAAAAAACCTCAGAGGTTATACATGTTCACACCCTTGTTTCAGAGATGAGGAAACAAATGTAGAATGGTTAAGAGTAACTTGCCCAGAGTTTCCTAGGTAGCAGTGGCAGAGCCACATTTTGAAGCCAGGACTGTTTTGTAACTACACCTTGTTGCTTCTCAGTGACTTCCTTTTTTCCCTCCTGATAGCCCAGCCTTTTTTCTAAGAAGAGAAATGTTTAGAGCTTCCATTACTTTTATGGGTAACCCTTGGGGGCACTAAGGCACAGCTGAATATAGCCATGAAGCCATAGTGGGGATGAGGGGGAAGCAAGAGTCTAGACTGCAGGACTAGAACAGATGTTACTTGAGGTCACCCCCTTATATTCCGGAGTTCTTGCAGTACTTCTGACCTCAGTCTTTCTGCCTAGCCCCTAGAGCCAGAAGTAGCTCTAATTCTCAGGGACCTTGAGATATAGCCATTATCTCATAGTGCTGCAACTTGCAAAGAGTGTCTGCTTTCATCCTGACTACAAAGGAGCATACTACAACTCTTGATTTAGAGGTGACCTGTCTCAATATTTATCAGCTAGTATTCCCTTTGGTCAGAGGGCTCATCCGGTTTTTAGTACATATTGGGACCCTATACTTCCTTGGGCTCTTGATAGAGATAGGGGCTCTTGATAGATATAGGGGCTCTTGCTTAGAACCCCTACCCATAAGCCATAGGTCCCAGTCTGTGGCCCCCATGCTGAAAGGAGAACCAAGGTCTCTGGAGAGGCTACAGATTTGGCTGTAAATTGGTTTTATTGGTTTACCCGTTGGCTCAGGCCCAAGAATGAGTTCAAAGCTAATTTTTCCCCCAGCAACACCAGAGAGAATGGAACATTTGCCCCAGGGGCTTCCTTATCAGCTTACCTCTAACAGGGCCCAGGACCCGATGGCTGCCTTTCTGGGTGGCAAGGCCCAGGCCTGGCAGCCCTGTGGACCGACTGCTATGAAAGGGAAAACTGGGTGAAGTTTTGATCTGTGGAGAGTTTTGCTGGCTGCTGCCACTGGTACCAGTGCTGAAGCTTCGGGTCCGGCTCAGGGTATTTTCAGAGCATGATATAGGCAAACCACTGCAAGAAAGCAGAGAACAGGTGAGATCTGGGGTGGTTATGTTCCAAGTCTTTCAGCTTCCATGTCTTCCCCTAATGAAGAATCAATGGAAATCATCTTTGGATTAAGGGCCAGTAGGTGCCAGTACCAAGGGAAAGAAAAAAGAAAACCTCAGTGGCTTGATTAGCTTAACAACTCATTTCATGTAATCCCCCCCAATCTGGATCATGCTGTTAAGGAAGTTACAAGTAGCCTCCTGTGGCAAATGTATTTCACCACTGGGATAGGTTGATAGCTCTACCTTTCTGGGAAGTCCTTCCTTATTTCCCTTGCCTGGCTTATTGTTTCCCTAGAGTAGGATTCTTAGTTGGGCAATGAGTTATTGTGATTTTGAATTCATGACATCATTTCCCCCTCCTAGAAGCATCCTATGGTACACATTAGTTCTACAAATTCAATGTGTTGTCAAATTCAATGTGTTCTGAGTACATTCATTGAGATAGCTGAGATCTCACGTTATTATGTCAAAAACAAGTAACTTCCACTTTCCCACCCTTTCCTCCCATCCTGTTGTCCTTACTTGGGGCCTTTTGGTGGGGTTCGAGAGCCTCTCCTTTTGTTGATGCCTACATTAAGGCTGTTACCTACACCTCTGCTGTTACGAACATGTCTCAGCATCCAGGCTCTCAAGTTGTTGAGGCAGCTGTGCTCTGACAGGACAATTCGTGGCCAGGGATTGCATTCTGCCATGTCCAGGGCTGCAATGGCCACAGCCCGCCCTACCTGTCAAGGGAGTTCAAGTAGTTTGGTATTTGGAAGCTTTATTACATGCTTGGTAGAGAAGAAAGGGATAACTGAAACATTCTTGATTTGGATCACTGAAGCTTATTCTGTGCCTCACAGCACTTTGGTTGTAGCATATGCTAATGGAAAGGTCATGGTCCCTCATCTGTAGTCATTGTGTTTCCTCTATCAAAGCTGAGATTGAAATTCTTTGCCTTAAATTTTTTCCTTTTCACAGTACTGCTTTTATGAGTTGCCATCTCAGGAATTAAGCCAGATGGCAGCATTCTCTGTAGTGGGATTAGTGACCCTCAAGGGTTTAGAGTAGGAAGCTCTGTAGATTAAAGGAGGGAACAAAGCTCTTTTCCCTTATTACTGCGGAGCCTCCTATAAAGCCAAGAAAGATAAATATGCCCTTGTATGAGGAAAGGAACAACCCAGAGAAACAAGATAGTATTAGATAAAGGGAAAAACCTAAGCCCCAAAAGGGTTGGACAAAATAGAAAGGGGTATTCAGTTGGAGTCCTATGGGTATTACTGGGAAGTATGTAACTTCCCATTATTTGGGAGGCTCTAACCAGAGTGTTAGGGGCACTTCATGAGGTCTCTTCTTAAGACTTCAGTTAAGTGGAGTTAGTGTAGGCCAGGGCTTCTCAAACTTTTTCCTTAGAATTCCAGCAGTGTTTGTTGGAGTTACATGGTCTGAGGGCATTTGCAATGTAAAGTGAGCATTCTTTGTTTTTGGAACCGGGACTGCTGTGAAGTTGTTAGATGCGACACAGGCAAGGGATGTCAGAAACATCACAGTTACTCGTTTTTGATTTTTAATTAATTTTTGGTCATTCCATGTTCAGAAGCTCTTTACTGTTGCCAAATAGGCCACTTATGGTTTGAGGCTAAATTGCCTGATGTCTTTGCTTCTACCTCCATGGCTCATTACCTGTTCAAACAGCTCCACAGTATATCTGGAACGGAAAGCAGGTGGGGGAGGGGGGCTAGCACGCCCATTGTCGTGGCAGGCAGCAGGGATGCTGTTTACTGAGCGTCCAGTGTTGTAGTTGCATTCAAGTGTGTAGCTAAGACACAGAGACCTTTATATCACTACTCTGGACAGATGACATGTAGCATGAATATACTAAAGTGGTCAAGGGAAAGATTAAGGGCTACTTCCCAATGAGCTGGCAACCACCCCCATACTATACCCTCCAAGCTAAGCTATGGAAGGCAGATCTACAGAGAAAAAAAAAAAAAGAGTCTTTATCTGAAGGTCTTTCTTCTGAGATGCCTTGGCTACCATAATCCATTTCCACCATTCCCCTCTCAAGGCTGGGTGTGTGCATACTCCTAGAAGAACATAACCAAAAGCTGAAGTCCTATTTTCCCAGTGTTCACCCTAACCTGTGGATGATCCCTGAGGCTTTGTAGATGGCAACTCGACCACTGCCCTCCTTAGACTGGCCATCTCGACGATCCCGAGCATACATGTTCTTCTCTGAGAAATTGCAGCCTTGGAAATCAAAGTGTGCTGAATTCAGGGAGATAAGCTTTGGATACAGCATATTTTCCACCTATTTGGGATGAAGAACAAGCTCATAAGGTATAGTGGGAAAGAAAAGGAAATAAATCACTACAGTCAATATCAATATATGCTACCAGAATTATCAGTATCAAGTTAGTAATTCTTCAATTCTCACTGTGTACATGGTTTTGTACTATATGTTTAAGAAAAGTATGTGTGATTAAATCAACACAATATTTCTTTCCCCTCAGACTTTTTTCCTACTCTCCCCTCCTCCCTCTAGTTTTGAAAAGCCTGGTCCTTAGCACTAAAACCTGGATTTTAAAAAATACCTCAAAATTCCAGATTTATTGTCAGCTGCTCCCCCCCCCCCCCACAGAGAGCTAATTTTTTTCCTAGAGTAACAAACCTATAACTATTCTTCCTTCTGTTTATTCTATATGTTAACAATCCTGTTCCCCCAACACCCCACCCCACTCCTAATGCAAACCCCATTCTCAAGCCAGTAAGGTCCCTACCTGGGAACTCTCATCACTGAAGCTATTTCCATACATGAAACAGCCTCTTTTAGAGGCATGTCCATGTAAGTCCACATAGTAGGCCACACCACTCTCCTTAGGAGGAATGGTTTCAGGGGCTGGCTCCACCTCACCAGAAGAATCTGATTCCAAAAACCACAAACTGTTGGGGTCCTGGCTTGCTGGCTCAGTTTGGGTCCAGGACTCAGGATTGTCCCCATCAGCTGATGGTCCAAGGTCAACCTCATTATGGAGATTGTCAGCTTTTTCAAGTTCAGAAAGAGGACCAGGTGGGGCTGAGGGCTGGGGATTGGGCTGGTGTTCAGAGGGAGTATGGGGATTCAGGCGTGAATGCACATGGTGGTAAAGCAGCACTGCCTTAGCCCCATAGATGGCTGGGTGCAGGACTGCATCTGGCTTTAGATACTGACGGTTTAGGTTCACTCCTCGTGAGTCTGTCCTGTGTGGGAACAAGAGATAAAGTTGAGTTCTGGAAAGCTGGAGTGGGAAAACAGACTAAGGTGAGTGGCATAAGATATAGGAGGCAGGAGACTGATTATCAGAGTCCGAATAAGCCTTGAGTAAAAAAGCCAGGGAAGGGAGAGAAAACCCTCACCCTAGGACTCCAGAAACTGGAGAATGAAACCAGACCTTCTACAACTCCTGATATTATCAACTTAATCATTCTTGAACTTTCCCTGCATGCTTGGCACTGTACTAGGTGTTTTGGTTAAATCAACATGATACACACTGTACTACTACTACTACTGGAGTCTGGGAGTAGTTCTCCACATCTAAGTGACCCTACATCTTTCTTCCTAAATGTCAAGGAGAGTGCATTCTTTTTCAGGTCAATGGGGCATTCCCTCTTTAGAACATAAGAGAGTTGTAAAAACACCACAGCATTTATCAAGGGGACTATGGATGATCAGAAGTGAAGAGGAAGTTATTCTTACCGATAGTGACCCCGTACCACACCATCTGGATTCAACATGGGAATTAGTTTAAAGACAAAAAGACGACGTAGGGTCTGGGCACGAGGGTCATCAGGTCGAAGGATAAAGTCCAAAAAACCATTGAAGACAAAGCTAGATGG
Source organism: Pseudocheirus occidentalis (assembly GCA_028646575.1). NCBI lineage: Eukaryota > Metazoa > Chordata > Mammalia > Diprotodontia > Pseudocheiridae > Pseudocheirus > Pseudocheirus occidentalis. Next base: position 147,936,835 of record CM053595.1, on the reverse strand, counting down.
TGTCTCCCCAGGGTGCACCCTGCTACTCAAGAAGAATATCTGTGATAAAGAGAAAAGCAATAGTTTTTATAGAAAATAGAAAAAGCAAAAGCTGTCAGTTCTGGTTCTATTCTAATAGCAGAAAGACAGAGCCTAGACCCCAATAAGGGCTGTGATAGCAAGAGTTCTGAGCTGTCATTCATGCCCTAGACTAAGACTGGAGCAGACTAGAGATACATGGTCCAATACCCTCAAGTGTCTTGGTTTCTGCCATGACACTTGTAATGACAGAATAGAGCCAACCTCCTACCTTTCTTTCCTCCCCACTCACCCTCTTGCCTGAGAAACAGAATGGCCGGGGTGTGCTGGTATCAGGAAATAGTTGCTCCAGACGAGGTTCTCTTTCATCTCGAAGCCCATGACAGGAGCTCACAGTCAGCAGATCTACACGAAGTCCATCCAGAGAGTTACAGAGGAGTTCTCGGTGGTAATAGATGGAATCCAAGGGACTGCAAGGATAAGGGTTCATCAAGACACGGGAATCCCCTAGTGTCCCAAGAAGGGATAGCCCACATTTGTGAAAGGGAATTTAGGTAGAGATAGGGAGACAAACTATCTGGTCCCCAAACTCCACACCTTTGTTATTTAGAAACAATGCAAAAAGTTAAAGAATAGAAACAAAAGTAAAAGTAGATACAGGACAAAAATTTAGAGAAAGAGGCACACATGCTGGCATAAAGGAATCTATCCACAGGACAAAGATGGAAAGAACTTATGGCCACTGGCCTTTTCTTTGGTTTGAAACTTCTCGGAGATAGGGATTCTCTCAGGCTGTGCTCTGTCAGGGCATGAGAGATGCCATTCCGGCAGTAACTAGGTAAAGCATAAACTGAACACATAGGAGTCGGTGAGTAAATATTTGTTTGAGTGACTGAAAAAAATAGGGATTTGGTTCTATTTTTCTTTGGCTAAGGCAATAGGATGTCTGAACTCATCAAGAAAATATGAGGTAAAGATGGTAGGAATGGCACGATGAGGTCAAGTCAACTGATACTCCTGTTTCAAAGGGGGCCAATGGTAGTACACAACAATACAGTGAAGACTGAAGAAGTGTCATTTGAGAGCTCTTAGGGCAAATCACAGAAGCAGAGGCAGTGTTTGGTCCCAGTACTTTGTGGAGGGACCAAAGGCAGGACATAGTACCTGCTAAGGGAAGGATGGCTCTCTAGAAAGCGCTGGTCTAGCTGGTTCAGCAGATCCTGGCAGTCACTGTAGGAAAAGGGATAGCAGAAGGCGAAGAAGGTGGTAGCCCCACGACCTTCCACAAAGCGGTGCACAAAGGACAGCACAAACTGTGTTTCTGTCATCTGCGGGGACAAAGGAAGAAGAGGAAATGTCAACCAAGTACTACGCCCATAAATACTTAATTCAGTATCAACAACTAGTCTTTTCAACCCACCAAATTAGTGTCTAGCCCTTCAGCATCACAGCAATAACAACCAGTTTCTCAGCTTCACAGCTGAGAATATGCTGTATCAGCGTAGCTTACTTGCCTTAGCAACCAGGCTTTTCATTGCCTCCTAGTAAATGGCATCAAAGATCCATTAAAAGCTACAGATGTAGCTTGGGTTTAAAGCAGAGGGTCAAAGTAGAGTACTTTCTTTCTAGTTCATTGTATCAGAGAGAATTTCTTTCTCTCAAGGGATCTTTGCACCCCACCTTTTAGTTTTTGTCTATTACAGTACATTCCTTTTTTCTTTGTGGAAACTATACCTCAAAGGTGGGCCTGTCCCGAATGCGTTCCCAACGAGGTCGAGTGGGTAATGTACGAACAAAGGGTGCCATGCCCTGGGAGTATAGTTTGCTTTGCTTGTTCATGTTCATGATGTTGATCTTTATGAGTTTTCCTGGAATTCCTCCCCGAACACTGAAGTAGAACCATGACCTAATGGGGTAGAGTAGGGAGAGACCAGTCTATGAGGGAAAGGAATGAGGTAGCAAGAAGAATGGAGCAAGGCAGGTTAGTAGAAAGAATGGGAAAAGGCTGTTCTATGGGGATGAGAAGTAGGGCATTGTGAAACTGTGAGGAGAGCCAAGTAGGTCCCTGGGAGGACAGGTAGGAGAGTAAGGCCAAAGGAAGTATGGCGCTGGGTTTCTGTATAGTCCCTCCCCTTGACCCCAACTTCATACCTGTTCCCATTCTCATATTCTGTTTCAGCACAATCAGGCCGTGTCCACACGTTGAATTCGTAGTCAGAGGTGGAGGATATTCCGCCGGTGGTGGGGACTGATCCCCCACTCCCGCCCCCCTCCCCTTCACTAGCCACAGAATCCACCTTCTCCACATGGGCCAAGTTCCCTGAGTCAAAGCGGGAACTGAACAGCAGTCCCCCACAGCGCAGCTCCATGGTGGGGCTGAGTAAGCATCCTCCTGCCCCAGACAGGCCCTGAGAGCTAAGGGGGTGGGATGGGGATAGGGAAGGAAGGAGAGGGAAGAAGACAAGCTGTGAAAACTGATTTTGTTAGTCTCTGGGGTTCTGAGGGTGCTTTCCAGTACTTCAAGAAAACCAGAAAGCAGTTCTGCTATGGAACACCAAAAGTATTACCACCATGTACTCTGGACTTAGGGCTGTAACCTAACCCGGTTATGCTACTGCACTGGCTATGCCAATCTGCAGGCCCTAGGGGCTTCCATCCCTGGGAGGGTATATCGTGATTAAATCATGCTGAGAACACCAGATTCTGAGCCTCTTTCCCGCCCAGTCTTCACAATGTATTAAGATCGGCCTCAATCCTAGGGAGGACACCCCAACTTCGATATATGGGGGGCATCCCCAAGGAGGACACCCTCCCCCAGCCCCAGGCACTGTGGGGCGCCACTTGGAGGGAGGAGTCAAACTTCACCTCGGAGACGCTGCCCCCTCTCCCCCACCCCTCCCCCGCTGGATCAGCTTAACCTGGAGAGACACTTCTGCAGCCTCCCGGGCCCAGCTTCCCATCGCTTTCCACCTATTGTGGAAAAGAAGGTAGAACAGGGGCGACTTATTCCAAACACGAGGAAGTGGGGCGGGGGTCGTCCAGGTCACGGAGCAGCTCTAACACCTCACTCCAGCAGGGATATTGGGTCTGAGCCCAGCCCGGGCCGGGGCTGCCTTCCCCGGAGGCCCAGCAGTTGAGGGAGGGGTTGCAAGCCCCGAACCCATACCAACTCAATTTCCCAAAAGGGCCGAGGGACAGGAGTGGAGTACAGGCGTCCAGGAGCTGGGCGTGGGGCAGGGGACAAGAGCAGCGCCTCCCAACGCGGACCGGCCCACCTCCTGCCTGGCCCAGGCGCGGGAAGCAGGGTCTGGAACCTGGCACCTGGCTCCGGGCCAAGCACGGGGCCCAGCGGGCAGTGGCGGCGGTCGGCATGACGGGGGCGGGGCCGGGGCTTCCCAGGAAGGGGCTCTGGCCCAGAGGGGCAGAGAGGGGCGGGACCGGGGGCTGAATCGGGGTGCGGGAGCCCGACCGCGGAAAGCCCCTCACCTCTCTCGGGGCCGGCGCTCCCGTTCCTCCCTCCGTCAGCGTGGCTGCGCCTCCAGCCCCGGCTCAGTGCCTGGGCCCCGTAGCCCAGGACCCAAACAAAACGGGAGCGCCGCGGCGCCGGGACCCCGCTCTGCCAGGAAACAACAAGCCATCCGTCTATTGGCCGCGGGCACAGCTGCCCACCCACCCAGCAACACTCACGGCCATTGGTCGGAGCGGCGGGGGATGGGGGGGGTTGGGGTGGTCTTTTTCTCCCCTCGCGGTCGCCGGGTCCAGGTTCCCAGGCAAAGTAAAGTCTTGGGGGTCGCAGCTACCCAGATCTCGGGAGAGTTCCACTGGAGTCCACTGCTCCGGAGGCAGTTAACAGTCATTGGGGCAGAACTGCAAAGAGCAGTTGGAGCACCGAGCAAGGGAGTGGAAAAAAAAAGCTGCTCCGCTTTTTATCAGTAATGACCGGGATAGCAAGAGAATAAGAATAAGAACGAAAGTGTGTTATAAGCTCTTAAATCTGTTTTGAACTGCCGTGGGGGCGCTTCAGGAAGGAAAGGGAAAAAAAAAAGCTACTGGAGGATGCGGGCATCGATCCCGCTACCTCTCGCATGCTAAGCGAGCGCTCTACCATTTGAGCTAATCCCCCACCTTGTAAGCAACTTCTTCCCTTTTCCTTAGGATGGAGAACCCAATCATTCCACCGTTTGCTCCACCCTCTGGCTGATGCCCAAGGAACGTTCAGGCTCAATTGCTAGGAAACGAAAGTTTTCTCCGGAGTGGGCCGAAAACACAATAGTCTACCAGAAGTATTAGCAGAAACACAAACCCAGGAGTAAGGCTCCACCCACCGTGACACAAACAGCTTATACAGACAGAATCGAGTGCTTATCCTGAAACACTCCCCAGCGCATCTTGTGCAAACAGGTCCTTTTGGGCAAAAAGTAGGTGTATGCAAACACGTACATACACTAACCCGGTTAATTAAATGAATTAAGCTGCCAAGAAATAAGGGGAGGAAAATGGGGGGGGGGAAAAACTTTGGGAAGTCCTTCGAGCCGGAATCGAACCAGCGACCTAAGGATAACCAGAGTAACTCTACTACAGTCCTCCGCTCTACCAACTGAGCTATCGAAGGCCTCACTGCTGCAAGTTTTCTTCTGATTTCCTTTAACTTTACGGCGGCGGTGAGCTCATCCCTGCGGACCTCGAGCAGCTTAGCCGTCTTCCCGGGCCCCGCGGACTTGAAATAGCCGGTCTCGAAGGTGCTCCGCGGAAAGCGCTCAGTTTTATGGATACTGCTTTCTCTAGCCCCAGCAATGCCTCCAAGTCTAGAAGGTCTTTTCCCTTGTCATCTACTGAATTACACACGCCTCCTCTCCCCCTCCGCCCCGCCCCCCATGTAAAAAGTGTAATTAACTGCAGCTCAGTCCAAAACCACGAGCTCACAAATGTCTTTAAATGAGGCCTGGCAACGCTTTACCAACTCTGACTCACACCCCACAGGTGGAGTGAGAGGCGACCTCCGGGCGAGGTAGGAGCTGGCCAGTCACGCAGGGAGCATGCGGGATGCAGAGCCGAGGGATGCGTGGATATCCCAGGGATCCGCAGCACAGCAGGAGGTGGCACCCGGGGCGGGAGGCGAGGGAAGGGGGAGGGGAATACTGGAGGAAGCCAGGGGATGGAGGGCACGGATCCATAGTGGCTTGGGATGAAGAGGAAGGCGCGATGGGCTGCGAGCTAGAGGCATAGCCGGACGGAGTGTCCGCATCTCCTACGTCAAGGACGCCCTGCAGTGTTGCCTACAATTTACCCAGTAAAGTCTGGCAGGTGCAGTGGAGAGACGGTTTGTCCGTTTTCCTGTTGTGGGAAATCCTACACCTCTTTCCTCTAACATAATTAAAGAAAAATAATACCTTTATATAGTCTTTAGCTCTAATTCTGAGTTTTAGAATGTCTGATGTTCGTTTTATAGAACCATGATACACATATTTATTCTGCTCTTGCTGCCATCTTTTGTTCACATCTAAAATCCAAGTTGGTTGGTGAGTTCTCTATGTATCCACCTTAGTTACCTCTGACAATTCTCATTTTTCTCTTCATAATTGGAATCATTTCTTCATGGTTATCTTCAGAATTTTATTCTGGAGAGGAGCTTCTTATTCTTCATGGGTTGGTTTTTATAGAATTTTAGTCAATGAGATTGTTATATATACATACATATGTGTGTATATATACATACATAGAGTTATATATCCCTTGTGGAAATGTTAAAAATTTTCCTTTTTGGTAAAATTGAAAATATTAAGAAATAACATTTTTTTCTAAAGTCCTTTCCAGACTCCTGGGGAAAGCAAGCTCCTGGAAAGGTGATAGGTTGAGGACAAAAAGGCCTTTCTTAGAGAAATGGATTAAGGACAATGACAAAATTTAACTCTTGCCACATTTACATTGTTGCTTTCCCCACTCCTCTAAAGTGATTGATATGAGGGCGCACTCTTATCCGTTGTGAAAGGATTAAAATATTGATCAAAGGAAGGATGTCACTTTACTTTCTTGAGGAGGTTGGTGGTCCTAGAAGTGGTGATTTTGTTACTCTACTACTTTGGCCTGTTAATCTAAAATTATATTTTCACACTGTTGTACCCAAACCCAAATCTCAGGTCATTACACACCACCTGACTTGTGGCCCACCATTAAGCCCCTTTTATATTTGTTTTTCTCTATTATAGCTTGAAACTGCTTAAGGCATGTCTGGGCATATTGTTCAAGGCGTTCCCTGACTCCGTCTCCCCTAATCAGCATTTCATATTTCCCCCCTGAATCATTATAGTCTACCAGGCCTGTTCTGAGAAATTCCAGTCCCCTTATCCCATGATCCTCCACCCTGTGTCCTCCACCCAGTTCTGGAATAGACCCTCACTTTAGGAAGGTTGCACCCCTGAGTCATGTGCCATACTCCCCTGAGTCATATAGATTTAACCAATGGCTGTTCTCTGCTTCTGTATGTCATAGCTTCTGCTTGCTCCTTCCCTATTATAATTTTGTGGTTTTTAGCCTACATGACCAAGATCTGAAAATCCAGAAATCACTGCCAATTTGAGTGAGAACTCTTGGCAGTTGAGGGCTCGATCAATAAATCCACGTCTAAATTTATCTTGAACCCAGGTCTTGGCTCACTCTTATTTCTCTGCACAACAACACTATTGCTATATTTTCCTATAAACATCTTGGGGGCAGATAATCATGTCAGGAGGCATGGGGAAAACTATGCCAATATGGGCATCTCTCTAAGCCAGAAATGGCTTAGATACTAATGTTATATGAATTAAAATTGTTTCTGTCAGACTCAGGCCTGAAAACACAAAGTATAATAGTAGTATTAGTTCTTTTTCTTCAACACTTTGAACTCTTTGAAATTTGCTCTCCCCAAATCTAGACGTGTCAGACAATATCCATGTGGAAACAGACACCTTCTCCCTTCCCCACTTCCTTCTTTTGAAATATTTTTTAAAAGCATTTTAATAGTTACCTAGACAGGCCTTTGGACTGATCTGAAAGAAAATCTTATCTGTTTTTATCTATTAATTCCAAAACAACATCCCGTTCCCCTCTCTTTGCCCAGGAAGAGCTCCTCCCTTGAAGTGATTAGAGTAGTGACTTGTTAAGGACCTGAGAAAAGGGCCCTTGATTGATCCACTCTCACCCTCAAGGTAACAATCCCCCAAAGAGTAGTAGCCTCTTTCTTTAGGGCTTGAAGAGAATGGGCATAGAGGAACGAGTGGTTATAGGAAAATGATCCTTTAAAATTAAGTTACTCTTGTTCTGGATTAACGAAGCAAAATATTAACTTTTACCTTACCCTGACTTGTAGAGTTATTTTTATTATATAATGAAATTTCCTTGTTTAAGAATCTTAGAGGAGCCCAAAGAGAGTTAGGGCTGCCCGAGACCCCAAAATACCAACATACCTGGTCCTGTGGAAAGAATTCCACTCAAGTCTTCTCAGCCAAGGAAAAAGTAAAGTTTATTGAAAGTTCAAGTTCGCCACGTTGGGTACTAGGCCATTTAAAGGTGCTCTCACAGAGCAAGTCTCTGCTAAGCTATTCTACAGCTTTCTCACAGAGAAAAGTCTCTACTAAGCTACTCCATGGCGCTCTCACAGACGTGGAGGGAAGATGGAGTTCTATATACAATAAGGTTGTGGGAGGAGTCTAGGGGTGGTCCAGAGGAGGAGATTGGGGAGGGTCTT
>CM053595.1:147909332-147928591 GCA_028646575.1 Pseudocheirus occidentalis | reverse complement strand
AGAGAGGGGTACAGAGCATGATGACCTGGGCACGTAGGAGAAGAAAAATGAAGACCTAGTTGGGTTCCCATACCCCAGCCTGGCTCAGAGGCAGGTTCATTGTCTTCTAACTTGCTGATTTCTAATTTCTCAAAGTTATCACTTAACTATTTCCTGGCTACTTCATTCTTAAGTCCATGAAGTTTCTATTTAACTAGTTCCTGCCCATTTCAACCTTCACATTAAACATTAGTCAAGTTGTAAAGAAGAATTATAACCAATGGAGTGAACCACGAGAAAGCTGGAACGAAACCAAACAAAACACAAAAGAGAGATTAAGTAGTTTGCTTCAATCTGCATTCAGACTCCAGTAGTTCTTTCTCTGATTTTGGACACCCTTTTCTATCATGAGTCTTTGGGAGTTAGTTACTGTTTTATAACCTTGCACTGATAAGAAGAACCCAGTCTATCAAAGCTGGTTGTCACAGATAGGATGTGTCTGCAATTGTGTACAAAGTTCTCCTGGTTCTGCTCTTGGAGAGATGTTCTTCAAACCTCTTCTCTTCTGGGAAGGAGACTGACCTGCACCTTGAGTCACTTGGAGATATCGAAAATGTAAATACTTCATACTTAGTGAAAGTCATTGCAAAACTTGCTCTTCTCTTTGATCTTACTGATAGTTCATGCCCTTTATTACTTTTTAATATCATTTTAAATGATTTTCTTACATCTTTGCTCCTTGTCATCCTTAAACAACATAACAGCAACACCCAACTTCTTTCCTTCTCTTGCTACCCTTCTCTCATTACCCAGGCTTTCTTCCTTGTCTTCCCCCCCTCCAGTTCTTTTCCTCAGTCTTTTTATTTCTTCAGGCTTCATTTTCGCTTTAATTTTTCCTTAAATTCTCTCAGATTGCTCCTCAGATTCAGCACCTGGCCTTTTTTATCAGTCCCAAGCCCACTAAATCACTTTGCCCAATTTCTTCCTTATTTATCTCAAGTTTCTTTTTCCAGTCCCTTCTTCCACACAACTTTCTCTTTTGGAAGATGGAAAAAGATATTTGCCTTTTATCATAGTGATTTTTGTACAAATTTAGTATTAGTTTTGGATTTGTGTATGCCTTCTCTGTCTCCAATTAGATGATAAGGATGTAGAATTTATCTTGATGTTCCTGAGTTATTGATTCAGTGTTGTCAGACTCTTTGTGACCTCATTTGGAGCTTTCTTGGCAAAGATACAGGTCTGGTTTGCTTCTCCAGCTTATTTTATAGATCAGGAACTGAGGCAAACAGGATTAAGTGACTTGCCCAGAGTCACACAACTTGTAAGTGTCTCAGGCTGGATTTGAACTCTTTTTTTTTTTTTTTTTTTTTGCTTCTTTTTTTTTTTTTTGGAGGGCAGTTGGGGTTAAGTGACTTGCCCAAGGTCACATGGCTAGTTTTTGTGTTGTGTCTGAGGCTGGATTTGAACTCAGGTACTCCTGACTCCAGGGCCAGTGCTCTATTCACTGTGCTACCTAGCCGCCCCTGGATTTGAACTCTTGAAGATGGGGTCTACTATACCACTTACTTATCTTTATATCTCTTTTAGAATGTGAAACAGTGCCTTGTACATAGTGGTTACTCAGTGTTTTCTGGGTAAGTTTTTCTTGACTAAAACCGATGTCATTTTCCTTTTGGAATATCATATTTCAAGTTCTCTGTTCCTTTAAAGTGGTGTGCCCTAGTTCAAATCCCAGGTCACCTGCCTACCACCTGAGGTCCCCTGCCTACCATTTAATTTGTGGCCCACCTGTGTCCCACCATCAAGCCCCTTTTTGTTCTTGCTTTTGTCCCTATTCCCTGTCATAGCTTGAAACTGCTTAAGGCAAGTCTGGGTATGTCTCCCAAGGCATAGTCCCCTACCCCCTACTTCCTCAAATTAGCATTCTGTATTTTTCCTTATGGTGAACTGTACAAGGATCAGCCTGGGGTTATGGTGCAAGACTAGAGACCACCCTGTCTGGTCCTGCTGACCAAGCAGGGTCCCCACACCCTCTGCCTAGAACATGACCCTGGTCTATTCTGGGACTTTCCAGTTCCCCTTTACTATGACCCTCCACCCTGATCTGGAAAGCGTGGACTATGGCCCTCCACCTTGTGCCTTCCACCCTATTCTAGGAGGGACCCCCATGTCACTGGAAGGTTACCCTCCACCCTGTGCTCTCCACCCTGTTCTGGGAAGGACCCTTATGTCATCAGGAGTTGCACCCTTGTACCCTTGCGCCATATTCGCAAATTAGCCCTGAACTATGTAGCTAACCAATCACCAGCTCCCTTTGCTTCTGTAATGTAATGGCTTGTGCTAGCTCCTCCCCGGTTGTGGTTTGTGGTTTTGGCCTATATAATCAAGTCTGTGAGATTTAGTAATCACTACTAATTTGAGTGATTTCACTCAGCGAGCTTAATTAATAAATCCACACCTAAATTTATCTTGAACCCAGGTCTCGGCTCACTCTTATTCTCTTCGAAACAAAAGCATGTGTGATCCTGATTGGCTCCTCATTACTTGAAGTCTTTTTTCTTGATTACTTACAGCATTTTTTCTTTGATTTGGAAACTCTGGATTTTGGCTTTAATGTTTCTGGGAGTTTTAAATTTGGGGTTTCCTCAGGAGGTGACCAGCAGCTTTTTTCTTTTTAGAATAATCCTACAAGAAAGAAAATAGAGCTTTAATGAAATAGATTTCAAAGCATTCCTCAACATAGGTCACCACAGTTAACATATGCCTAGTAATGGAATCTCTGCATCAAAGGGTGTTATTCACTTTACTTACATAATTCTAAATTGTTTTCCAAATAGCTCCACCAACAATGCACTAGTGTATACATCTTTCTATAAACCAACATTGACTTCATATTTTCACTATCTTTATCAATTTGGCAAGTAGGGAGGTGAAACCTCAGGATTGTTTTGATTTACATTTCTCCTGTTACTAGTGATTTGGGATACCTTTCCTATGGTGGTTACTAGTTTGTAATTCTGCTCTTGAGATCTGTCTGCTCATATCCTTTGACTAATTAGCTATTGGGGAATGGTTTTTGTCATATATATATATATATATATATATATACACATACACACATATATATCCATATACATATATGTCTATATGTGATACCAACCCCCTTATGAGAAATTTGATACAAAGACTTTCCTCCCCCCCACCGCTTCCCTTCTTATCCCAGATGCATTAAATATGTTTGTGTACGAGCTTTTCAATTTCATATCTTCAAAATCATCTATCTTTTGTAATAACCTTTACTCCTTATTAGGTTAAGACTATCATCTTTTACCCATGTTTGTAAAAGTTGTATACTCTGTCTCTTTTAATTTTTTTTATGATCTGTTGTTTCATGCATTCATTTTGAAAGATGGTGACCTAAGTCTAATTTCTGTTAGGCTGCTTTCTAGTTTTCCAGCGGTTCTTATCAAATAAGAAATACTTTCCTAAGTATATTTTCATTGTCAAACAATGGTCATTAAGTTTCATTATTTATGATTCTCCTTTGTCTAGTTTATTTTATTGATCTGTCTTTTAACTATAACAAATTATTGTGATGACTGTTACTTTATAATATAGTTTATAGTGCTATTTCTCCTTTGTTCCAACTTTTTTCATTATTTCTTTTGATAGTCTACATCTTTTGTTCCTCCAAATGAATTTTGTAATTTTCTTTTTGTAGTTTTGTTTTGCTGCTATTTTATTGAGTTTTGTAAATTATCTCTGGTAGTTTAACTGGTAATAGATTTGTATGTTTGTCCTTCATTCTTGAAGAGGATCATGACATCGGGGAATGATGACATGACTTACAGTTGACTTGGATTGGAGGGAGGGAGGGCTGTGCAAGGTCACCAGCCTCACTTTCTCCTCCAGAGCCAGCTTGATCCACTTGAAGATGAACCCAAATAGGGTTAGGGCTGCCCGAAACCCCAAAATACCAACATGCTGGGTCCTGCTGAAAGAATTCCACTCAAGTTTTCTCAGCCAAGGAAAAGGCAAAGTTTATTGAAAGATATGAGGTAGACTCTTAAAGAGCAAGTGTCTGCTAAGCTAATCTAAGGTGCTCTCTCACAGAGCAAGTTTGTGCCAAGCTATCCCATGGAGGGAAGATGGGATTCTATATGCAGAAAGGTTGTGGGAGGAATCTAGGGGAGGGTCTTCAGGAGGAGTCAGATGAGGTCAGACTCCAGTAGGGTGGGTCTTCTGGAGTCAATTCCAGTAATCAGTGATTAAGGGTGGGAAGTTGCTGGAGACTACCTGGAGACCATAGACAATAGTGGGCCAGGCCAGTTCAAGAGTGGGAACAGGAACATTAAGGGTGGGAAACTATTGGAACAAAGGAGGGCTAAAGACTTGGGCAGAGCCACAACTTAAGGCCCATGACCGCAGGCAAATGTCTTCCCTGGGAAGGTTTACTTTCCCAGAGCCTGTACCTCAAAGATTCAAGGAGCTCAAGGGGGGGTCCCAGAGCCTACACCTCATCACAGTGACCACATATTCATCAGGATGACTGGAGATGGCACAGAATGCAATGGAAGATCCTGGCCATTTTAGGCTAAAGTCTTTTCAAGTTTTCACTTTGAGTGAGGTAATGGCCCATTCAGTGAACTGGCCCCTTTAAGAAGTGAGTCAAGAGATGGCCCCTTTAATTAAAAAAAAAAAAAAAAAGTCAAACCGGGAGAGGGAGACCCTCAGGGTTGTTGGCCAAAAGAGAAAGTTACTATTTACTAGACCTGTTGTTGAGCTATATGAGCTCCAGAGCAAATTAGGTTTAAGGCTTGAAATAAATCTAGCGAATAAACAAACCCTAAGTTAATGAGACAAGTTTCAGTCGACAAAATGTTGATATGGTAATATTAAAACTGTAAATTAATTTTGGTATTATGGTCATTTATTATTTTGGCAAAACCTGGCTAGGAGCATGGAATATTCATCTAGATATTTAAGTAATTCTTGACTTTTAAAAGAATATTTTATAGTTGAGTATTTATAGTTTGAGGGCATGTACTATTTTGTGTGCTTTGGTTCATTAAACCCTGAATATTTTGTGTATTTTGGAGTTATTTTGAATGAGATTTCCCTTCCTATTATTCCAGTTTGGTTTTTGCAATAATTTTTACAGAAATGCTATTGGTGTTTTGGGCTTAAATTAGTTAAATTAGACTTAATTAGGTTAAATTAGACTGCAATTTTGTTAAAGCTATTTACTGGATTAGCATCTTTCTTCATCTCCTAAGATTTTTCTAAGCAAACCATTATTTCATCAGAAAACTGGGATAGTTTTATCTTGTGTTTGTCTTTATGCCTTTAATTTCTTTGTCTTCTCCTGTATCTAGCATTTCTATAACTACATAAAATAACAGGAAGAGTGAGAATCCTTTACTCCTGTATTTATTGGTAGAGCTTCTAATGTGTCCTTATACATGTGATGCTTGCTTTTGATTGTAGATAAATAATTTTTATAATATTAAAAATGAGCCCCTTATGCTTATACTTTGTAGGATCTTTCACATGCCTAAGCAAAGTACTTTTTCAGCATCTATTGAGATAATCTTCTGGTTTGGGATGTTTGTTTTAAATTTGATTAATTGTGTTGACTGTTTCCTAATGTTGAACCATCCTTGCATCCCAGGTATATATATAAGTTGGACACAATGAATGATTTCTTAGATGAATTGCAGTAGTCTCTTTGATAGGGTTTTATTTTAAATTTTTAAATTTATATTCATTAGTCTATAGTTCTTTGTTTTGTCCATTTTCAATTTAGCTATTAAGTCTAAATTTGTCTCATAAAAGGAATTTGGCAGAGATCTTCTTGAAGAGGAGCCCAAAGAGGGTTAGGGCTGCCTGAGACCCCAAAATACCAACATGCCGGGTCCTGCTAAAATAATTCCACTCAAGTCTTCTCAGCCAAAGAAAAAGTAAAGTTTATTGAAAGTTCAAGTTCGCCATGTGGGGTGCTAGGCATTTCAAGGTGCTCTCACACAGCAAGTCTGTGTGCTAGGGCATTCTAAGGCGCTCTCACAGAGTGAAGTCTGTGCTAAGCTATCCCATGGGGCTCTCATACCACATGGAGGGAAACTGGGGTTCTATATACAAAAAGGTTGTGGGAGGAATCTAGGGGTGGTCCAGAGGAGGAGATTGGGGAGGGTCTTCAGGAGGAGTCAGATGAGGTCACACTCCAGTAATGAGTGGTTCAGGGTGGGAAGTTGCTGGAGGCTACCTGGAGACCATAGACAATGGTGGCCCAGGTCAGTTCAAGGGTGGGAAACAATTGGAACAAAGGGGACTAAAGACTTGGGCAGAGCCACAACTTAAGGCTCATGACCTCAGGCAAATGTCTTCCCTGGGAACCTTCCCAAAGCCTGTACCTCAAAGAATCAAGGAGAGCTCAAAAAGGGGCGGGTCCCAGAGCCTACACCTCATCATTCTCAATTTTTGAAAACAATCGCATATTACTGGTATTAAATTTTTTTTAATAAAATAAACCTATCAGAACCAGCAGCTTTGGTAGTTCCTTTACAGCTAACTACTTCTTTTCCTGAGGCAGGATTACTTAAGATCTCTATTTGGTCTTCTGTTAGTTTGAATATTTTATATCTTTGAAGGTAGTATTGATGGGGTACAGGCTCTGGGAAACCACTTGAACTCTAATTGAACCTTTCCATTTGATGAAGCATTTGCCTGAGACCATAAGACTTTCCTTATAGCTAGGCCCAAATCTCTTACTCTTACTAGCCTAACCCTCCATTGTCCACCTACTTCCCACCCTTGATCCTATTAAAATATCTATACCTAAATCTATCACCCTTATACTAGCCTAGCCTTCCCTTGCCTGCGATCTCCTGGTAGCCTTCAGTTATTTCCCACCTTTAATCTCATTGCTGGAGTCTCTGACCTCAATTCCTTCCTCCTTAGACTCCTCCTCAAGTCTCTTCCCTCTAAACTCCTCTAGACTACCCCTAGATCCCTCCCTCAATCTTTCTGTATATAGGATGCATCTTGCCTTCATAAAGGAGCCCAGAATTCAATCCAACACAGACTCATTCTGTGTCAGATTATTCTGGCCTGCTTGTCAATACAAGCTTCACACATAGGCTCCTGAAGAGACTACCTACTACCTACTAAAGAGACTACTATTAAGGGAACCTTTAATAAACTTTGCTTTTCTTTGACTGAGAGAAGAATTGAGTAGAATTCATTCTGTAGGACCCTTCCTGTTGGTATTTTGGAGTCTCAAGCACCCCTAATCTAAACCTTAAACCTCAACAGCACTCTATTTCTTTTGTGTTCATAGTTTTGTCAGCATATACCTTTGTATAGTAGGGTCTGACAGTTCTTCTAATTATGCTTTTGTTGTGATTTCATCTTTGTTTATTTGCTGTTTGGTGATTTGATTTTCTTCCCTCTTTTCTTTAATCAAATTGGCTAAAAGTTTGTCAATTTTGCTAGTCTTTTCAAAGAACCAGCTTTTAGTTTTAACATTTCAGTATGTTTTTCTTATTTCCAATTTATTTCTCCTCTGCTTTTCAACATGTGTTTTGTGCTTATTTTAGGATAGCTATTTGTTGGGTTTCTAATTTTTTAAAAAGCATAATAATTTTATTGATCTGCCCCTTTTAGGTATATATACATATATCACACACGTCCTCTAAGGACTGACTTGGTATATTACTCCATCATTGTTGTTTTCTTTCTCATAATTATTGTTTCTATGATTCAATTGGCCCACTTATTATTTAGGATTTCATTATTGTCTTCATTTGGGTTTGTGCCTTTTGTTTGCACTCCCTGAACAAATTATAATTTTTATTGTTATGTCTATAAAATATGTGTTTGCTCTTTTTGCTCTTTTACACTTATTTGCAATATATCTATTTACTAACATATGCTCAATTTTTGTAAAAGTTCCATGTGGTACTGAGAATACATATTTTTAGCTGTCTTGGAATCAAGATGACCTGAATTTAAATCCAGTCTCAGACACATACTGTGTGACCCTGGGCAAATGATTTAACTTCTTTGCCTTAGTTTCCTCATTTGTAAAATGGGATGGAGAAGGAAATGGAATGCCACTCCAGTATCTTTGCCAAGAAAACTCCAAATGGGGTCATGAAGAGTCAGACACCACTGAACAACAAAAACAAAAATGGGGATAATCAGCACCTAACTCCTAGGGTTGTTGTGAAGATCAGATGAGATAATATTTGTAATGTACTTAACACAGTGCTTGCATATAGTAGGTGCTATATAAATGTTAGCTATAATTGTATGTATTTCCACCTTAGTTTCTCCAGCAATTTGTTCAATTCTATATTTTTCCTTCTATTTTTCTGTTAGATTTATCCAAATCTGATAGAGAAGCATTAAGTCTCCTGCTATTATTGTGCCATTTTCAAATGAGATATTTGTTAAAGTACTTAGCACAGTGCCTGGGACATAAAAAGGCACTTAAAAAATTCTTGTTTGCTTCCTTCCTTCCTTCCTTCCTTCCTTCCTTCCTTCCTTCCTTTCCTTCCTTCCTTCATTCTTTTCCTTGTCTTCTTGTTTCAGATAAATTTTCCCTTATTCATAAGGGATCGTTACTGAGTCTGTACCCCAAGGAAATCAGGGAATGAGAAAAAGGACCCATATGTACAAAAATATTTATAGAAGATTTTTTTTATGGTGACAAAGGAGAGAAAACTGAGGGGATATTCATCCATCAGGGAATGGCTTGCTGCTGCTGTTTGTCCTTCCTTTTCAAAGAGAACCATGACTTTAGGGAGGTGATTCCATGATATGCAAGTGAATTAGATTTAAGTGAGAGAGGTCTATGCAAAGTCACAAGCTTTACTTTCTCTTCCTGAGCCATCTGACCAGTGGCCAGATATGGATTAGGATAACTAGAGGTGGCCCAGGGTGCAGTGGCGGGGCTTGGCCTTTTCTTTTCTTTCATTTTTAAAAATTTACTTATTTATTTTAAATTTTCAACATTAACATCCATAAGCTTTTGAGTTTTCAGTTTCTTCCCTTTCCCTCCCCTCCCTATGTCGTGCAGAGAATAAGATCAAGTAGAGACCTGGGTTCAAGATACATTTAGGGGTGGATTTATTAAGTGTGAGACTACCAGAGTGGTTTCACTCAGATTGGCAGTGATCCAATGCAGTACAGGCTTGATTATATAGACTAAAACCACAAACCACAGTCAGGGAGGGGAGCTAGCAGAAGCCGTGACATACAGAAGCAAAGACCAGCCATTGGTTAGATCTATAACTCAGGGCTAATTTGGGAATATGGCGCAAGGGTACAAGGGGGCACCTTTCCTGTGACACGGGGGTCCCTCCTGGAACAGAGTGGAGGGCATAGGGTGGAGGGTCAAACAAGGTAGGGTCATGTTCTGGGCGAAGAGGGTGGGGGCCCTGCTTGGTCAGCAGGACAGGACAGGGTAGTCCTTAGATAAGATCCTTGCACCATAATGAACCTTATACACTATAATAATTCAAGGGGAATATATAAAATGCTGATTAGGGAAGGAGGAGTCAGGGAACTATGCCTTAAACAATATGCCCAGACATGCCTTAAGCAGTTTTCAAGCTATAACAAAATATAGAATAGAAATATAAAAGGGGCTTAATGGTGGGCCACAAATCAGGTGGTATGTGATGACCTGGGCTCTGAGTTTGTGTACAACACCCCATCCTCAAATCAGCATGCAATCTGATACAGGCTCTACATATATGTCCCTATTAAACATGTTTTTACATTAATCATGCTGTATAGAAGAGTTAGAATGAATGGGAGGAACCATGAGAAAGAAAAAGAAACGCACAAAAAAGAAAATAATCTGCTTTGCTCTGCATTCAGACTCCATAGTTGCTTCTCTGGATGAGGATGGCATTTTCCATCCTTTGGTCCTTTGGAATTCTTTTAGGTCCTTCCATTGTTGAGAAGGGCTATGTCTATCAAAATCAGTCTTCACACACTGTGGCTATTTCTGTGAACAATGTTCTCCTGCTTCTGCTCACTTTACTCAGCATCAGTTCATATAAGTCTTTCGAGGATTTTCTAAAGTCTACCTGTTCTTCATTTCTTATAGCACAATAGTATTCTATTACATTCATATGCCACGACTAGTTCAGCCATTCCCCCATTGATGGGTATCTCCTTAATTTCCAGTTCTTTGCCACCACAAAAAGAGCTGTTAAAAATATTTTTGTACGTTATCTCCTTGGGATGCAGCCCTAGAAGTGGTATTGCTGAATCAAAAAGTATGCACATTTTTGTAGCCCTTTGGGCCTAGTTCCAAATTGCTCTCCAGAATGGTTGGATCAAGTTTACAACTCCACCAACAATGAATTAGTGTTCCAATTTTCCCAAATCTTCTCCAACATTTATCATTTTCCTGTTCTGTCATGTTAGCCAATTTGTTAAGTATGAAGAGTTGTTTTGATTTGCATTTCTCTAATCGATAATGATTTAGAGTATTTTTTCATATGACTACATAGATAGCTTTACTATCTTCCTCTGAAAACATATCTGTTCATATCTTTTGATCATTTTTCAATTGGGGAATGACTTCTATTCATATGAATTTGACTCAGTTCTCTATATATTTTAGAAATGAAGCCTTTATTATAGGTACTGGTTGTAAAAATTCCCACTTTTCTGCTTCCCCCCTAACTTTGGTTGCACTGGCTTTGTTTGTGCAAAATCTTTTCAATTTAATGTAATCGAAATTACCTTTTTTGCATTTCATAATGTTCTCCATCTCTTGTTTGGTCATAAATTTCTCCATTCTCTACAAATTTGACAGATAAATTATTCCTTGCTCCTCTAATTTACCTATGCTATCAGCCTTTATATCTAAATTGTGTACTCATTTATTTTTTTTTCTTTTTGGAGCCGGGAAGGCAAGGCAGTTGAGGTTAAGTGACTTGCCCAAGGTCACATGGCTAGTATGAAGTGCCTGAGGCTAGATTTGAACTCAGGTCTTCTTGACTTCAGGTCAGGTGCTCTATTCACTTCAACACTTAACTGCCCCATATATGGTATCAGACACTGGCCTATGCTATTTTCCAGTTTTCCCAGCAATTTTTGTCAAATAGTGAGTTCTTACCCCAGAAGCTGGGGTCTTTGAGTTTATCAAACAGTAGATTACTACAGTCACTGACTAACTACTGTGTCTTGTGCACCTAACCTACTCCACTGACCTACCCCTCTATTTCTTAGCCAGCACCAAGGCATTTTGACGATTGCTGATTTATAATACAATTTAAGATCTGGTATGGCTGGGCCACCTTTCCTTGCATTTCTTTTCATTAATTCCCTTGATATTCTGGACCTTTTTTTCTTCCAGAAGAATTTTGTTACTATTTTTTCTAGCTTTATAAAATAATTTTTTGGTAGTTTGATTGGTAAGGCACTGAATGAGTAAATTAATTTAGGTAGAATTTTCATTTTTATTAGGAGACCTTGGCTTTTTCAAGCTAAGGTCTTTAACAGGTCTCAGTTTGACTGAGGCAACACCCATTCAAGCGATTAAGGCTTAATTTAAAAAAAAATGAGGCAAAAAATGGCCTCTTAAAAAAAAAATTGTACTGGTAGGGGAAGACCCTCAGAGTTTCTTGACAAAATAGGAACAATTGCTATTGCATTCATTTTGAACCAATCAGGGCCCAAACAGTAGGTGTCCATCTGGGACCAGTGTGATTGGGGGTTAAGGCTGGTCTTTAAGAGAAAAAAACCAAAATTTGAAAATAGTTTCAGAGATTAAAATTTACTTTCCTTTTGGGCAGACCATAGGAGGTAAGGGTGTGATACCCTGTGTGGAGAAATAAGAGAGAAAAGAAAGATGTGGGATAGGTGGGAATGGCTAAACAAATTATGGTATATGAAGGAAATGGAATACTGTTGTAAGAAATGAAGGGAATGATTTAAAAAAAACTGGAAAAGACTTTTTATAAATTGATGCAAAGTGAAGTGAACAAAACCAGAACAAGTTATATAATAACAGTTTTGTAAAGATTTGGCAACTAAAGATTTGGCAACTCTGATCAACACAACGACCAACTACAAATCCAAGGGACTGACTCACGATGAAATATGCTGTCCATCTCCAGATAGAGGGTGAGGCCTATTTTTTTTTTTTAATATGGCTAATGTGGGGTTTTGTTTGACTATCATACTTGTAATGGATTTTGTTTTTCTTGCTTTCTCAGTGCAGGAGGAAGGGGGAGATGAGATGGGAGGGAGAAAACTCAAAACTCAAAAAGATCTTTATCTTTTTACATCTCCCATGAGAATGTTCTTCCATTGGACCCCTCTCCTAGTGAGTGATTTTCCTTTTTTTCCCCACTGTTTAAGTGTTTCCCTTTGCCACCTCACTCATTCCAGAAAATGATTCTTATTGAAAACAACATGCTCACCAAGAACCAGTACTGGGCCTGTGTATACTCCAGCTAGGTGCCTGTATCTCTTCCCTTTGTTTGGGATAAAAAATACCCTTCATCCTTAATTTAGTGAAAAAAATGAACAGAGAGATCTCTTAGGATAAGAACAGGAGTTTATTCTCTTCCCCAGGAGAAAAGGTCAGTCTTTCCCATGACTCAACATGGAGA
This sequence comes from Pseudocheirus occidentalis, assembly GCA_028646575.1. Lineage (NCBI taxonomy): Eukaryota > Metazoa > Chordata > Mammalia > Diprotodontia > Pseudocheiridae > Pseudocheirus > Pseudocheirus occidentalis. The sequence continues at coordinate 147,915,971 of CM053595.1, read as the reverse complement.
AGAGGCGTGTTAAAAAGGCAGTGCAAGAATTTATACTATAATTTCATCTAGGCCCCTTCCAGACTGTCTCTTCTCTCGTTGGTTGAGAGGCAGACTCCACAAAATTCTTCCCCAAATAGGACAGCAAGAAAAGGAGGGGAGGGTCCCACCACAGGTGGGAAAGCAGACAAAGAAAATGAAAGTGACTGACATGGGAAAGACAGTCTCAGACTGTTTGAGAAGTTTTCACTCATTCTATATAGTCCCGTTTTTTTTTTTTTTTTTTACTCTGAAAACTTCTCATGAAATTGCTCATCTTCCCAAGATGGGGTCTCCAGGAAAGAAGCAGTCCTGATAAAGGTCTTGGGAAAGCTGTCAGCATCTGATGTTGTCTCTTCAGATCCCTTGACTCAGAGGAGGGGTAATCTTCAGATGCCTAGAGTTCCTATGCACAAGCCGGCACAGCTAGCCCGACCTAACAGGGTTCTCAGAAACATATGATTTGACATCAAGGTACATATAAAGGTCCAGTTTCCCAGCCATTCAAGACTAGGTCCAAACAGTGCAATTAAATAGTTCAGTTTTTCTTAGCCACACAGGGTAGGCTCAAGCAATACAATAAGGTTTTCTCACAGTTTTACAAAGTTACATGCTTACATTAAGTCAGGTACAGATTAAATTTCTTAGATGGCTCACAGTATACTAGCTTTTAGAAAGGTGATTACATGTCACCAAGGTAACCAAGAAAACTTACACACAAACCATACAAATTAACAGATTCATTATTATTGATGTCCATTAACATCCAATTCCTTGTATCCCAGTAACTTATTTCATTTAAACAACACTTTTTTAAAAAATCCCAAATGCCTCATGTACTTACACAATTCAAAAAGGAGTGTTGCTTCTCCAGTTTCAATCTAGAGATCACCAGATAATTCTGACTTAACGTAGGTCGGTACAATCACTCAAAATTATTCCCACATTTTGCAAAGGTCTTAAAAAAATGATTTCACCTGCCTTTTAAAAGTTACCAGACAGATGCTTTAAGAGATAATCATTTCACTCTTACCACTGTCTCATAAGTGTCCTTGTGCTAAAATCCAGACTTTGACCCTATTCCCAAACATGCTCAAAGTTTAAATTCTCATACTAGACAATTTCTGGAAGTCAATCTTATACATCTGTATATAGTTCTAGAGGAATCATCGAAGTCTGATCCTGCTGCTCTCCCCAAACTTTACTATCTTATTCATTTGGACATCTATTGCATTATACTTTTGCCTCATTACTAATCATTTCCTCCTATTTAAGGATGTCATCCCTACATTTATTCATTCATTATTTTGCCCCAAATATTACTTCTAAATGAATTTACTATAAAAGAAAAAGAGGGACAATGTCATAAATCTCTCCAGAAGGAAAAACTTCCTTAGCCCTGTTTGATTCCAGACTTAAGTCATCTCTGGTAGTAATCAGATGGCCACTAAGTGCTGGAAGCAGGGCTTAGGCATAAATGGTGGGGGGGAGCCTTTCCAGAGAGAAAACACACAGTTGGGAAATAGAGTCAGAGAAGATCTCACTTTTCCCAGGCAAAAACATCCATCATTAGCAGTTCTCAGCCTGCAGCCCCTGCCACTCCATTATTGGCCTTTATGACAACTATTCCTGTAATCAAGCTCAAAAATAATAGTAACTTTTGCAGTCCCCAAAATTCTTAAATAGTAAATTAATATAGACCAATATCCTTCAGATAAGGTCATCTAAAATTTGATTGAATTATTAATTATAACTTCAAGTTACAAACCTCTCTGTCTTCCTAAATACTTTTCTCAAAATACTTAACCCCTTTTAAAACTGACACGAAGGTATCTAGACCACCATCTAGAGACAAAAGGGAGTGGGGGAGTTGGATAAACTCCCATTTGTCCCCAAACCTTATCCATATTTCTAATCAAACCTTTATCTATCTTCCTAAATCCCTCAAACCCATTATCCAGTTTATTCAGCTTTCCTTTACATTTTTTAAAACTATAAAGCAAGATAGCTCATAAGTTATTACTCTTTTGCTAACATAACGATTCTGCTTAAACAAAACAAAGGGGTTAATGGATAAACCCCACGAGCTGATGGATTTATGGCTTTGCAAGTTTGTTTATTCTTCCCTATTTGTACTCAGTCTGTAAGAGTGAGATACTTCAGGAATCTAAAATTTTCACTTATATGTTCAAATTCAACTGTTGACTTTTACTTATGCCATGCAATAACCATGAATTCAGATTAAAACAGCAAGATCTCTTTTGCTTCACAACTTATTGCTTTAGTTTAACAATAGCTTATCTTAACAATTTACTAAACTCTAAAATATAACACAGAACACCTTTCAAAACATCTCTTCTAAAAGTATTTACCCTTCTTTAAAAACAGTTTGAATTTACACAACGAGAAATAATCAGTAAACCTTTATGAAAGAAAAAAAATAATTGGAAAGTTTTAAATGATATCTTTCTTCTCCTTTTAGCAAAAATAAAACTTTAAGATTGGAATTCATTAAGCTAAGTCAGTGTCCTTGAGTAAAATTCCTAAATATCGCAAAATTCAGTCCTAAGGCTGAATGACCTTGCCCAAGAGATAGTTTTTGGCAAATAGGCTTTGGCAATTTTACAACCTTAGGAAAATTTATATGAATTCTAAGCAGGAGAGACCTGGGGAAGGGATGCTCCTGCTTAGCCAATTCTCATACTTGCAGGAGGAATGTTCTGAAGGAGCAGAACTAGTCAGAATAACATTTTCTCATTCTCCTCCTTTCTACATACTGTATTAAATTAACAACTTTAGGTAAACCTTCAAATTAACACAAATACATACAATATATGAGGATTGTACAGTTTAGACATTATGACATTAATTACATTCTCAAATCATCACAAGTAAAAAATAGAAAATTGGATTTACTTAGTACAAAGACTCTTCTCTTCCCCTCCCTTTTTTTTTAAAGTGGGGGAGGGTAACTCCAATTCCCTTCCCTTATCTGAACTTTTGTTATAATTCTGGGCTGGCCAGACCAGGAACTATAAGGAAATGAATTTTACAGATTTCCCAAATTACAATTATTTAAAAACTATTATAACACTCGGGTCTGTGCCCCATTCATCACTTTCTATTCCTTTGACAATATAATTAATTTTTTCCATGTCACTTCACACAGGAAATAAACTATCTTCATGGAATCTCCTTTCAGCTGAAACTCTCTTTCCACTCCCATAGGTATTTTGGACAAGACACAGAAAATCTGCAGTTTATATATCTAATTCCCTGACACCTACCTCTAAGAAGAATGAAATATTTTTCCCTTTACTAAAGAGGATTGAAATTTTTTTTAACCAAAAAAAAACCAACTTGCTTCTGCTACACCATAGATAGTACCCATGCCTGCTCACATTTTAGATCAGTTTACAATATGCTGGGCTAATTATTCTAGCCCCTTCTTTTGGTTCCAGTAATCATTGCAAATACCTTCACCATAATCTTTAAAGTCAAATTAACCATATCTCTGGATGTAACAAACTTGAAAAATCATTGCATACAGTTTATAAGAATTTTTTAGGGTACCTAACAGCTTCTAAATAGTAGTATCAAGAAGAAAATTCTTTAACAACATAATTTTATTAAATTACAGAATTTAGAAAAATGTCCCAAACATCATGTATTAAAAAAAAAACTTGCTTTCATAAATTATGTCAGGTTAGCATTTCCAGATCACTTCACACAGGAAATAAACTATCTTCATGGAATCTCCTTTCAGCTGAAACTCTTTCCACTCCCATAGGTATTTTGGACAAGACACAGAAAATCTGCAGTTTATATATCTAATTCCCTGACACCTACCCCTAAGAATGAAATCTTTTCCCTTTACTAAAGAGGATTGAAATCCTCCCTTTCTCCATCCTCGCGTCTGCAGTCGAGAGAGAGAGAGAGAGAGAGAGAGAGAGAGAGAGAGAGAGAGAGAGAGAGAGAGAGAGAGAGAGAGAGAGAGATTTTTTTAATTGCCTGAATTGACTCTGGAGGGAGGGGGTGTGCAGGTCTGCCTCCACCCCTTCCATTTCAGAGGGTGGAAAGCTCCTTCCCCTCCCCCCTCACCATTTCCTGAGGAATTCCTTTTGTCTCCCAGACCCAACTAGCACTGTGGAATCTCTGGCTTCCCTACAGATCAAAAAAAGAAGAAAAAAACACCCCACTTTCCTCCAGGGACTGTCACGAGGCCCCCCCAAGTCAGGGACTCATATGGTAGAGGGAAGAAACCCTTCCCTCCCTTTTGGGGACAGGCCTCCCAAGTCATAGACTCAGTATTTAGGGAGAAGACAACCTTCCCCCCTTTTAGTCACCCTAGGAGCTTATCAAATGGCATTCTTACCCCAGGACACATAAGTTATTGCTTACCTTTTTAGGGCTATATGCATATCGTTTTCAATGACTGTCCTTTTCATCACCCTGGCTGGACCCTTTTTCTCACTTTAACTCTTGTCTTCCCTCCTGTGCCTGTTCTTATGTAAGGAATGCATCTCTCTTGGGATCTTTCCAACCCAAAAGCCATGGCTCCCCACCAAGTCCAGAGGGCACAGGAGAAAGCTCCTGGGGCATGCCTGCCCCTAGACTGGCACGAGGGACAGCTGCTTCCAGGGGAGGGAAAATCTCAGATAAATCCCCCACTTATTTGGGATGAAAAATACCCTTTATCCTTAATTTAGTAAAAAAAAAAACAAAAACAAACACAACACAGAGATCTCTTAGGATAACAGGAGTTTATTCTCTTCCCTAGGAGAAAAGGGCAGTCTTCCCCATGATTCATCATGGAGAAGAGGCGTGTTACAAAAGACAGTGCAAGAATTTATACTATAATTCTGTCAAGGCCCCTTCCAGACTGTCTCTTCTCTCGTTGGTTGAGAGGCAGACTCCACCAAATTCTTCCCCAAATGGGACAGCAAGAAAAGGAGGGGAGGGTCCCACCAAGGGTGGGAAAGCAGACAAAGAAAATGAAAGTGACTGACAGCAATGGAGGAAAAGGGAAAGACAATCTCAGACTGTTTAAGAAGTTTTCACTCATTCCATACACCTTCTTGTTCCTAGTTGACATGGCTTCTGCCTGCTGTATTACACTTGTAAATTCACTTAAGACTTCTTTGACATCATTGCATTTCTTCAGTCTCTATTCTCTTCAAGAGTAGTCGTTAATTGGTTTTGTCCTTCTCTGGCAAATCTTGTAGTGCCAGAAATATGAGGAGCGGCTCGAATCATTCCCACTGAATTTAGTTCTTCTGGACTCTTTTTTTTGTCTGTGCTTTTGTTTGTACACTAGCTTGGGCAATGAAGTAATCACAGACAAAAGTGCTATTTATTCTACAAGACACTTCAAATAGCACTCTCTTTACATCCCTATCTGCAACCTCTCAGAGCTGGCACAAGGAAACCATGAAGTAATTTTCTTTTTCCTGTTGTTTATTCTAAATAAAATTCTGTGCCCATAAAGCTGAGTAGAGATGGATACAGTCAATGTTGTAGAAGGGTTTTGGGAAGACTGGCACATTAGTGCATTGCATTAGTTTACAACCATTTTGGAAAGCAATTTAAAATTATGCAAATAAAGTGACTAAAATGTCCAAATCCTTTGGCCGAGATTTCACTACTAGGCTTATACCCTCAGGAGGTCACTGATAAGGAAAAAGTCACCCATATGCACCAAAAATATTTATAGTAACAATTTTTATGGTAGTTAAGAATGAGAAAAAAGTACATGCCAATTGATTGGGAAATAGCTAAACAAATTGTGGAATAGGAATATAGTTGAATATTACTATGCTGTAAGAAACAACAAATGGGGCAGCTAGGTGGTGCAGTAAATAGAGCACTGGCTCGTAGAGTCAGGAGGACCTGAATTCAAATGCAGACTCAGACATGTGACACACTAGCTCTGTAACCTTGGGCAAGTCACTTAACCCCAATTACCTTGCCTTCCCCCCTCCAAAAAAACAAAAAAATAAAACAACAACAAATATAATGAATACAGAGAAGAATGGAAAAGACTTGCATGAATTGATACAGAGTGAAGTAAGCAGAGCCTAAAAAAATTCCAATATACACAATGACTACAATAATATAAATGGAAAGAACAGCCACGAAATAATCAAAAACAAATGTTGGATAATTACAAAGAACAACAGCTCCAAAGAAGATATGAGAAGACAATCCCACCCTGCTCCTTTGCTTATGTGGGAGGACCATGGATGTGATATGTTACACACATATTCATATTTTTTGGTACATTCATCAGTTTTGCATTTTTTCTTTAAAGCATAGTCGTCATGAATCCCAACTCCCATTTTCTAGTTGGGATTTTTTAGTTTTCAGCTCCATGCTCCTTATTACTAAAGTCTTCTTTTGTAAGGCTACAAAAGTTAAACAAAAAGTTACAAGTTTAACTGTCACTTTATCTTACATGGCACTGTGGCTTCATTTCTTATATGGCTCATAGTTTTACAAAGTTAGTTTCATATTAATATTCAAACAAATGTGTTTTCTGTGACTCCAAAGTTCCTGGATATATGTTAGTAGTGGAGATTTTCCAGGTTCCAACACATTTTTCCTATTAACAGGAATGTTTGG
>CM053595.1:147862801-147908832 GCA_028646575.1 Pseudocheirus occidentalis | reverse complement strand
GAAGTCAGATGGTTAAAGGTTTGGGCCCCTTTTACAGGGCTTTGGAACAAAGCCCACAATCTAGATTGAAGTGTTTTGACTGTTGATCAGTTATGTCTGATTCTTTGTGATCCCATCTGGGGTTTTCTCAAAAAAGATCTCCACCTTGAGGCAAACAGGGTTAAGTGACTTTTCTAGGGTCACATAGCCAGTAAATGTCTGAGGTCACATTTGAACTTGGGAAGATTGAGTCTTTCTAACTCTAGGCCCAGCATTTTATCCAGTGAGCCACTTAGCTGTCCTGTTTTGACAATGGGGGTGGGGGGTGTTTTAGGTGCTTCCCAAGATTAGTGTAAAATACCAGGGCTCAACATAATGTAATATTTGTATTCTTTAAGAGGCATGGTAGTTATTTGTTAAAAAGAAATGTTAGCCAGTTTGTTCTAGAACTGAAACTTTTTTTTTTTTTTTTGCTTTTTGGAGGGCAGTTGGGGTTAAGTGACTTGCCCACGGTCACATAGCTAGTTTTTGTGTTGTGTCTGTGGCCGGATTTGAACTCAGGTACTCCTGACTCCAGGGCCGGTGCTCTACCTACTGTGCCACCTAGCCGCCCCTAACTGAAACTCTTATTATAATTTATTTCATCATTCAAATCTTCTAAGTTGGTATCTCCATATCTGTAGTTAAAGAAGAAACCAAATCACCACCATCCTGCTGAGTTATGTCTTTAAGGCAGTCAATGTGAAAAGTTGGTGTTTGAGAGGTAGCCTAGGTGACTCACCTCCGCCTGTATTTCAAACTCATCTTTTGTCTTCAATAAATGAACACTGGAACATATCAAGCTCAGGCTCTTTCCAGCTCAGATTCTTCCTGCAGCCCCCTGAGGCAGAAGGCATCCATGAAGGGAATCAGCTCCAGGTCTGGCTCCTTAAGAATGAGCTGGCCTGCAGAGATGCCTTTAGCAGTTGGTAGTATAGGGACCCCAGGCCTGCTCCAGCTCCAGGTGGACATTTAAAGCTGCCTAATCAATGCTATAGGTCTCCTGGCACAGCAGCTCAGCTACTGAGGCCAGGCTCAGGCCACTGTTGGCACCCATCACACTCACCTCCTTGCTATATACAAGGTTGGCTTTTGGACTTCAGGTAGAAGTGTGCCACTAATAAGTTCAGTGCTATTATGGATAATTTTCAACTTAACCATGCCCTTCTCTTTGCAATAACTTCCAAATTTTGTGCCTTTTTTCAAGATTGCACCACCTCCATGCAAACTGGCAAATATGGTACCAAACGATAAGGGCAGAATGTTCGGGATGGCAGGGTACTTACTGCTTCTTCCCTCCCACACACCATGGGTCAGTGCCAAGACATGAATTCCTAGAATAGGTTGGAAGAGACACAAAAAGGGAATGACCGAGTACTTAGAATAAATAATATACAGAAATTAAGGGCCATAATACATTGAATATATTTGTTTATTCCAACCAACCCAAAATTCTTGGGGGGTCACCAAATCATAATGGGGAAATGAGAGGTCAAATCTGTGTTTTTTATTCTATTCAGTAGGCATATAAAGGACCCAGAAGTCATATCTTGAACCCTCTGTTCCATCAGGATGCTTGAGAAAGAGATCCCTGGGCCTTAGGTGGGGAGCAGGCCCATGATCACTAGAACTCTTGCAGAGGAGCTGTAGGCCTGAGGGGTGGACAGGGACAAGAGGAGAAAGGAGCAGCAGAACCACAGGAGAGACCCATATTCCTGATAACTTGCCTTATCCTTTCTCCTGCCCCACTGTACTGGGGCGGGGATGGTGGTGATAATACGACTGAGATGGAGGGGCCTGATGGAGCATGAGGTGAGCTTCCTGACTGGAGGAGTCTGGTTCCAGGGCTACCTTTGGGCCAATGGATAGAAGTTGGTGACCTTGTCAGGAGTGCTTAGATGTGTGTGTGCTTTCTAATGCCCCTCTAGCTCTTGCTCTCATGTCAGCAGCCCGTTATTATGGCTGAAGCTGTGGCTGAGAAGAGGTTCTGAAATCTGCTGGTCTCTACCTCTTCTTGCCACCCAGATTTCCAGGTACCATTTCCTTGATACCCAGGAGATCAGTAACAATGGGACTGTGTCGGAGAAGCCAAGGAAAGGACTCACTGTGAGTTTAGTCTCTTTGTGGCTGAACTGTTTGTACCTTAAGGACACAGGTCAGTAAAGAAGATTCCCAGAAGAGCAAAATCTGCCAGATGAATGCATGGAGAGACACAGAGCTATGTGATACAGGGTCAGAGAAAGAGTTCTATGGGCACATATATGCAGCTGAGGGCCTGCTGGAAGTGATATATTGCAGGCTCATGTCTCTGCAAAGGGTGTGCTAGGGCACAGGCAGATCACTTTGAAGAGATGAGATAAGGCCAAAACAAAGGGCACCAAGTTAACAACAGCAAAAAAAAGACACTCATGCAGACACATACTCCCATGCATATTCCCCTGCCCCTCAAGTCTTTGTTGGCCTGTCCAAAACTGAAACAAGTGACTTCTCAGGCAGGGCCTACTGCTGGGATATCATGGTTAATGCCCAGTCCACAAGGGCAATGGTGGTGTCTTGCAGGGAGAGCCAAATCCAGTGGGTAAACTTACTCAGTTGTATCGTTATACAGTCCCAGGTCACATCTCCTCTGTAAGAAGAACATATGGGGGAGGTGAAAGGACTATGAAAATCTTATAGGACACCAAATAAACCAAAGTACATACAGACAATAACATGCGCTGCTAGGACAGAAATAAATGGAAGGAGTAGGATAGGAAGTCTGAAGTTTAGGAGTCTCACCTGCAGGCCTCCTGGCAATACTCCTGGACCTGGAACAATGCAGCAAGTAACATATGCCACAGAGGGAACAGAAAGTCATGGTAAAAGAGCAGCAGCAACTCCCTTAGCTGTAGGAGTAGATGTAACACGGAGTCTGTGAACTGGGTCTGCAGGTGGATCAGAAAGAGGACAAAATTAGTTCAAGGCTCTCTTGCTATTCCAAAGGAGAATAGTTTACCTGCCCAAGGGGTTCATTCATCTCACATCTCTAGCTTACCCCCTGGAAGATGTCAGGTAGGTTCTCATAGGCCCAAGAAAGCCAGGATACACAATAGGTAGAGACAAAGGTGACTGTTGTATTGGTCTGGGTCCAAGCCAGCTGCAGGCTTGGTTCTAGTACTGCCATCAGATGGGAACCAAACACAGGCAACGTCTCCTCTAGCCAGCTGTAGAGGGGGAGAAACAGTGTGAATTTCCCTTGGTTATTTCTAGCATTTTATGATAGTGCCTTTGGGTCAGGGGGATAGGGAAAAAAAAGAAAGTCTCTCTACCCCATGACTATATCATACCATATGAAAACCCAACCCAATCTTAATTTGTATGTGACTCACCTATAGCCTTGAAGACCATAGTAGTAGAGCTTGGCACAGGCTTCCTCACCAGCAGGTAGGAAGCCAGATGATTGTAACACACGGGCTGACAGGGAAGCTTGGAAGGGAAGCAAGGTTAACAACTGAGTTGGCTTATTTGGCCAGGGGATGATGAGAACAGTGAAAGTGTAGGAAGATACTTTAATGCTTGGAGATAATGAATGGGAAAAAAGAGCCAAGCTTAAGCTTGTTCAGGGCAGTGTGCTCAAAAGACTGCCCTGTCTGCAGGGTTAGGTGAGCAAGGAGTAGGCTGGAAGGAACACAGCTGTAGACAGGTAAAATAGCATAGCCTCCATCTGGTGGTTGTTTAGAATTTCCATGAAACAGTTAAAAGATTTATTTGACCAAAGGTCTAAGGCTAAGTAGGAGAAACTAGCTATTTCCCTTGTCTCTTTTCCCTTTCTTTCCTTTGCCAACCCCACCCTTTGGTATCCAAAACCTCTTACTCTGGAAGGAGCTATGCGACCGGAAGTCATGGAACAGGAAGCCGGCTGCAAACACCAGGAAAATGAGTAGCAGCTGAGTCCATGGCAGTTGACGACCACGAGCTCGCTGTAATATACCCTTAGGAAGAGCAGGAACAGAGAACAGTAGTCAAGCGATGGATAGCTCTCTCAACTGGATAACAAACTTCTACCCACACCTTTTTAGAAGGGGCAGTACTACTGCTTAACTTGGGCAGTGGTAAAGTATAACAAGTCCTAGGGATTCCCAGGGAAGGATGGCACAGACAGGGATTGGGGAATAGATATCTGGGTCAGGGACTGGATTGAAATGGAGAGTGGGAGAGCACCTGGTTTGGAGGTATATGGACATCAGGGTAGAGGGAATAGGATCCTGTGAATAGGTTGGGGATATATCAATATGTCTGAACCAGGGTACCTTGCAGATAGTGTTGCAGGCTGTGATATCCTGAGTGTTACTTCCCCCTTTCTTCAGGAGCTCCTCATTTGTGATTTTGAAGGACTGAATTATTTCTTGCAAAGACTTCCTCATCTGGTGGGAAGCAAAAGGCCAGGAGTTGGGAACAGAGGGCGTTACCCTCTTTTTAGGTTCCCCGTTTATATTTCCCCACTTGCTGATAGCCCTATTAGCTCAGCAGCACTCTTACAGGGAAGCCTAGTGCTCAGAGAAGGCGCCATCTTAGAAGCAGAACTTCCCCCGAGCTGCCCATCCCCCAAGACAAACTGGCGCCTCACCTTCTTAGGAGTTTGGTCCCAAGTCTCCAGGATATGTCCCATCAGCAAGCTGTGGAAAAAGCAGTCACCCCTCAGTCTGTTCTTTGCAGAGCCCAGACCCACCTGACTACAGAGACCACACAGCGTCTCACATTTTCTTGCCTTGTCAAACCTGTCCCCTTTAACCTTAAAAGCTCTAACTCCAAAGCATCGTCCTGAAGTCCACAAGGGAAGCTCTGAGGCCCATCTTAACTACCCAGAGACAGAGGATCAGGAATGCACTGTGTGTAAGAGCCCCCTGCCTCCATATCTCTTTAACTGAAAAGGGGCTGTTAGCCCTGAAGGTTAGGGCCCCCTTGCTCCCCTAGATGGCAGATAAGTCTAACTCAGGGTCCAGGAAGCAGGGACCCAAACTTTTCCTGAGGCAAAAGCACACAGAGTCACTTGGGTTGGCTTGCTATCTCTATCCCACCTGGATTGTGACAGGTGCTTGGTGTATAGTTGTCTCCAAACATTGAAGCTGAGGGCGTCCAGGGCCAGACACTCAGTTAAGCTTCTCAGGAGCTGCATGAGGGAAGAGAACAATTGTTGGAAGCATAAAGCTTGTCTCCTAGGGGTCTCACAAGGCAATACTCCTGGACGGTGGCATACTAGGGCAAGGGATTTACCTCCACAATGTGAGGCCAGATCTTGTAATGAATGCTACAGATCATAGCCAGTCAACCTCCTGGGGATGCAGTAGAACCAGGGACTCTTAGGATTGTCTTTGGATACCAGGAAGCCCCAAAGAGCTACAAGGACAGAACTATAGTTCTAGTCAGCTGAAGTATAACCAGTCACCAGGGAATAAGAATAGGGAGAGGGAGGTGAGGAACCACACCTGCCAGAATGGGTGGGGAGGTGGGGTTTCTGTTACAACCACTTTGCTGAGGGTATCACACAGACAAAAGGGACAATGCCAATGAAGAAGCAATGTTCAAATAAAGGGATGTCCAATTGTTGGGCCTCTTTAAGAGACTTTTTGGTATGAGATAGGAAGCATTCATCTCCACAATTCTCAGTGACTTGCCTCAAAGGAAGGAGAAAGATGTCTTGGTCTTCCTTTTTCTTTCTTACCTCTTTCTTCATTTCAGGGGGACAGTTAGGGGTGGCTCTGGACAAGAAGGAGGGGAAGTAGGTATGCAGGGTAGTTTCCGGCTTTGCACCAAATGCCAGCACTTTCAGTCTGGGGTAGAGCTGACAAAGCTGTTCCTGCAGGCTGTGGACAGAGCAGGTGGAGCCACACACAAGGTATGCCTCGTGTGATGTTCTGTGTCCTACCAAAACTCCTCAAAGCTAGTATCTTTTTGGTTAACATGACCCTCAAGGACTCACTCTTAGCACTTACTAAGACACTGACCGAGAATATAAAGGTTGGGGGTGTCTCCCAATCCTGTGACTCTCATTGTCTCTCACTGCCCTGCTGACTCTTTTGCTACCGTCCTACACATACAACTGCCATACCTGGGAGCCAATGAGTTGTTGGGCATATAGGCAAAGTCCAGAAGTGGGAAGAAGTCCTTGGGGCCAATCATGCCAAAGCCCTTGGTGAGGTTGGGATGCATCCTATAGATGGTAGGGAGAAGAATGTATATCCTGAAAACTTCCACCCCAGGCCCGACTCCCTTAAGACTTAAGTTCACTATCCATGGCTCCCTGCTCCCACCACACAATGGTCCTTTTCTTCCTCATCCCTCCACTGTAGGGATAGAGGTAATGGGCTGTTCTGACTTTCCTCGTGCCTCTGAAGGGATGAGAACCTTAACATCATGTTCTGCTGACTCAGCCACTCTATGAACATTTCCAGAGTTCCCTTTTCTCCCTCCCTGAACCCCCGCAATCACTCACAGAAGTAGTCGATCCAAATAAGCAATGGAGAAAGGAGACAGAGACTTGATTCCAAGCACAGGCAACATGATCCCCAACCACACTGCAGGAGAGGGAGGGGTGAATGCTAGGTGGTGTAGTAATGACAACCAGCATTTTAATACCACTTTAGCATTTGCAAAGTGCTTTCTGGGTTATCTCATTGGATCTTCACAACCTTGTGAGGTGGGTGCTAATGTATTTACATTATACAGATCAGGAAACTGAAGCTGGGAGAGAGGGTCAGTGACTTGCCCAGGGTCATTCAGCTAGTCTGAGGCAGGATTTCTACTTAGTCTAGCATACTTTTGATCATGCCCCCTAGCTAAAGAACAATTACTGGAGAATTAGGGAACCTGGGGTCTAGTCTCCTTGATTCTAGTTCTGTCATTAGCTAGCAGAGATACTCTGATTAAGTCACCTAATCGTTATGGAGCTGTTTCCCCATTTGTAAAATAAAGGGATTAAATGAGATAATTTCCACAAGCTCTTCCAATTTGGACACATATAATTCTACAGGGCCGCAATAAACATTTTTATCAATGACTTGGACAAAGGCATGCTTATCAGATTTGCAGATAATACAAACCTAGAAAGAACAGCTAAGGCAGTCCTCAGATAAATGACTTTTTGGGGTTCCTTCCAATTCACCTTTGGTGAATGGATCAGTTCTTTATGTAAATACTTATTTCCATTAAGGGTTTTAGATAAAGGACATGGAGGGGAGATCAAGATCAGATGAACTCAGTCTTATTACCTTTAAGTCCCTCTGTTAGGCTGACAAAGCCTGCCTGCCCCAGTGCCCACATGATGGTCAGACACTTTGCTGGTCGATTCTGATGGGATCTCAGTAGTTCAAGGTACTGGGGAGACCAGTGGAGGAGGCAGGTTATCAGTGGGGGATAGGAGTAAAGATAATTAGGTGTCTTTAAGTCAAAGGTGAAATATAAAGAGTGCCTGACAGGTGAGAAAGGTGACAGAGTAGAAATAAGACTGAGATAGAACAAGATAAACAGGGGGAGGGAAATTGGGAAACAAGTCTTTCAGGGTCTTCCAAAGGGTACAGTATTAGCTCAGTTTAGAATTATGGTAACTGCTTTCTGATACCATCCCCCACACTGTCCTGAAGACATGAGAAATGGCATGGTTTCCCTACCCCATTTCCCTTCTCAAACCAGTCACTTCATGTCCCACCACCTCTAACTCACCTTGCCTAAGTTCATGGTGGCAATCTTGGGCTTGTCTTGAAGAACTGCTTGGATACAGATGCGGTAGCCATGGAGTGACTCACCTACAAAAGTACGAAGAGCCACACCAATGAAGAGTGTTATTTCCCCAGTGAATCTTTTTTATTTTGCCCTATCATTTCTTGACATACTTCACCCACCTACATTCACTTCTATCCAAAATGATTTCCTGAATTTACAAATTTCTTTGCCAAGGGAAAAAAACCTCCCTTGAAGTTTCTAGGCATTCCTAGAGTGGAGAAAAAAATGTGTATGCCCACATCCTTCCAGGACAAAGCATAGTAACCAATGTTTCTGGCCCTTCTTACCTGGAGTCTTGTCCAGTTCCTGCAGCATGGTGTAAAGGCAATGGTCAAAGAAAAGTTCCAGGACACCAACTGCTTTCCCCAACAGTCCTCGAATGACTCCACGAAGTTCTCGGCCCACCAGGCAGTAGGGGTAATCTGGAACCAACCAGAACCTCTGTAATCAGTTCTAGGGGCTTATGGCAGTTCTAAGACTCTTACTTCCCTCCCTGGTGATATAGATAAGGCCTTCCTGTGTCAACTACATCATCAACTCTCAAAGCTATGGTAGAAAATAGCTCAGAGGCCTTGAGGACAGGACTGGTAATCAGGGTTAGGTACCCATTTTGGCTCTGCTACAAATCAATTAGTCTCCATACATTTTTAGAATTTTCTAGGTTCAGTGTATGCTTAAGAGGATAGACTAACCATGTGTGTGCTGGCTTAATGTAGGTTCACTCTGAGGTGCTTGTAGCTTGTAGTTGAGATATCCAGCCAGGTCCTTCACCCATACAGAGGGGTTCCCAGAGAACATGCTCTGGCTCTTCTCCATTTCCTTTTGCAGTGCTACCACGTCTAGCTGCCAGAGACACAAGAATCCCAGGATTAGTCAGTCATGAAAAGGTAGATAAGGGAAAGGTAGCCTGAGGCTAGGAAAGGAGTCCACAGAAAACAACCCTCTGGTCATTATTAAGAATATGATTTATGGGTCATGCTATCTTTTTACTAATTTATAACTCCAGGAGGTATGAAATGGGGTAGCTCTGAATGAATCATTCAAGAAGCATTTATTGGAAAACCTATAAATGCCAGGTACTGTCTTAGGAGATATGGACATAAATATAAAGAATGAAATAATGCCTATTGGCAAAAAACTTTAATTCTAAAGGGGGATGGTGTGTGGGGATAGAAAAGTATGTTAAGTATATTTGAGGTAAGCATAAGAAGAATAAATAAAGATAGATACAAAGTAGTTAAATACAAGGTAGTTTGGGAAGGAGAGTGCTAGCAGTTGAAGAAATCATGAAAGCCTTCAGGTAGAAGAGACTTGAGCTGAGTCTTGAAGAGAGGCATTCTATGAGGAAGAAATGAGTAGGGAGTGCATTCTAGATATGGAGAACAGTCAATGCAAATAAATGCATGGAGATAAGGTAACCTGAGGAACAGAGAGAATGCTAGTTTGATCAGACAGTAGAGGGCAGGAACAGGGGGAGTATTATACACAAGGCCAGAAAGATAGGCTGGAACCAGGCGGTCAAGTATTTTAAAAGCCAAAGAGAGGGATTTACTTTTGGTACTAGAAGCAATATAGGATGCTACTGTCATTTGAGTTGGGGACTGACATGTTCAGATCTATGCTTAAGGAAAATCACTGACAGCAGTGTGAAAGACGGACTGGTTTGGGAAGAGGCTTGAAACAGGGAGACTGATAAGGAAGTTGTTGCAGAAACATGGGCAAGAGGTGATGAGGGATGAACCATGGTGGTAGCTGTGTGAGTAAAGAAAGGGGTTTGAATATGAGAGATATTGTAGAGACAGAAATATCAAAATTTGGTAAGTGACTGAAATATATGGGGTGAGGTAGAATGAGGAATTGGGGTTAAAACTGAGAAAAGAAATCTGGGAGACTGGAAAAATGATACCTTCAACAGAAATAGGAAGTTTACAAGTTTGTTTGTTTTTTTTGGTGGGGAGGGAAGGAAGGTTCTGTTTTAGACTTGTTGAGTTTTAGATGTCTCTAGAACATTTAGTATGAAATGTCCAAAAAGCGACTGGCGATGTAGGAGTTGAGTTCAAGGGAAAGAAAGGAGATGAATATATAGATCTGAATCAGCTGCATAGAGATAATAATTAAATCCATGGAAACTGATGAGATCACTGAGATAGAATCGTCAAATAGACAGAAGTGGGCCCATGAGGGCCTTGGAGTAGACCACAGTTAGGAGGTATATACATAATGAACTAGCAAAGGAGACTGAGTAGTTAGACAAGTAGAAGGAGAATCAGGAGACAGCAGTGTTACAGAAATCCAGAGAGGAAAGACTATCAAGATGGAAAGGGTGGGGTGGTCAAAGGTGTCATATGTAGAAGGTCCAGAAGGATGAGGACTGAGAAAAGATCATGACATTTGGCAATTGAGAGATCACTGATAACTTTAGAAGGCAGTTTCAGTTAAGTGATGAAGCCGTATTACAAAGGGTGGAGGAGTGAGAGAAGTGTAGGCAACAAGTGGAGACATTTTTTTTCTTCAGTTAAGCTAAGAAAGGGTGGAGATATATGGGACAATAAATAAGATGATAGGATTTAGTGGAATTCTTTTTTTTTTTTTTTTTTTGCTTTTTGGAGGGGAGAAGGCAGTGCAATTGGGATTAAGTAACTTGCCCAAGGTCACATAGCTAGTAAGTGTTAAGTGTCTGAAGCCAGATTTGAACTCAGGTCTAGCTGTCTCCGGGGCCTCTATTCACTATGCCACCCAGCTGCCTCTAGTGAATTTTTTTTAAGGATGAAAGAGATGGGGCTATTCAAATGTAGTAGAAATAAGTAGTGAAAGAGAAGGTTATAGAGAAAGGAAGGATGGCTGAAATTGCAACATTTTGGAAAAGAGGGGGACAGACTCAAAGGCATACATATAGCAGTGTTGGGCCTTAGCAAGAGAGGTTACCTCATTGTCAGAAACTGGTAGAATCATACAAACTTAAAGGACCTAGAAGTGATTCCTAGGAAAACATTTATTTTAATTTTTTCACTCAAAAAGGCCAGCCTATTTCTCATCTCCTTTACAGGGATAAATAAGAGGAGCTTGTTTTCACCGCACTCACTTTAATGGCATGATGATCATTATGTTCATGAAACTTAATCAGGTTCTCCAATCCCTTTCTCTTCCTATGACTCCACAAGTGTGTTCCCGGCTGGCATTCCACCTCTATCTCCAATAATTCCCCAGTACTATGTGGCACATGAGTCCATTCTGAGTTCTGTTTCTCCTGTTCTCCTTTCATTTTCCCCAATCACATAACTCTCCCTCATTTGTTTCATGCTCTCTCTGAATGTGACCCATCCCCTCCTTCTGCAACCCAGGCCCCCCAAGGTCCGTCACACTCACAGCCTTCATCGCTTCCTCCAGGCTTCGGAAGCGGCCCTGCTTGGCGCTCTGGTCAGTGGGAGCAGCCGCCTTTTTGGGTTTTTTGGCTGTTTTCTTGTGCTCGGTGGGAGCAGGTGGGGGCACTTGCTCCTTGTTGTGCTTTTTCATCACCTTCTGGAAGCCTAGCTCAAAAAGAGTGCCTGAGGGCTGGATGGCAGCTGCGGGTCGGGGTTAGGGGAGGGGGCCATAGAGACAGAGAAGGAGAGAGGCAGAACTGAGCACAGAAACCCAGAGCAACCTCACATGCAGGGGGCGGTCGGTCAGTCCTCCCTGGCCAAAGCTGCCACCGAGATCGCCCTGCAAGGAGGAGGGCATCCTTCCTCCCCAAAGCCCCGCTATCAGTTGCAGCCTGCGAGTCCCGGAGCCCGGCCGGGGAAGGGGGGAGGGGGCTGCTGGCTCCCTCTGGGGCATCTGTCTCTTTTCCGCGTAGCTGTTGAGCCGCAGCCTCCGTAGGGGCGGGGAGACACTACAATATATGTGTAAGTATGTACGTATGCATGCATATATATTTGTGTGTGTGTGCGTGTGCGCGCGCGCGGAGGTCATGTCATGTTTTTGAGGCCCGTCTGCTCCCTCTTTCAATGCAATTCCACTAGCACTTTAATTCAGCGCCTCCCATGTGTCGGGCAGTGCTAGGCGCTGGAGTCATTAGGATAAAAATGAAATTATTCCTGCCCTCAAGGAGTTTACTTTCTCCACTCCAGGGGGTGTCCCACGCCCCCAGGCCGGGGGCTCTGGCTGCATTTACCCGGCTGGTGGTCCCGCGCTCCTCGCTGCAGGGCAGCGGAGGGCTCGGTTCGGGACCCCGAACGCCACGGCTAGGCCCGAGAGCCCGGGATCGGTACTCACGGACCAGCTCGATGCTCCGCGGCCGGTTCGCTTCTCCGAGTGCTCGGCGGCTCCCGCCGCCTCCTCCTCCGCCACCGCCCCCAGGTCGCCGGCCCTTCCTCACCACCTCCCAGCGACCGCCTCCTGCTGCCGTGGCCGCCATTGTATCGTCTCTTACTCCGCCACTCCCAAGACAGACCGACAGACCGACTGAAAAACAAGTACTTCCCCCCAACCCGGCCCAGGCCCCCAAATCTCCGTCCGCGCCTGCGCAAAGCGCGTGCTGCCACGTCGCCCCCAAGCGGTAAACGCCCGCGCTGCATGCTGGGGCTTGTAGTCTGGATGTATGCCCCGGTAGGGGTGTGGCATTGCCTTAAAAAGAGAGGAGCCGTGACCTCCGCCTTGGAGGGACAGCTGTCAGACCTGGGGACTGAACGTCATCATATCTCTTGGTAAGGAAGATGTTACGCCCGGCCCACCTGTTCCCCTTCCCCCCCCTCCCCATCATAGCAGGAGTGAAGTGTGGAGCTGAACTTTATGTTTGGGTGAAACTTGTAAAAGACTAATGCGTGCCACGTGCGTCCTTTCTCTTGATGCTCACCACAGCCTGTTGTGTGAAGGTGGTGGAGGGTGAAATTGTCACACTGGTGTCCCTATTTTCCCAGCGGTACCCAGAGAGCTCACATAATAACTCAAGTGCATATCTCTCCATTTTTTTGGTGTTGGGGGGGTGACAAGTGTGATGGAGTTGAGGGAGCAGGGGCCATGGTTTGGGGCTGAGACAGTAGAGATCACCTGCAGTATAGGATCATATGTTTAATGACTGGGAGAATTAGAGAAGGAGAACTGAAGGTCCTTCACATTTCTTTCCATGGTACCTTACCACACTGCCTCCTGAAGACACTAATTAGAGGTCATCTGGTTCAACCCTGAGCTCTCTGGAAATTAACTGACTTGCCTCAGGTCACCCAGATAAAGTGGCAAAATTGAGATTTCAGAGACTGATCTTGATTCCCAGATCCAGCCCTCTTTCCACTGCACTAAGCTGTTCTTCTCCCCCCCTATTTTTTTAAACAGGTAAGGAAAATGATGCCCAGAGGAAGAAAATGACCCTACTGAAAGTCACATGGGCAGCTACTGGTATCCAAGTCAGAATGTGAACCTAAATCTTACAAATTACATGCTTTTGACACTACCTCAAACTGCCCTGTTTTAAGCTGTCCTTTGGTAGCCTAAACTTCCTTCTCCTGTGCAGCTACTTGGCCACACATCATGCCTGCCCAATATGATCCTCCATCCTTGTGGCTAGAAGCAGCATTTACAGTATTTCATGCATGTTCCAAGAACATGCCTGCTCTGGCCTCAGGCCTGCTAAAAAGGGGGTAGATAATATAGGCCTTAGGCTGGTGGTGTCATTACTCAGGGTTCAATGTCCAGAAGAAATGGACTTATTCCTTTACTGTTATTGTGGTTATTCAGTTATATTCTCCCATTTGGGTTTTTTTTTTTTTCAAATACTGGAGTGAATTACCATTTCTTTCTCCAGCTCATTTTACAGATGAGGAAACTGGGGCAAATAGGGTTAAGTGACTTGCCAAAGGTCACAGTGTCTAAGGCTGGATTTGAACACAGGCCTGGCTGTATACCCACTGTACCACCCAGCTGCCTTATATGCTTTTATTACTGTTCCCCTTTCCTGAAGATAGGCCATACCAGTTAAGGGTCATATTGGCTCAACCAAACTCAGGTCCATATAGTGTTACTGCCAGAGTTGGAATCAGATAATTTGGGCTTTATTTAGTCTCAGCTCCAACAGATGTTAGAAGTGTGACCTTGACTTCATCTCTCTGAACTCATTTCCTCATTTCTAAAATGGGAACAGCAGTGCCTGTGTTAATTGCCTTAAACGGTCCTGAGGAAGGTATTTTTCAAATTCTAAAGTGCTGTAGAAATGTGAGATGTGTTTGCACACCATGGAAACATTGTGGAAAGAGCACAAATTCTGGAATCAGAAGACTTGGAATTCAAATTGCTCCTCTGCAACTCACTTGACCTCCCTCAGCCTCAGGTTCCTCATCTATAAAACGAAGGGGTTGTGCTAAATGGCCTGAGAGATAATTGTTTCCGGATCTATATGCCTTTAATCTAGTGTCACAGCTGGAGTCACTCTTTTAGAATAGAGAAGAAAGGTGTGGGGTGCTTATGGACATAGGAGAAAGACTACCTAGACTGTAAGTTCTTTGAGTTGCTTATGTGATGGAGCATCCTGGAAAGCTATTGTGACCTTTGGCTGAATCAATAGAATCTTAATTTCAAAAGGCCCCATTTTATCTTTTTACTATCATCTGTTAAGCTTTGTTTGGCTGAGAACCTTCCCCATATCTATAGTTCTAAAAGGTACCTGTAATTTGTGATTTTATCTTTTATATCAGTTTCACATGTTTATTGACTTGATTTTAAAGACGTAAATAAGATATTCATCAGATTTGCAGATGACATTATGCTGGGAGGGATAACTAATGTCCTGGATGTCAGGATTAAAAAATATTTTGACAGAGCAGAGCATTGAGCTGAATCTAATAAGATAAAAATCCATACAGGAGAAATGTGAAAGTCATACACTTGTGTACAAAAATGTATCTTTAGTACAAGATGCAAGAGGCATGATTTGACAGCAGTATGTCTGAAAAAAAAAGTTCCAGGGGTTTTGGTGTGCTGCCAGCTTAATATGGGTCAGCAATATGATGTGGCTGCTAAAAAGCAGGTATGACCTTGGGCTGCTGCATTGAGAGGCCTCGCTTCCAGGCATAGAGAATTGGTGGCCTCTCTGTCCTCTACTTTTAGTCAGACCCCATCTTGATTAATGTGTCCATTTCTGGGGGACACAGTGTAAGGAGGCTATTGATAAGCTAGTGTGTCCACATGAGGGCAGGTGGAGGGTAAAGGGCCTTGAGTCCTTATGGCAGGGAAGATAATTTGAAGGAAATGGGGATTTTTAACTTTGTGAAGAGAAGACATAGTAGAGTATAGGACTGTCCTATGGAAGAGGAATTAGATTTGTTCTGTTTTGGCCCCAGAAGGCAGAAGGAAGTCCTACCCACAATGGGCATCTTGCTATCTGCCCTGCATATACACAGAATCTCAGAGGTGAAAGACAATGTAGAGGCTACCTTATCTAACTCATATCTGAACAAGAATCCCCTAGGACCACCACTAGGTTGTCATGCATTCTTTGCTTAAGCACTGTAGTGAAGGGAAGCCAACATACTTGCCAAGGGGACTCAGGTTGAATTGATTGCCTCACACAATACTAGGTTCTTCTTCTAGGAGAGCTTTAAGCAAAGATTGGTAACCACCTTGTTATATGTTACAGAGGAGAATATAAGTACAGCCACTGAGATCACTTCCATCTCCAAAATTTTGTGGTTCTGTTAGTCCATAAACTTTAACAGTAATTCCAACAGGAGTGGCTGTGGCATTGTAATTAGTGTGGTAAAGAATATTCATGTGAGGAAATCTGGAAATCAGAGAAAGGACTCGTGGGTACTTGGGGAAAGATCAATGGGAGGAAAAAGAGGAGTGATTTAATCACTGGAGTATGCTACAGACTAGACAGAAATTAGAAATAAACTAGAAGTTCTACAAACAGATTGTGCATCTGGAATAGAAGCTTGACATAATAAGAATGAATAATTTCAATTATCTAGTTACCCTCTGGAGTTCTCTTTCTACCAAAACCAGCAACTAATATTGTTATCTTGCCCTAAGGATATGTTCATCCTTCAAAGGGTAGTGGAATCAACAAAAGGAAATTCTGTTCTAGATTTGATACCTACTGGGGTTGAAATATTGGGAAACTAAGGGAAAAGTGATCACTCCCTCCTAGAATTTAAACAAAGAATAAAAAGAGAAAAAGCAGTTTAATAAATCTAACCAACACATCAACAGTATGACAGCATATATAACATTTTATACTCACATGCCCCAACCTTTGCAAAGAAAGATGACCTGTTTATTGCCAGAAGAGAGCTTAGGATGAATCCTCTAATTCTAACCCCTTTATTTTACAAATGAGAAAACTGAGTCTCAGAGGGTCAGAATGACTTGTCTAAGGTTAAACAGGTAGTAAATGGCATAGCTGAGATTTGAACTCAGGGCCTCTGACTTCAAATCTAGCATTCTGGAGGAAGGTGCATTTAAAAAAAATTTTGAACTTTAAAAAAAAAAACAAGCACTTTTTCTCTCCTCACTGCCCCCCCATTGAGAAAAGACAAAACTAACCCTTGCAACAAATATATGTAATCTAGCAAAATAAATTTCCATATTCACCATGTCAAAAAATCTATGTTTTATTCTACATATTATATTTATCACTTGTCATATGGTGGGTAGCATCATGTATTGTCATTGCTCCTCTGGAACCATGGTTTAGTCTTTCAAAGGTGTTTGTCTTTACAGCATTCCTTCTGATATTATATAAATTGTTCTGGTTCTCTTCAGTTCACCAGCATCAGATCATGCAAATCTTCCTAGGTTTCTCTGAAACTCTCACTGTATTTTCTCATCTTTTCTCAAAGCTAAGCTTAAAGTGACTTTTTTTATCCCTATCATAAAACTTACATTTGAAAATCATGCCCTCTATGCCTTTGTCCATTTTTTTTTTAAACAAAAGCACAGAACCAAGGCACCGATCTCTGGTGTATCTCTATTAAAGACCACTGTCAAATTGATGGCAAACTCTTTGGCTCTAGCCATTCAACCAATTTAAAAAACACCTAATTGTACTATGATCTAGTCTACAACACCATCTTTTCCACAAAAATAGTATAGCTGTCAAATGCCTTACTAAAATCTAGCAAAACAAATGTCTACAGTAGTCTCCTGAAGTACTGGTCTAGTTACCCTATCGTATGCAGCATTCTGCACATTCAGCATCTGTGGTCTTCCATTTCACTGCTCAGGAAGAGGTGTTTCATCATCAGGTTTCCAGAACCCAAATTGCATGGTCCGTTTATGAAGCTCTACTGGCTGTGAACATTACTTCCTTTCCTACACATTTACTAACCAAAGGTTTAATATTACACTCTACAAGTTTGTCAGGAGTAAAGTCAAACTCATTCGCCTATAGTTCTGTCTTCTCCTTTTTGAAAACTGGAGAATCTGTCCTCCAGTCTGGCAATATCTTCCCTGTTTTCCATAAACTTTCAAAGATCTCTGACAGGGGTTGAGCACTCACATCTTTGAGTTCTTATATTGTCTGAGAATAGAATCCATTTAGGGTCTGGTGAACTGCACTCATCCAAGACAGCCACGTGCTTTCTTACTGTCTCCTAACCTACCTGTGGCATCCACTACTTAGTAGTCTTTTTTATCTTTTCTACTCCAAAGATCATTTTCCTTGGCAGAGAATATGAAAGAAGAGTAAAAATGGATCATTTCTACTTCTGTCCTGTTGTTGTTCCATCTACCCCAAGCAGTTGTCTTGTCTTTGATCCTCCTCTTTCTCGTGATATAGGTAGTCCCCCCTTGCCTAAAAATCCAAAAACGTTATTTGTTGTCTCTGGATTTACTCAGCAGCTTCAGCTCCTTCAGAGATTTCACCCCTTTCTCTTCCTTTAGGACCGTTCCATGCTTTTATCTTCATCCTCTCTTAATTTACTTGTTTCTTCTGTACTTGACTTTGAAAAATCTAAGATGGTTGCTTGGTTCCTTGGGAATCCATTTTTTAAAGAATTTTAAGATAACTCCCTTAATTCCTCCCCATTGAGATGTTCTTTTTTAAATTTATTTTTGATTTTTTGCTTTTTGGAGGGGGGAAGGCAGGGCAACTGGGGTTAAGTGACTTGCTCAAGGTCACAGCTAGTAAGTGTTAAGTGTCTGAGGCTGGATTTGAACTCAGGTCCTCCTGACTCCAGGATCGGTGCTCTTTTCACTGAGCCACGTAACCACCTGATATGTTCTTTTGACCTCTTTATGATGACACTCTTGAGAACTGTCTTACTAGCTGACTTCCCCTAGAGAATTTAAGACCATGGTATCCTTTTGTTTGTTGCTCTCTTTTCTCTGAACTCTTTGCAATCTGCTCTCCTATCACCTTTGGTACTTGCTGGCTTCTTCCTACCACCCTTGCTCTCTTCTATCACAGATTCTAAGATGAAGCAGTCATTGCCTCCCAGTGTTTCATCATTTCATTTCAGCAACTCTTCCTCTTTGTTTCTGATATCTCATTTTGCTCTTCATTATTTTTAGAATAGAAATCCCTCTCATAAATTATTCTACCTTTTGAAGAATGAAATAGCATTAAGGCAAATTAGGAAATTATTTATTAGTAACTCTGCCTTGGGCAGAGTAATTGCACCAGATGTTCAGATAACTGAAGTTTTCATTACTACTGCTACATATCATGCCCCTATGCTAGACTTTTGATGTTTCCCAGAGAAATGCCTGTAGTATACTCCATTGACAATACTGCTTTTGTTTCTGCTCTCTGTGTCTTAGTTAAATGATCTTTGAGGGATGATGTAATAGAAAAATTCATCATCTTGCAAGCAGTTTGGTGACGAACCTTTTCTGGGTTTAGCTAGGCCAGTTCTCAAACAACTATAATAGCAGCTGGCATTTATATAGCACTTTAAGTTTTGCCGTGTGCCTGCCAAGTGATGGCATAGTTATCTTATTTCATCCACCTGTAAGATAAATGCTGTTACTATCCTCATTTTTAGATGAGGATGTTGAAGCTGAAAATGATTTTCCCAGGTTCCCACAGGTTAGATTTTCCAGTCAAACACTTTGCTACCCAGACTTAGTCACTTTGATCTTTCTAAGCCTCAGTCTGCTCATCTATAAATCTAGGATAGTATTTTTTTAATAGTTGCTGTGGAAGCTGATTTTTAAAAATTCATTTTGAACTTAAAATACATAAAGACAAAAAAGGCGCATTTCCATGTATATAGCACAACATAAAAAAGAGGATTCACTCTAAAACCGTGAATTCACATTTCAGACTATTTTTTTTTAAAGCTATGTTAAGTACTACACATTGTTTTCAAAGCTACTCTGCTTTCTATGTTTTCCCCAAATTTTCTTTTATTCTCTGCTGTGCACTTTTTATATTTTTACCTCCCTCCCCACCCTGCTCTAGAGATGACTACCATACACACACACACACACACACACACACTCTATCATTTTATACATCTATCAGTTCTTTTTCTGGAGGCAGATAACATCTCTGTAGTTGAGTATTGATAGTACTCAAAGTGACTTAATCACTCAAAGTTGTTCTCAGAACAATACTGCTGTTACTGTATAGATAACATTCTCTTGGTTCTGTGCTCATTTCACTCTTCATTATTTCATGCAAGACTTCGTGTTTTTCTAAGATCATCAAGCTCATCATTTCTTATAGCACAGTAGTATTCCATCACAATCATATACCTTAACTTGTTCAGCCATTCCCCACAATTTCCAGTTCTATGCCACCACAAAGAAAACTGCTATAAATATTTTAGAATATATAGGTTCTTTTCCTTTTCCTCTAATCATCTGGGGAAACAGACTTAGTAGTGATATTGCTGGGTCAGAGGGTACAGACAGCTTAATAACTCTTTGGACATAATTCCAGACTGCTCTCCACAATGACTGAATAACAGTAACTTGATAATGATGTCCATGCTGTCCAGTTTGCTCTTGCTTTTATTTTGTGGCTAGGTTTGGCTTCTTTTCAAACATCCTCACCCCCTACTTTTGCTCAACCTTCACCATGGTCAGCTTCCTTTCAGTGTTCTTTCATCTGTCTCAGCTGCACATCTGGGCTCTTCATCTGTGAGACGCAAACATTTTCCTGTATTAACAGTTACTGTGATGTAGCAGCAGGCATTTCCTCATAACCACCTTCCTACAGGTTTCCACTTGCTTTTGTTTTGTGGCTTGATTTTGATTCTTTTCAAATATTCTCATCCCCTCTTTTTGCTCAGACATTTCTGTTAAGTGGTGGTGTCCAGGTCACAACAAGGAGAGACTGTAATTTCTGGGTGCTAATAAATAGTGACAATGTTGCTTCAGGGGGTGAAGGAAACCCATGGCTTAATGGAGGAAGACATAGCACCAACTTTTACCACACAAGTTTATTTTAAATAAAAGTGAACACAGATGCAGGCTGAGTGGCCCGAATGGGCAAGGGAGAGGGAGGGAACGATGGGAAGGCAGACATACAGCAGGATCCAGGCAGAGTCCGTGTGGTATGAACTAAGCTGCAGGAATGGGAGGCTGGGGGTGGGGGAAGGGACACAGGGGCAGTGCCAGGCTACAGTGCCAGGAGCAGAAGATTTGAGGGTGGGCCCAGTGTCAGGTGGGAATAATTCCACCCCTTAGGTGCTCCCCTCCTCCCTGGCCCCCAAGCCCTTGCCAGTCTGCAAACCTATCCTGTACTCCCCCATCCCCCACCCTGGACCTGCCCTTCAGCCACTGGAGAGTCAAATGACAAAATAAATAAGGATCTGTGAGCCCTAACGTGGCCCCCGGTAATGGAGAAGGGAAGCCAAGCCAGGCTCGATGCCCCGGAGCCCCTGGCCTTTATAGCCCTGGGAAAAGAACAGGTAAAGTGCAAGGAAAATCCAGTAAGTAAAAATATACCAATGAATTTGTCTGTCAAATATACAGCTGTGGGCTGTTGGGGGAACAGGGCAGGTGGAGTGGATGGGCAGGTAGTACCACCCTAGAAAGTGTTGACCAACACAGCAAAGAGACAACGGAAATAAATAGAGGTGAGGAGTGAGCATGGGGTCCTGCCCACTTGGGCCAGTGCCATATTATGTACAGGGCCCCGTGCCTGCTCACCTGTCCCCCACCCACCCCTGTTCTCTGGGGCTCCCCAATGCTGCGGCACTGACACAAAGCACCTGGCCGACTGGCTATGAGGGAAGGGGGGATATAAT
The DNA here is from genome assembly GCA_028646575.1 of Pseudocheirus occidentalis. NCBI lineage: Eukaryota > Metazoa > Chordata > Mammalia > Diprotodontia > Pseudocheiridae > Pseudocheirus > Pseudocheirus occidentalis. The sequence goes on along the minus strand of CM053595.1, from coordinate 147,887,887 downwards.
GTGTTGGGTTGGGGGGGAAGCACGGGGAAAGCCGTGCAATCAACCAGGGCTGGCATAGGCTGTGCTCTCCTCAGTACTCATCCTGGTCTTCTGGTTGATGCTCTTCAATCTCATCATCTTCAGGGGGAGCAAATCCTTCCTAAGTGGGGAGGGGTTTAGAAAAGAAAATGGTCAGATAGCAAATGGTGAGACAACGGAGGAGTTATGTGTCAAGGGCTAGATCTTTGGGGGCAGGTAAGAACCACTATAGGGTCTAAGGTAGAGTCCCCAGGACAGGCCTTGGGGTATAGGCAGAGCAAAAGAACTGACCTCTGTGGCATAGAGGATGCCAATGATGCCAGAGATGACAGGGCTGTTGTCACTTTCATGTTCCTGGCAGATGAGCTCAATGTCACGAAGTTTGCTAAAGTAGAAGTCACGTTCTTTCTCCAGCCCATCCACCGTCAGTTTCAAGTCCAGTAGCTGCTTAGAGAGAATGACCCTCACATATCTGGAACCCCATCCCCCTTCCTTAGGCCATGCTTTCTTCCTCTACCATGATCTTGGTTGGCATCCTAAGCATCATGGATTTTGTGAAGGACCAAGCCTTGGGAACAGTGGTACCCTGAGCAACATGACAAACACCGCCTGTCAGTGTCCATACTGACCTGCTGGTTGAGTTCAAGGATCTGAGCATCAGCCTCATGACCACCATTGCGTGTTGAGGGAGGATTCTTTCGAAGGATGCAGGGTGGTGCCACATTGCTCAGGCGGCCAGGTGTCTGCATATTTTTGGGGCCTGTGGGTGATGTCCTCTGGGGAACTGCCCAGAAAGAAGGATCAGAACAAGCCAGTTGTGCCCAGTGACTCAGCTCGGCATAAGGTGGCCCCATGTAGCAGCTGCAAGGGTATAGGCAGCCCATGCAAGAGGCAGTCATTTTTCCCTTCCCCTGCCTGACTGGGGAGCCAGACAGAAGGATCTAAGCCCCAAACTCTTAGCTATGTGTAATTTTATGACAGCCAGGGAAACTCTTTTGAGGACTTTAGGGAGTAAGAGAAGGAAATGAGTGGGAGAGGGAAAAGAGCTGGCCTGAGAGTGAAGGGGAGGGGTAGGGAGGAGGCAGGAGAATGGGGAGAAGAGAGGACAGAGAAGAGCCAGGTCCTCCCCTCCCAACAGCTGGAGCTCAGGGAGGAGCAGCCAGACCCAGGAAATAGGGCTCCAGGTGAGCAAAGTCTTGTCCCTAGTTCTTGCCTTTCCTAACTCAAAATCTATCTTCCTCTATGGCCAGGTCCTGATCAGGAGAGGCCTGGCCTTTCACAGCTGAGGATACCCCCAGGTGTTCTCTCACTCAGGGAGATGGGACTGCCAGGAGAAACTGGGCCCATCCCCCTTCATGTTCTGTCTTTACTTTGGCTCCTCAACCCAGGACTGACTTTGTTTTTCCTTCCTATGGTGTTTTGCTCATAATAGTTGCTGTCTACATAAGAATTGGGTTCCCTTCTATTGTGTGCCACTGTCAGACTAGTCTTGTCAAACTGAGGGGCCCACAGCCTTTGCCCACTATTCTGCCCCGACCAGTCTGTGGTTAGCTTCCTTTCTACTGCTGCTCCCTAGGTGGATTTGGCTGCTGCTGCTGTGCAAAGCAAGCGGGTGGGAAGTAGGGGAGGCAGCGCAAGCAGAAGAGATGACTCTGCTATGACGGAGTCAGGTGTGGACTCCATCCGATGGGAGTCCCTGCTCTTTTTCCATTCCCATCCCTCTCAGTTCTGTTTCTCTTCCTTCTCCCGTACTGTACCTTATTCAACTTCTTGTTTCAACTGCTGCTCTGATTAATATTAAGGACAATGGGCTTTGGGGAAGGATGAAGATAGAACAACGTACCCAAGAGCCTAGATCCCGCCCTCCCCCCCCCCCCAACCATGGACAGGGAAAAGGAAAGAACCCACAGCCAGTTGGTTGGCTGGATTGGACTTTGTAATAATGGTGCCCTGAGCCACTGGGTACAAAAGGAGCAAGGATCTCTGGCTGAACTGGCTCGGGCAGCAGGAAGAAATGCCCTGTGTTTCCTACCTTGAGCTGCCTGTCACCTTCCAGATGAATGGCTATTTTCCAGTACCCACCCCTATCTGTATCCATTACCACCCTATGGTTGGATCTCTCCCACAACAAGTGCAGGTGACATCTGAACTCCGTGATAACAGTCTCCTCCAGGCTGGTGGGCATGGGGCCGGCCCCATGGGCACTCTAGGCTCGGCCCCCCACGTTCCCTCCCCCAGCTGGGGCACGTTACCTGCAGTGCCAATGGGTTTCTTGGGTTTGTTGAAGATCTGATCACCTGGGTTAGGAGGTGGCGCCACATCCTGGCCCTGCCGTGCCAGCAGGGGGTTGTAATCCTTCCCGTCATAGTTCGCATCAAAGAATTTCTTAAACCACTGAATAAACTCAAAATTATCTTGAAATTTTCCTTTCACTAATTTCTCTACAGGAATTATCTGAAACAGACCAGATAAGCAGAGAGTATTCACCATGTGCTACTCCAGGGCTCTTTCTCTCATGATGCCTTTGCATCATGGACCACCTCCCTGAGGCCAAACATGCAACATTTCATTTCTAGCTTTCTCCCTTCCCACTACCCAGTCCCCATCCCACTGACCACCTGCCCTTCCAGAATCATAGCAGTTGAGCTGGACTGGAAGATGCAGGGTTGAGACAAAGAGAGAGAGAGAGAGTGAGAGTGAGTGTGTGTGTGTGTGTGTGTGTGTGTGTGTGTGTGTGTGTGTGTGTGTGTGTAAAAACTCTTGTGATGCTCCCTCAGTAATGGGGGGAGAGTATCAGGTTGAAGGAAAAGCAATACATTAGGGGAACAAAGGTGTTAAGATGAGGATCTTGGGTTAACCAAGGAATGACAGCTAAATGGAACCATACTATAGAGAGCTTGGGTTTTAAAGATATGCAGAACTCAGGTAGGAGGAAGAAGATTGTGGGCATGGGTGCAGTGGGGTGGGGAGTTTGAGCGTCTCAGGAATATATGTAAAAGGGCTTGAGATTCTCAATAAGGCCCCCAAATCTGAATTCTCTTCCCATGGAGTTGGGGTGGGAAGGAACGGAGGGAGGGAGAAGAGCCAGAGCAGGCTGCAGAAGGACCTAAATGGCTCCACCAGCCCCTGCTGTGGTGGTGGCTGCCGGACTATCTTCTTCCCCAGGGCTCCTCAGGGTCTCCTGAGTACAGACACCTACTTTGTCAACACCCATCTTCTTGAAGGCAGCTTGCAGCACCTTGAAGTTGTGGATATATTCATGCTCTAGCTTGGCTTGGAACTTCACCTTCCTCAAGTGCACACATCCAGGAAAGAGCATATCCATGAACTGGCAGTAAGCAGCCCCTGTGGATTGGCATGCCTGACCTGAGGGGTGTCCCCACAGTCTAGCTTATCTCCTTCCCCAACTCTTTCCTCCCAGATCCATGCCTTTTGAGCCCAATGTTTGGGAGCCAATTTGGTGCTGAGGATAGAGACTGCTGGTACCACTTTCATCTGTTTCCCTGTTCTTCCTACTCTTCTCAATCTTCCCCTTGCTCTCACTATCTCCTGTCCTCCTGCAACTTTCCCTGCTCCTTCTTTATCTTCCCTTGATTAAATACTTAGTTTACTTATTTAAGTTCTATGAATAAATCTGGCAAATTACTTCATGCTTTTGCTGCTTGACTCAGCCCCAACCATATTACTTCTTTTCTCTAATTCTCAAGTTTTTTATCCTCATGATTCCCCTTCCTTCCTTCCTCTTTACATCTAGCTTGGATTCCTGCTTTGCCATTCTCTTACCTGAACATAGCTGTTCTATTTTGGTGTAGTTGAGATGCAAGGAATCATTGACCCAAGCAAGCATGTCATGGCGACTCAGGTTCTCACTGGTCACAGATGTGGAGTACACATTGACGGCCATACCCCAGCTATAAGGAGACAGGAAGGAGGCCAGGTCAGTGTCTAGAGAATTCCACTGGACCTTGTCTATGCCTTAGCCAAAGGAAAGAGTTATATTGATCTCTTGAGAAATGGAAAAAAAAAGGTGGTATTGCCCCTAGGTAGCATCTTCAAAATATTCTGAAGAGACAAACTGGGTAAATTATTAATTCATCAGGGATTTATTGAGTACCTACCATGTGTCTGGCACTATGCTACATGCAATATAATACACAAGAGAGACCCCTCTCTTCAAACAGTTTACATCCTCAAGAAAAACATGAAACAGAACATAAAGTGCTAAATGAGTGTCAAAGCCAGTGCTAAAGATCAAAGGGGAGAGACTGACAGGAAGGCTTCATGGAGGTGGGATTATATTTGGAAGGATGGAAAATTTGATTTTCCCTTGTCTCTAGAGGTCTGTAATACTGAAATACCTAGAACAGATTGAAATAACAATATGGCAAAAGCCATTATGGTAAATGGCTGGAACAACAATGGCCAAGATGTCACAAAATGTGTATAGGTTTGTGCAATCTGGTAAATGACAGGGCTGAAGATATTTCTGGTCTATATCCCTCAAGGCAGCATTGTTCTAGTAGTTTGCTCTATTGCTATATACATTTGCACTGGGTCTGGCCAGGGAACTTAATCTAGCAAAGATGGCACCCGGCGGCACTTTGTTCTAGTCCTAGGCTTAGAGAAGGGATCAAGACAGGGGTGAAGAACTTGTGGCTTTGAGGCCACATGTGGCCCTTTGAATCCAAACCAGCCCCAATCAAGGCCAGATGTGGCCCAGAGGCTGCAGGTTCCCCACCCCTGTACTAATGATCAAGAATGATCAAGTGCCATTGTGCTACGTGGTAAGATCACATACACAAAATGAAAAAATTCCTGCTCTTAAGGAGCTTGTTTGCATTCTATTGGGAATACAAGGTAGTTAGGGAGAGCAGGAATGAGCAATTGAGGGTATCAGCTGACAGCTCCTGTGCCACCTGTGGAGTTTGATACATGGCAAAAGAGAGACAGTGGTCCTAGATGGGAACAGATCACCAATTATCCACTAAACAAAACTGAACTTCGAGGGCCCTCCAGTTTAAGAGGAACCTTTTTCAGGGTTTCTACAAGACTGGATTTGATTTAGGTCCAGATGCCCTCTTTTAAAGGCAGCTGCTTAGGGGTGGTATGGTTACATATGTTCACACAAGGCCCCAGTTATTGCATGGGGTTATCAGGAATTGGGATGTTCTGGGGTATGTGGTGGGGAACCTCTCTGTTGACCTTTTACCAAATAAAAGTCACTAACTTCTTTTTTAGGACACAATTGAAGCTCTTGATAGCAGGATTTTTCGAGCAGCCACATGTGCTGAAGGGTCCTTAGTAAATGTTTTGGGCAACCCCAGATAAGCCAGTATCTTCAGGTTAAAGCCTGATGGGAAGGCCTAAGCCTGGCATCCTAAAGAATAAGGTCTTGGGTGGGGATGGGATGCCTTAATGAACACAGTTGAAAGGTATTTGCCTTCCAGAGCTCAATACCATTACTGTTGTGTTACTGGAGTGATTTTCCCTAGGGACATGAGCTAATGCTAGGGCTGCTGCCTCAGAAAAAGCTCACCCACACTTAGGTTGATAAGGCTCTGCCCTGCCTATGGATACATCTTGGTGGTCTTACACATTAGGATTTGAAAGAAATCATTCTAGAATTCTAGGGACCTTTCACAGAGAGAATAATGGAGAGTCCAACTTCCCTTCGTGATCTGGACTGGCAGGAATGGCAGTGCCATAATTGTCTATCTTCCCCCCTTTGTTCTTTCCTGGGCTCCTGGGAGACCTTTGCTCTGAAGACAACTGTTGTGACCAGCAGATGGAGCTCTGTTCCTTAAAAACAGACTTTCTGTAGCCACACCTGTAATACAAGATTGTTCTAATTCTGATACAGTTCCAAGAGTTTGGGGGGACATGGAGGGTTTGAGACCAGGGGGAAGTTCAGCGTGTTGGATGGTGGTAGGCATTCCTGATCCTGAAAACTCCAATGATAAATTATTTCTCAGGTGACCCCAAAATATTAGGTTCTAGAATTGGAACCGCAAGGGCAGTTAACTGAACAAACTTTGACTCTGAGGTAGCTCCTTTTAGGAGCAATCTGAGGGTCTTCTGGGTTAGGGATAACTCAGGATTGCATTTCCCAGGGTCATTTTTTCCTGGAATATACTGGCCTCCCTCTCCCCCCGGCCCACCTTAGTCTGGACAGATATCCTCACAACTATATTAAGACAATAACTTGTGATGGGAGAGATTAAAATGGTTAGTGCCATACAGGGCAGCTGCCTCTGCCTCTGCAATCATTGGTAGTGGCTATTTATCCTTTGACAAATGGTGGATACTTTCTGGAAGCAGGCTATGGAGTCCGGAGGAATTAAATTTTCCATGGAGGTTGGCTCTGATTCATCAGCAGTAATACAAAAGGTCCTGCTGTGGTTGTGGGTCCTGGTTTTATTTGCAATCATCTTAGGGTATATGGTAACTGTCACAAGTTATGACAGATGGCCACTGTATCATCACTATTACATCAAGAGGGTGATACGTGGGAACTGGACTCTAGGACAAAACCTTGCTTTCTAGCTTCATGGTTCCTAAGGACAGACACAGAATGGATAGGAGGACGGAAAAGATTTGGTCTGTAAGTTTCTATGTGTCCTTGGTCAGGTCACTCCCTATTCGGGGACCTTCTTTGTAAAGGTGATACACTGAATGCAACTTCTCTACTGGTAATGAAAAAGTTTAACCCTGAGAGAGCCTGGACAGAAGACTGGGAGGTAGGTAAGGCAGGCCAACTGGAAATTGAGTGTATGGGTACAATGAAGGATACTTACAAAAATTTATAATTGCAAATATTTTTTCATGCCTGGAAATTCCATGTTCCACAGTGGCATGTATTTATTTTGTGATAAATCAACTCACAGATATTATAGTGAATGTTCACACAAGAAGCACAATGTTCAAATCTTGTTTAGGGTAGACAAATGGAGGAGGGAAGAAAAGGGCTTCTGGGCTATTCTCCAAGTAAAGAATTTGAGAAATGGACATTTTGACAGAGTCTTGGTCCCTTTCCTTAGACTCTAAGGAGGACAGCACCTATATTTAGAGATTTAAATTCCTGATTCATGAAGTTTTAGGAAGATCTCACAGAAACTTTCAGTCATTTATTCTGCTGTTTAATAATTCTCATGATCAAAGATGTCCTACTATTCTACCAATCTAAAACCCTCCAGATGCAAGTTCAACCCATTTCCTTTATTCCACAGAATAAGTTTTCATCTACTTAAAGACAGTTAAGATGTCCCTCATCCTTCACAAATTTACCAGAAATTCTGCCTGTACTATATTTCCTCACTTTCTTATGATAGTTCTACGAAGGGCATGACTGAGGTCCCCTAATCCAAAGGGCACATAGATTTCTGACCTTTTATCCTTTATCCAACCATGATTGTCAGTCATATATCTAAATGTTTCAGTCTTGAAATGGTCAGAGGGCAGCATTCCTTAGCAGGTTAGGGTAAGCAGTATCAGACTTCAGAGTGGTTCCCCAGCTGGAACCCATAAAATCTCATGTATAAAGCAAGGGCTCTATGCAGCTTTGGTTCTTATGTAGTATTATGGAGCACAAAGCTTTGAGCCCAGGGTAAAAAAATGGAGGCATCCGGAAAGTTGGGCTGGCCAAGTGGATGATGGAAACCTATGGTCAATCCCCCTTTTCTCCCTGTCTGTCTCAAGACAGTTGCCAGGTTGTTGTTGTTGTTGTTTTTTCTGCAGCTTAGCCTGTAGAAGTGGCCTACCACTTTCCTCCCCCCATCTGAATTTCCTATAGGCCTTGCTCTATAGATCTTGTCCTACCAGGTAGGAAGGCTGAAACCACTCTGCTGCTTGTTCAAAGAAGTGAGATCCCTGTACAGCACACACTCAGTCTGTTGAATCTGCCAAAGTTTCCAGCTTCTGATGTGGGGCCATGCCCCATTGTCATTGGGTTTTTGTCTTCCTGCTCAGACACAGTGGGCTGAAATAATGTTTGGAAATTATATGTAGCCACCCCTCCACCCCCTTGGGTTACATCCAGGTTATTCTGGGGTTACATTAGGGGAGTGTGTGTAGGTCAGAGATAGGGAAGGTTCAGAAGTGCTAGTAGCCCTTTCAACGGGTCACAAAGCCCTAGCAAAACACAGCCAATCATTTCCCTCTCTTAAGCTGAGCAGTGACTTGACCAAGAGAGGATTACTCTGCCAAACGGGGCAAGGGGAACAGGGATAGTATCTTTTCATTCACATTTATTCACTTGCCCACCAAACATTTCTTAAGCATTCAGTATGCAGGAGGTATTGTTAGGTGTTCCTGAATACAAAAATAGGTCAACACAGTTTCTATCTTCATAGACCTTATAATCTAGGAATGTGCCTGTCATGAGGTCAGTCTGATACCATTGTACCGGTTTTCCAAATCCAGCACAGGGAGCTAAATGAAGAGAGTTAAATGACCATTCCATTGTAATTTGGGCTTAGTTGATCTTGGAACTTCTCCATGGGTCCTGGCTCATTCTCCCAATAGTTGTAAGGGGATTGTTGGCTCAGTCCAAGGAACCTGGAGAGCCTCTACTCCCTCCCCACAGCCCTCAACACTCTTCATGCTGAAGTTTTAGTCACTAGATGACCTGGGGTAGTTCTAAAGTGTCTGACAGACACTGACCTGAATTCTTAAGGGGCTTTCTTCTAGCACTTAGCTGAATAACAAAGATCAGTTCAGATCAACTAGCACTGCTGCCAATGAGATACTGATATTATATAAGCCTTGGGCAATGGAATAAGTTGAAAAGTTACTAAAACTGGTTTTAAGAGAGTCTATTTAGAAAGGGAGCAAGTATGGATTGTAGTGAGTAGAGGGACTGCCTTGGGATCAGGAAGCCTGGGTTCAAGTCTTGCCTCTGACACATACTGGCTCTGTGACCATGGCTAAGTCCCTTAACCTCAGTGCCCTAGGCAACTCTTAAGTCTACAACAAGATGCAGAGCTAGATCAGGAGAAGGAACTTCTACACACCCGGGGATCAGATAGTATTAAAAGTAATCCTCTCTATTAAAGGTCCAGATTTCTGTCCACTCTTCCCACCTCTCTACCACCTTCCTTCAAACAAAACAAAACAAAACAAAACAGGTTGTCTTGATAGGACAAAATAATTTTTTTTATCAGTTCTGTGTCCCATATCTTTAAACTCATCAAATGCTGATGTTTAAAGTGTAGGATAGCAACAAAGGTACTCCTGAAATAGTACCACAACCATCCATTTCCTCCAGTAGGTGCAGTTTTAAGCCTTTCCTGGAACACTGACAAAAAAAAAAGATGTTGTAGGAGAATAACTTTCGCCTATGTAACTCTAGATTATAAAACAATTCATATGCATAATCTAACATAACCCTCACAACAATTATTTGATAAGAGTAAGAGCATTTATATAGTGCTTTCAGGTTTGCAAATTGCTTTACATATATTATTTTCCCCTACTTTACAGATGAAGAAACTGAGTCTGAAAGAGGTTAAGTGACTTGCCCAGGGTCACACAGCAATTATGGGTCTGAGGCAGGATCAAGTAAGCTTTCCTGACCCCAAATCCAGTATTCTATCTACCTGGTGACCTATTTAAGTAGTGCAAATATTATTTCCAATTTACAGTTAATGAAAGTAGGCTCAGAAAGGTTAGTAACTTTCTTAAAGTGAGGAAAAAGATGAGTAGTCAAAGTCAGGTCCACTGCTCTTTCCATTACATGATAGCTCTTCTTGTTGCCAACATTGTAGGAAGTGCCCAAGAGAAATCCACTCTGTTTCTGCTTTCTTCCAATCCACTCAATTCCTGATTCTCAGGATTTTGCCCCTGTTGCCCTCTCCTTTGACAAGTGGAGTCTTGCCCAGAACTCTCCATTTGAGGAAATACCTTGGCCCAATGTAAGTACTAGAACCCAGCTGTGCTCCAGACTTTTAAAAATGCCTTGCTCCTCCCATCCCCACCCCATGTTGCTTTCTCTTTCCACCTATGGTTTTTCAAAAAAATCATTTCCCTTTTGTATTGTTTTCACCCTTAGAATGTTAGCTCTTTGAAGGCAGGGGCTGTCTTTTTGTATTCTCAGTACTTAGCACAGTGTCTGGCATATAGTAAACTCTTAATAAATCCATCTACTATTCTGCAACAAGATCCAACTACAGACACCTAACCTAGCAGTCCTAATTAACTCTCAATTGAACTTCCTAGAGGGCTGTTCTAGACCTTTTCTTCTCTCCTCAAACTGCCCCTTCCCCCTCCTTCCCACCTCCCTCTCAAAATGGAGACCTTCATTCTTGACTGCAAAAATAGATGCCATGGCCATGAGCTTCTTCTTTCTTATGCCACATTATAAAACCTCTTGATATTGTCCCCCAATCTCTCCTCCTCTGCTCCATTCTCTGAGGAAAAGAGATGGCCTTTCTCCTCAACATTTCTTCCACTTGCACCCTTGATTCTGTTTTCTCAAGCAGTTATGTCCAGTTTCCTCCTTCCCCTCAAATCATCCTCTGCCTTTTTGTAATTTTTAATCTTTCCCTATCTACTAGCTCTTCTCCCACTGCCTACAAACATGTACAAGTCTCTCTTAACCTTAAAAAAACCTTTTCCTTAATCTTACCATCTCTTAAAGCAATCTTCCTATATATCTCTTCTTCCTTTCAGAGTCAAACTCTTCTAAAAATAATTTTCCTCTTATTTCTAGATCCCTTGAGATTTGTCTTCTGACCTTAGATCCAGATGAAATTACTCTCTTTAAGGTTACCAGTGATCTCTTAATTGCCAAATCCAATGATGACTTTTTCTCAGTTCTCACTTTTGGACCTCTCTTGCAGCATGTGATATCCCCACTCTGGATACTGGGTTTTTGTGACACTGCCATCCCCTGGTTCTCCTCTTCCTTGCTGGGCCACTTCTCAGTCTCAAATGCTGCTCCCAACTCCTCAAATAGGGAGCATCCCCTAGTCTGTCTTGGGTCCTCTCTTTTCTCTGTTTATATTGTCTCTTTTTGGTATTCTAGATATTTTATTACTTGCAAATGTTTAGGAACGTGGGAAGATAATCAAATTTTCCATCCTTCCAAAGGTTAAATCCCTCATTCATGAAATTTCCCCATTAATCTCTAACCCTGGTTCTTTAGCACCGCTTTTAATATATATTTTGGCACTTGATTATACTCTGTATCATAGTTTTCCAATTGACTTTCTGATGAGATTACAAACGATTTGAAGGCAGGGACTTTTCTTATGTATTATATTGCCTACAGTATATGGCTGGTACTCAAATCCTGCTCCAATAAATCCAATAGTTCATCTCCTCCCATGGAATCAATAAACTCTATGGAGATGACTGTCATACCTATATATACATAGCCTTGATCTCTCCTAAAATACAGTCCTATATAATCAACTGCCTGTTGGGTATTTCCAGCTAGATGGATCTCAAGTTTAATAAGTTTAAAACAGAACTGATTATCTTTTTCTCAATCCCTCCCCTTCTTCATTTTAAATGAGTATTCTGTGTATTTATTGTTTATTGTATTGTTTTACAGCAGAATGTCTAACACATTATCATAACTGCCAAATATTCAGTTGTGCAAAGTAGTATATATAGTGCTTAAGTATAAGAGGGAGAGATAACTTAAAAATATTTAAATACAAATTTATGGTCCTACAAAAATAGCATTTAAACTACATGGTCTAAGTTGATCTGCCTTCTTGGATTCATAACATAACTTATTCTCCCCAACCAAATGAATCATCAGTTCCATTGTGTGAATAGATCACAATAAATGAGTCTTCCACAAACATGAAATGGCCTGGAAAACACTTTACTGAAGGTCAGTGGTCTAAAATGCTAAGTATGGTTAAGTATTTTGCGTGATCTATATTCACGGTTTCTATTTTTAGTTAGGCTGTACTTATATAACTTTCTTCAATTCATCATAAAGGACATGCATGAAAGCTCCATTTATTCCTCTAAGAACATTAGGTCAGGAACCCTTGAAGAAAGCTTTGAAACCCTCATCTTTGGCAATTTTCCTCCCGCAATCAATTGTCCCAGTGTATACAATATCAGCTCCTTTGTGCCCAGACTGCATCATCATTCACTGCCTTACTATAGCAGAGGGATTTGAGACCACACATGCTATAGCCGTGGCATCAATATGAATGTTCTACGATCTGGGAGCACACCTTTTGCTGTATCATAGATTTCAAAGTAGGCTGCTCTGTAGAAGATAATACCCTGTACCACAGACTCTGAAACCTTGATACAGGCCATGAGTTCCATCATTAGATTTTGTAATTTTCACAAGGCAATCTCTCAAGCTTTTGAATTCTCTCTTGGTGCTGTATTTCCCAAGCATATTCCAATGAGTAGACAAAGCAGAGAAGAGTGGCCCCACCAGAGGCAAGATTACCAGCAAGATACCCCACCAAACTGTGTGTGCTTGTCCACTCCTCCCTGAAAATGCTTGAACTTATCCTTAAAGGCAAAGTGAAGGGCCTGGTTGAGGAAATATCTGATGACATTTGCTCTATTACCCTGCCAGAAGGAAAATACCCCTTATACCTTTGTAATTAGGACTATGCAATCCATTTTGTCTTTGTACAGTCATCAACAGCAATTTTACTTGTATGCTGCACTTGAAGTAGTAGTTTTACACTCTTGTTGGGGGACACTTTGGTCTTGGAGAAAGCAGCACTAATGCCACCACCAGCCAGGAAGTCCTTGGTAAGGAGATGGCTTATTTCATCAAGGTTACAGAGTTGGAGAGTTGGAGGTAGAGCCAGTGTAAAGGGGCTGAAAGAGGGGGAATGTGTTACTGCCTGCAAAACTCCTTTTTAAAGCTTGTACTGAGGGCCCCTCCCCTCTTCCTGTGAAGGGCACCACTATCCTTCCAGTTTCTCAAGTTCACAATCCCAGAGTTGTCCCTGACTTTCCTATCCCTCACTACCCATATACAGTGGAAGGACCAACTAGATTTCTTGACCTTCCTTGCATCCAGAGTTCTTTTGAGTTGTACCATGCTACCTAGGTACCTACCTATGTTGTTGAATGAATGGGAGAGACTGTTTTAGTAAATCATGGAGCTCAGAGGCACATGCCAGGTGATTCAGAGTTATTCTCCACTGAATTAATGGGGAAAACATAGGTTATTATGTGTGTAGTGAGATAGGTGCAGGCCTTTCTTAGTATCAGGAAGCATGGCAAACAGACCAATGGACATGGAATCTGGAAGGCCTGGATTCAGACACTGGCTCTGGCACTATTTGCTGCATGACTTTGGTCAGGTCATGCCACCTCTCCAGCGTCCTCACCTGTAAAATGGGAGCTATTACTATTTCACTATCTACTTTTACAGAAATATTATGAGTATAGTGCTTTGTAAACTTTAAACTGCTATATGTATAATTTTAGTCATAGCTATTTTAATGGAAAGAGAAAGGAATCAGAAACTTAGAGCTGCATTTACTGTCCCCAGGATGGGTTTTGTTGGCTTTGAAGTGGCATGAGAAGGAAAATCTAGAGCTGGAAAAAGAGACGTGAGCCAGTGCCTCTGAACATACCTAAAAAGAGGTGCTACGAGTTGTACAGAGCTTGAGATTCCAACCTCAGCACTCTTCCAGAGGAAAGGGAGATTAAAATATTTCCCTCTGATCCAAGTAAACAAGAGAATGGGGGACGTGGTGGTAGCAGATTTGCTCACACATCACAGGATTTTAGCACAATACTTCAGTGAGCAGAAATTGCTGATGAGCTGGGAAGAATATCTGGGTCAGACTCGTTCCCAACGGGGGAGGAAGGGTACAGCTTCCTGGTGCACTGGGTGACTCTCAAGTGTAGAGAGTAGCCTAGCTAATTAATGGGACTAGGGCCACATTTTTGCTCTATGAGGTGGCTGGGCAGAGTCTAGCAGCTGAGATATAGAATAGGCTATCTGTCCCTGAATGAAAAACACCACCAAGTTCTCTCCTTCAGTCACTGACTGAACTGAACTTGAGATGGCTTTCTGTTAAGACTTTAGATACTTTATCTATACTTTCTGAGGGAATTGGCTTGAATCCTGTCTTTCTTGCTTTCCTCATATCCTGAGATCCAACAGGAACTCAATTCAATTTAATTTAGTCCAGTGTAAGCATTCAATATGGCCCAAACTGCACTAGTGTTGAAGATATAAAGTATAATCCTTGTTCTGAAGTTTACAATAGATGGTGTGAGATATGCAGAGTGAGGTCAGAGTGATCTGAGAGATTCAAAGAGGGTTAAATTACTTCGAATCTTGGCTTTGCTACTATCGCAACAAAGCAAGTCACTGAGCAGATTTTACAGGCATCATTTACCTGTTCTATAAAATGAAGTTTCTTCAGTTTCAAACTGATGATCTTATAGATTGGATGTGGCAGTTCCCACCTGGGGGAATCAGAAATCAGAAGAGATTATATTGATATAGATTTAGAAGATGCACTGGGTCTTAAAATAGAAGGATGTCTCTAAGAAGAGTTTGGGGATGGGAATGAAGTCTCACACAGAGAGAACAGCCTATGTCAAAGCTGGAAATGAGAGAGATGGAGATGAAATTAGAGAACAAATGATTCATATTGGCTGGAGAGGATCATGAAGTTAAGTCTGAAAAGGTATGTAGTAGTTAGATTGCCAGAAAGCAATTAGATAGGAAAAAGCACAATAAACCATACTTAACAGCACCCTTCATAATGAGCATAAACTATTTTACATATGTTTGAGCTGTATTTACTACAGTTACAGAATTTTAGAATTTGGAGGGACTTGAGTGGCCATCAAGCAGCCCATATCCAAGAGGAATCTCCACAATAACACAGTGATCATCCAGATTTTGCTGAAGGACTCCAACAAGGCAGTAACTATTGCCTCTTCAGGCAGCCCATTCCACTTTTAGGTCATTCTGATTGTTAGGAGGTTTTTTCTGAGAAGTTTAAATTTGCCTCTTTGCAATATGCACCCCTTGATCTGGGTTCTGCCCTTTAGGGAGAAACAGAAAAAGTCTAATAACTTCTATCCACATGACAGCCATATACATACCTGAAAACAACTACTGTGTCTTCCCACCCCCTGCCCCACCCCTCCCTTGAGTTTTTTCTTATCTTGGCTAAATATCACCAGTTCTTTCAAATGGTCCTCTGACTGATATGAACTCAGGCCCCTTGAATATCCTAAATGTAGCTAGCTGCCGAACCTCTGGAAGCTGTAGCTTATCAATATTTTTCCTAAACCATGGCCCCCAGAACCGAACATTACTCTGGAGATGTGGTCTGACTACAGTAGAGTCTGTGAGGAAACCGACTGCCTTCTTATTCCTGGAAGCTGTGCCTTTCTTAATGAAGCCTCCTAAGACTGCATCAGTTCTTCTGGCTGCCACGTTACACTACTGACTCAGACTGAGCCTACAGTCACAACACTCTAAAGCAGCGGTTCTCAACCTGTGGGTTGTGACCCCTTCGGGGGTCAAATGACCCTTTCACAGGGTTGACAGGGGTTGCCTATGACCACTGGAAAACACACATTTCCGATGGTGTTAGGAACTGAGACACTGTTCCTTTGTTTCCAGGCTGCCCACATGCAGATATACCCACATATGAGTCTTAAAGGGTCACAGCATTAGGAAGGTTGAGTACCACTGCTCTAAAGTCTCAGATCTTTTTCAGATGGACTGCTGTCTTCCTCCATCTTGCAGTAGTGAAAATTTTTTAATGCAAGTGTAAGATTATATCTATCCCTACTAAATATGTAAGAGGTCATATGGTACAGTAGATACTTGGACTTGGAATCAGGAAGACCTAGGTCCTAACCCTGCCTCAGATAATTACTAGCTGTGTAACCCTGAGCAAGACACTTAACCTCTCTGTAAAATTAAAAGGTTGGACTAAATGACTTCTGAAGTCCCTTTCCACAACTAAATCTATACCTCATGGATTTCATCTTTGTTTCAGCCCAAAGTTCTAAGAGTTTGCCATGATCTTGGATCCTATCATCCAGTATGGTACCTATCCTTCCCAGCTTTGTGTCATCTGCAAATGTGATGAGCATGCCATTTCTCCAAGAGTAACCTGTGTTATTTTCAAGCCTGTAGTGTTCAAGCACCTGGGGTACACCTGCTTAGCCATGATTCCCCATGTTGGTAGATAGAATACTGACACAAGGCAGTTTGTATGGTACCAACTTCTCTTGAAGATTCAATCCAAAAACAGGGTTGTTAAGGACCAAGCCCAGATCCTTGGGACATTCTACTCTTCCTTTTTTACCCTGACAACAAACTATTAACAACTCTTCCTTGAGTCTAGCCATCTGACCCATTCTAGATCTACGTAACTGTATTGTCATATATCCCACATCACTAAAGTTTCTCCACAAGAATTGTATGATATATTTTCTTAAGAGCTAGGTAAATGTCTATAGCATTTTCATGATATTAATTTAGTAACTTGTTAAAAAAGGAAATAAGGTTAGTCTGGAATGACCTGTTCTTGATTAAGCCATGTGGCTATTTGTAATCATGGCTTCCTTTTCTAGATATTCCTCATCAATATCTCAAATTACAATCCACAGCCTTTCAAGAAGCTTAAGCATGAGAAATTTAAGAAATGAAGAAAATTAAGTATGAGAGAAATACAAATGTGACAATATGATGAAAATTAAAAAAAGTAAATAAGACAAAAGTTACAAACCAAGCAATGTTGAAGAAATAGGATTTTATATGTATATATATTACATATGTATATATGAATAACAATGGCAAAACAGGAAACATGCATCTTTCTGGAATTAGGAACTATTTATTTTCATAAATGACTAATTTTGCAAAGTATTTTAAGTTTTTGTCTTACTAGTGAACTATTAGTTTGTCTAAAGAGTCATTTTATTTTGTGGGAAATACACATTCCTTTAAGTAAACTATGGTTTGTTTCTTTTTAAAAATAAATTTATTTAAACAAGCATTGATAATCTATCCTTCCCACACTTTCTCCCTTCCCCAAATGAACAACAAAAAACGAAAAATAAAGCCCTCATCATAAGCACGCATAGTCAGGAAAACAAATTTCCACATTGGTAATGCCCAAGAATGTGTGTCTTTTTTTGAATTTTAAGTACATCACCTCTCTGAAAGGAGGTGAGAGGCTTGTTTCATCTTTAGCATACATTTTTTTAAAATGTATAGTGAACATTCACAAAATTGAGCATGTTTTATATCACAATGAAATCTTTTTGAAAGGCAGAAATTTATAGATCATAATGCAATAAAACTAAAAAGTTAACAATTATGTGATCAAAAAGTAAAAGTCTATAGTAAAAATAGTTTACTAAATAAAATGCCAGGGTTAAAA
Source organism: Pseudocheirus occidentalis (assembly GCA_028646575.1). NCBI lineage: Eukaryota > Metazoa > Chordata > Mammalia > Diprotodontia > Pseudocheiridae > Pseudocheirus > Pseudocheirus occidentalis. The sequence continues at coordinate 147,870,506 of CM053595.1, read as the reverse complement.
AACTTAGAGATAACAGATGAACGCAAAGACAATATTAACAGAAGTACAACATCAAAATATATGAGCTGTAGCCAAAGCAGCACTGATAAAGACAAATCCAAACCATATCAGGGTCACCTTGATGTCATGATTGAGGCATTCAAGTGGGACTTTTGTGGAAGTTAAAAAAATAATGTAAATTGCCAATTATAATTTTATTTATAGTCTTTTAAAAACAATTTGATTTATTTAACATTTCAAATGTTTTTAGTTCATATTTTGTTAATTCCTACTTTAAGTTCAATAATCTTTCTTTCCTTTGGCATATGATTTTCTTTTTTCTTTTAAATGCCAATATAAAATCTGAGATTCTCTTTTTTTCCTGTTAATAAAAGCATTCAGCACTATATTTCTGCTTTTAGGTGTGGAACCACTATCTTCAGGGAGCTTATCTACACTATGAATCTTTCAGACTAGCTGTCATTTCCCAGAAGGACAATCAATGCCATTCCATTGGGTTGGGAAAATACATGGATTAAACTTTGAAAAATTATCTTGATTGCTACACTCCCTGATATCAGGGATGAGTGAACTACCTTACTTCCTATTGTGAAATTTTGTTATAGTGACTTTGTCTACTTATACATCCAGTGTAGTCCTCTTTTTTTTTTTGTATATTCTGAACTTGATGAATATCAGCAAACACAAGCATTTCCACATACAAAGAAGAATAGAAAAGGTTTTTGTACATGAAACTGCAGATTTCAGTTCAGTTTGGTTTTTTTTAAAAATACACCCTTAATTCAATATATTGGTTCCAAAATTATTGTGCTGGTTTTTCCCCTCTGAACCTCTTTCTGTTTTCTCCTGTGTCTTTTAAAAATGTTTCATATTGATGCCCTGAGCTTTCTAGGTCAGTGGTTCTCAACCTTCCTAATGTGACCCTTTAATACAGTTCCTCATGTTGTGGTGACCCCCAACCATAAAATTATTTTCATTACTACTAACTGTAATTTTGCTACTGTTATGAATCAAAATGTAAATATCTGATATACAATATGTATTTAAATTGAACATAACCCACAGGTTGAGAACCGCTGTTCTAGGTGTTATTGCAGATGGAGGGCAGGTCCTGGAATCAAGAAGAGTTTGAGCTCAAATCCTAACCTCAGATATTGACTAGTTGTGTGATTCTGGGCAAGTCATTTAACCACTCTGCCTCAATTTCCTCATTTGTAAAATGGGGATAATATAACAGCGTTTACCTCAGGTTTGTTGTAAGAATCAAATGGGTTAACATATGTAAAGCTCTTTGCAAACCTAAAAGTATTATATAAATTCTATCATCTATCTAATGACATCACCATCAACTATGCCCCTCCATTTTTTTTCCATCTGCCCTGAAAATTCTAAACATGGACCCTTGGCAGTCTGGTGAAGTCTATGGGTCCCTTTTCAGAATCATGCTTTTAAATGTATAAAATAAAATACATGGAATTACAAAGGAAACAGTTATATTCAAATACAGTTACAAAATTATTTTGAAAATCCATCAGGTTTAAAGACCCCGGGATAAAGAAACCCCTTGCTTTAGAGTTTATTATGCTTCTGTCAAGAGGTGGGAAGCATGTTTTATCATTAGTCTTCTGGAAGTAAAGCTGTTAGATGAACTGTGGCTTTTGCCTCCAGTATTTTTACTGCTCATTTGGTGCCAGTGTGGTACTGTGGAAAAAGAGTTGATCCTAGAGTTAGAGGACTCTGGTTCAAATACCACCTCTCATGTTTACTACCAGGGAAACCATGGGAAAGTCACCCCATCTCCCTGGGTTCTCAGCTTCCTTACCTGCAAAATGAGGGGTTGCACCAGATGGCCTCTGAATTTCTTTCTAGCTCCAAGCACATAATCCTATGTGCCACATTTTCCCCAAATGATGACTATATGAGGGAGCTAAAGCCAATTCAATTTGGGTTTCAGTGCACTCTATTAGTGGCCAAAGTGGTGCACCATCAGGGATAATTACCACTGTACCCTCAGGAAACCTTTGAGCATAAAGAACCCTGCAGGTTTGGCTATCCTTCCCTAATCTCCATACCAAAAGACCTTCCTGGAAATAGTAGTAAACCTTTTCCCTGTTATTTAGAGTAAGTCCTATCGCCTACCAGCTAGGATTAGTCCCCTTAATACTCCTTATCCTACTCCCACCCAACTGCACTCCTGCCTCTGGGTTCCCGTTTCTTACTAGTGAGCTTTCATCTGATTTTGCTTGGTTCCAGGCTCATCACACCAGTTCCCAGCAATCTGTAAGTCACGCATGCAGGCACATACCTTCTGCTATGCCTCACCCCTTCCAATTCTTTCTCCCTTCTATGTATTGTCTTTCCCTTACGGATGTAAGCACCTTGATGGCAGGGATTATGTAACTTACTTTTTATTCTTACTCCCAGGATTTAGCACAGCACCGGATACATAGTAAACACTTAATAAATTATTTTCCTTTTCATTTAATTTCACATATACCCTGTTTTTTTAAGCCATTCTTTGTCATAAAAGTCTCATCTTAACAGTGAACTACACTACTGCAAATCTTTACCCACCATTATTAATTGTAGATAGGCAGGAAGACTAAACCATCCAAAATATCTTAGACTAAAAAAGACAACAGGGTTGCCATTAGTACCTGGTGAAATAGTAGAGTTATAAGCCCAAGGGAAGGACAACATGGATGATCCAGTTATTATGCCACCAAGCATACCACTATTTTGGTGAAGCATTTTAAAGGGGAGGGATGATATCCATGTCCACAGCCTATGATCATATCAACATATGGGGGGCCAGCATACTTGCCATAAAAGATACAGAGTAGGAAGACTTATCAAATAATCACTTTGCTGATACTCTTCTTGATCTTGTGTATGACTACTCTCTTGAAATCTCCATTCTGGTCTTCAGCTTTCTGCTTCTGCCCTGACTCACTGAATTTGGCCCACTGGAAGACTCTCACTCATCCTAACTGCTGGTTTATATACTTACTTGGTGTCTGCTTTTGAACATGACTCCTTTCCCACAGCTCTGGGCATGTCGGATCCTTTCCCTACCTACCCATTCAAGGGATGTGACAGCAGTTTTACAGATATTCCTATTTTATAAATGGTAATGCAATAATTGCATCAAACACAGAAACACTATAAGACCTCCTCAGTGAAATCCACAGTAAGATTAAAAAGACATGATTAGCTATCCACACTGCAAAAAAAAGTAGATAAGAATTACATATTTCCCAAATTATGACATATTACTTGATGGGCATTCTATCAAATTAGTCTTTTATTGTGTATGTCTTGAACAAGTATGACAGATGGATAATAAGCTAGATCCAAAACTTCACAGGCAAAGAAGTCTGTGTTAGATTTACACTGTATTTGGGAAATTGTGCAGTGATTTTAATGATTCAAAACTGCTGCTATAAAAACTCCTTTTATTTAACACCAATATCCTCCCAGGTATGCTGTATGACTGCACATCGTGAAATATCAGGATTTTAGAATTAAAGTCACAAATAAACCAAAGGACAATGAAAAGATGAATGGTGGGCATAGGGATGCCAATGATTATCTGTGTATAAGCACATATGTATAAAATATATTATTGAGAGTATATATAACTGGCATATATTGATAATAAAGGAAATAGAAATACAGTCAGATACTAAAGGAATAAGAGAAATGCCTTTAGCATGTTGGGAAGACCTTTTATGGAAAATTTGTGGGAAAACAGGTAAGAATCTCACAAGATAAGGAAGCATGGAGGGCTGGCCATTGACTTTGATGGAAGGAGTATCAAAACACCAACGGAATCCCAGTTTCATCAAAGAAAGGTTTTATATACAGGGTCGAGAGGTAGGTGACTTGTGGACACCACCAGCACTACCTACCCTTCCTTGGTCCGTCAGGGTACTTGAAATTCCCATGAGTCACTCTAATGGGGAGCATGAGTCTACTGAGCATCTTTGGAGCAGGTAGAGGAAAAGTGTTAGGCAGATGACTGAAAAGGCAACGTACCGCATAGACAAACTATTTCAATAACAGTCTAGCCCTTGCCTGGGTAGGGGAGAAAAGTTTAAAAAGACCATCTTTCTGATATTTCTCAGGCAAGCAGTCAGTTCAATGTCTGAAAGAAACTTTAAAGAAATTTACTTGACTTAATCTCTATTTCTCTCCAGGCAAGTGCAATTGTTGCCTTGCTATTAATGAAATGTGTACTGAGCAGCTAAATATATGCTAAGCTCTTGGCTTTGTGGGGGATTTAGAAATAAAATGTGAGCCTCAACTTCAAGGAGATAATTATATAAGTGAAGGAGATAAGACTCATAAAGAAACCAAAGGGGAACAAAACAAGACAACAGGATATAAGTGAGAGTTACATTATATGGTACAGACTAAACATGCTACAAAGAGTGGAGACTGATGAAAACTAGAAAAGTTGGAGAAAGCTTCATGGAAGAACTGGAACTTGAAAAGTGATCTTAAAAGATGGAAGGCCTTTTAATATACAAGAGGAGAAGGGAGAGCACTGTGCATAAAGGGAACAACTTGAACAAAGACACAAAGGTAAAATAAACATTTATGGGGCAGTTAGGTGAAGGTAGGACAGGTTCAGGTTATGGAAGATCTTGAAAACTAGGTAGAGATATTTAGATTTGATGCAGTAAGGAATAGGGAATCTTTTTATAGACTTTTGTGTGGAAGAGTAAAATGAAAAAAAACCAAACCAGTATTTAAGGAAGATTAGTTCAGCAGTACCATGCAAGATTCATTGGGATGGGGAAAGCCTGGAATCTGGGAAGTCAACTGTTGTTGGAATACAGGTATGAGGTGATATGAGTTTGGACTCAGGCGGTGCCAGAAGAAATGTAAAGTAAGAGACAGATAGATATTAGAGGAATTTTTAGTTTAAAAAAAAAAGATATGATTTGGTGATGGAATAGATACCGAAGATGATGAAGGAGACATGCTAGAAGGGACTGCAAGGCCATCAGCCTAGGTTACCAGAAGAATGGTAGTACTACTAACAGTAGCAGGAAAATCTGAAGGTAAGCCATTTTAGAGTATGGGAAAGAAGGTGATGAGCTTCATTCCAGCCATGGTGAGTTTGAAGTGATGGCAGGACATGCAAATAGAAATATCTATTATGTAAATGAAGAGATGAGTAGGACTAGAAAGTAGATAAGAAGTTAAAGATAAAAATTTGGAAGACATCAACATAGAGCTGCCAGTCCCAACAATGAGATGAATGTGCTCTGTAAGGGAAGGAGTGTAGAGAAAGGCAAAAACCAGTAATGAAGGCTTAGAAAATGCTCACAGTTTTAAGGATGAAAGAAAAAGAGAAAAGCTGTGAGGGAGGTAGGGTAAGAACTAGAATTATGCAATGTCACGGAATCCAAAGTGAGGGAAAGTTTTAAGAATGAAGGAAATGACCAACAGTGTCAAATATGACAAAAAAGAATGAAGACAGAGAAAGCCACTGAATTGGACAAGAAAATCACTGATGACTGGAAGACATTTCAATAGTGTGTAGAGATGGATACTAGATTGCAGGGAGTAAAGGAAGTATAGACTACTTGCCCATAAACATGGTGACACGCCAGACCAGGAGTTTACAGTGAAGGTCATATTCCTCTGCTGCAGTTTTGTTGTCTGACTAGTTTGTGTCTCTGCCTGCAGTATGAAGGACCAACATGCTGCTTTGAGTAAAGGTTGGAAATAAAATATAGATATTACATTCTCCCCCCCCCAACTCCCTTTTCATCCCTGCTTATGTTTTTTCTCTAAAATCTACATCTGATTTGCTATCTGCTAGAACAGTTGTCTGCTCTCTGTAAAAAAAAAAAATTTTTCTCAGATTCATTATATACACACACACTCTCACACACACATACACAGCCCTGTGAAAACTCAAGTCCACAGTGAGAAAAAATTAAGATGACAGAGAACTTTCCATAAATAAAGTCCCAGTTAACTAGAGTATTTGGAAAATGCTAATTTTCTAGTTAACTGAAGTTTGATCAGTAACACCTTTCTGAAAATCTGATTTCTCTGAAATATACAAGTCTACCTTTATGGTCAAGTAACATAATGGCTCTTGAAGCAATTCCGAAAATGAATTCTTAATGTGAATTCTTACCTTCCATTACCATAGATTTAAGAAGATGAGCTGAATCTAGTTTAAAACTAGTATATATATTAAAAAACCCACAAAATTTCAAATTTTTCCTCACAATTTTTTCTAAACCTGGAGCTCAATAAAAAGTAATGTTTATTTGAGAATTTTGGTTAATTTTAGTTGTTTCCAGTTAATCAAAGTTTTACAACTGAGATGAAGGAACAAATAAGAAACGTGCATAAAAGGTAGCTAAGATAATTGTAAAATAAAAGTGAAAGGTTATACTGTACCTGCAAATAATTCCAAATGTACCAGGAAATAGAAAGGAGTAGAAAGTATCAATCATGGTGTTGAAGAACAAAATGGGGGACATATTAACTGGAAACAGAAGACTAAAAAAAAAAAAAAAATAGGGCAGCTAGATGGTGCAGTGGATAGAGTATCCAGCCTGGAGTCAGGAAAACTAGAATTCAAATCTGTCCTCAGACACTTAAAGCTGTGTGACCATGGGCAAGTCACTTAACCCTGTTTGCCTCAGTGTCCTCATCTGTAAAATGAGCTGGAGAAGGAAATGGCAAACCACTCTAGTTATCCTTGCCAAGAAAACTGCAAATGAGTTCACAAAGAGTTGGACTCAACTGGGAATGACTGAATAAGAAAGAAATCACGGAAATTTTGGAGGTTTTTCTTAAGATGCTATTGAAAGAAGTAGAATAGGGGCGGCTAGGTGGCACAGTGAATAGAGCACCAGCCCTGGAGTCAGGACACTTAAACTTAATTAGTGGTGTGACCTTAGGCAAGTCACTTAAACCCAACCGCCCTCCAAAAAGGAAAAAAAAAATAAAGGAAAAAAGTAGAATTAAGTGGCCTGAAAGGCAGAAAGCTCAACATATATAAGAAATGAGGTACTCCAAGGATAGGTGGGATTCACCAGTGAATATGTACTGATTGGTTAAACAAGTCCTTGATAGATGTTTTTATGTGGAATATTGGCAAGACATTTTCTTCATGTCAAAGTCTGTTTGACAAGAGTCACTGATTTACTTTAGAAAGAATATGGATGACAAGAGTTGAAGAACCTTACTACTGCTGAATTTAGATCGAAAAATATTTGTAGGAATTTTAGTGAAATATTATTAGCTGATAGATTAATGTATCAAACCTTAAACCAAGCAATAAAAGAAAGTTAAAATAATGTTTAAGATACCTTAAGATAATGTTTCTCAAACTTTAGGTGACAATTTCCAGGGAGTCACTTCCTAAGTAAAGTGATCATTGAGGATCTATAGACATAAGGAATTAGACCCTTTCTGATCTCAAAGCAAAGTAGACTCATGAGATCCAGCCCCAAATAGCCAGATTAACTTCCCCAGGGCATCAGTAGTATATTCTTCATCAAATAAACAGAAATGAGTTGAAATAATGGACAGCTCCTGTGTTGAGAAGATTAATTCTAAAGCTAAATACTGATGCATGATGGAGAGAGAAATGAACTGTAATATGTAGTATCATTTTGTGTCTCTAGATGGAAACCTATTTCCCTCCCCCTCTTTCTCTCTTTCTTCC
>CM053595.1:147785358-147862701 GCA_028646575.1 Pseudocheirus occidentalis | reverse complement strand
CTTACATATATTAAAAGTCTGCAAAGAGATGGGAGAGGGACCTAAATTTAGTATGATACTAATTCCTGACCTGGTCATTTCAGCTAGCTAAAAGTAACAAAGCTAATTCATAATCTAAAACTTATTATCATGTTAAAAGGCATATTCAGGAGCCTACTAACCATGCAAGACAAGGATATCAGAGAGGAACCTTAAATTCTTCTGATTTCCCATGCACTTCCTGGCTTAGGCAGGAGGTTCTGCTCATGTTACTCCTTTGCAAAAGAAACAACAAAACTTCAGTAGCTCCCTATTGATTACTGACTAAAATTCATAAGTGTTTGCCTAGTATTTGAGGTATGAGCTTGATCTTACACTACTCTCCTCCCTCCACTATGCTCTGACCAAAATGGAAAACATGCCCTGTCCTTTCCTGTCTCTGCTTCTGCTTAAGCTGCATTCTGAACCTAGATTTTCCTCTTCTCTGCCTATTAAATTTCTACCAACCACAATTCAAACACAAACTTCTTCATGAAGTCTTTTTCTGATCCTCTGTTGGTAGTGATATTTCCCCCCCAAAGACCCTTGGTTTTGCACCAGTCTAATGCACGCATCTTGTGCATCACAGATATACACAAATGTAATTTGTTTCATCCTGTTACTTAGACTTTGAATTTCATGAGGGCAGAGATAGTATTTTATCTAAACTTTGTTATCTTCCCCATCACCCAGAATAGTGTTTTGCACATAGTGTTTAAGAAACATTTGTTGAATGTGAATTGAATTTTAACTTAAGAGAATCAGGAAACTGCCTCTTTCTGAGTCACAGATGGTATTCTAGGGCTCTTTGGCTTAGGGAAGTAATTGTGGTCTAATGGTGAAATAGGTGAAAGAGAACATGGAAGTCTTTGTAATCTTGATACTGTTCAGAGCAGCCTGAAGTGAATGATAGGTAGAGTTCTACCTGACCCTCAAGAAGAAAGGAAAGGAGGGGCACTGGAGGAGATTAACTGTGATAAATAGCTCTTTCCCAGGTTTGTTCTTACAATGCCCTGAAATTCTACCTTGTATGCTCTTCTAGTCGCAACCATATAACATCCCTAGAGGAACACAGACTGAAGGCTACCCAAGTCCCTGGGCTTTGGGTAGATACAAAACAGAAAATCCCAAGCACTGGATTGAGGCAATCTTCTCAAGGGAATGTTCTTAGAAAAGAAAAAAAAGGTTGGAAAGAATGGCCAAAATGAAATAGCAGATATTAGAGGTAAGAGAAAGAACAGAATTTAGGGCATCTCAGGATCCAAACACAGAAAGGAATAATGCACGATAGAACTGCCAGCGAGAGAATAGCCTAACCTTGACCAGTTAGGTTCCAAATAATCTTGGTTCTTATTTGATTCTGCCAGGGTTTTATATTACCATGACTTCTACCTTATTAAAAAAAAATAGCAACATTAACCTCCCTCACTCCTGGTAACTAACATTGCCAGTTAAAACCATTCCTTGGAAACTGACAGAGAATATTATTAAATTTATTGCTTCCCCTAAAAAAATTGAGTTTTAACTCATTCACTCTCGATGTAATTATTTAGTCTCTATTAAAGTCTGTATCTTTTGTCAATTTTTAAAAACTTTGTCATTATCTATAAAAAATGTTTAACCATTCTGCAAATTATTTCTTTCTGCCTTAGCACATATCTAAGTTTGTAAAGGTACTGTTTGATGCTAGGAGACATTTGTTATTTTAGTATTTCCACTTAGCAGCTGCTATAAGGCTTTAAATATAAATTATTTTTTTTTTGCTTTTTGGAGGGCAGTTGGGGTTAAGTGACTTGCCCAAGGTCACACGGCTAGTTTTTTGTGTTAAGTATCTGAGGCCGGATTTGAACTCAGGTACTCCTGACTCCAGGGCCGGCGCTCTATTCACTGCACCACCTAGCTGCCCCTTAAATATAATTTTTCTAAAGTCCCCATAGTACTAAATTTTTCTTAATTTTGTCAGTAGTATCTAGCCCTGAAAAAAATACCATTAAAGTTTCCTACAATTGTTGTGATACTATCATATGCTTTTGCAATTGAGTTGGCTTTTCCTTAAGAATTTGGATGCTATGCCATTTGCTATGTGTATACTACATATATGTATTTATATGTATACATATACATATGTGTAAATGTGTTATACATATTGTTACACCATGGTTGGTGCCTTTAATCATAATTGTAGCTTGCTTGTTTAACTCTGTCATTGTCAATTTTTAATTGCCTTATCTGAAATTATCACTGAAATTTCTGCTTTTCAGAATCCTTGGAAGCATATTTTGTCCTTGCCTCATATTTTTACCCTCTGTCTTCATGCCTTAAATGTGTTTCTTTTATGTATCAGATTCGTTTTATTTTCATATCTAGTTTGCCATTCATTGCCATTTTATTGGGGAGATTAGTTTATTCATATTTAGGATTATAACTGTTAAATTTGTATTTTCTGCTAATTCTATTGTATTTATTTTTTCTTCTCTTTTATGTTAGCACTAAATCTGATTTGTTTTGCTTATGCTAATTTGATCACACTCTTCCTCTTATCACACTTTAGCCCAAATTCCTTGAGTTTAATTTATTTTTATATTTATTCTCTCTCTCTCTCCCTCTCCTTCCTTTCCTAGATAAAATCAGTACAGAATTCTACCTGCTTAACACTACTCTCTTTACTCTTAGGCTGAGAACCATTCATTTATGGTACTCTTTGCCAAGAAGTCCTAATTTACTTGATCTCCCCTTTCTTACTCTTTTCCCTTTCAAGGCTGCTTTTATTTCCTCTTCATGGGTTCTGTGCTTACAGGTTTTGTTTTGTTTTTTAAAGTTTTCTCTATGAAAATACCAGGACAGCTTGAGCTTCTGGAACACAAAAGCCTTGCTCCCTTCCTCTCTCCAACCCAACTATTCCATTATGCATTCTACCAATACCTTCTATCATCATCTCTTTGATTTTTTTGGAGGCCTTTCTTTTGAAAGGTCTCAATTCTAGAATAAACTAACTCATGAAAGAAACAGTGTGGTGTGAGAGAAGGCACTTTGCATCCTGTTATCAAGAGGCCTAATCCTACCTCATGCCTCTTCATTAATTACCTGCCCATCTCATCTGTTTGGCCCTATGCCCCACTCTTTCTGACCCATGCACCAGATGTCCTGGGAGTTGAAACACTCATTTACCTTTCAGTGGAAGCAGTCCCAGGGAACACACCTGCTCAAAAATAGGTCTCCAGAAATGCCTACTTCCAGAATGTAATTCATTGAAAGGCTCCACCCTTGAAGAAGCACTCCCTTTCCACTGGCAGAGCCACTTCCCACTTCCCACTGTTTAATATTCTTTCCCCATCTCTTAAGAGTTCCCCATGCAGAGTAATTAAAAAACGAAAATAAAAACTCCACTCTTCTCTCAAGCCCAGACCAGGTGGAAATTTATCACTAAATTCTCTTTGTTGTTCCCCAAGTGATTTTCTTCTATACTTTCTCATATCCCAAAACATTCTTTATAAGAATGTGGATTTTACTCTAAGAAATATCAATTCAATTTTCCTTCTTTCCTTTTCATAATTTTTTTTACTTCAAAATGTGTTGATTTCATTGCTTAGCCTTCTCTTACTAGCTATATTTACTTTTCTCGTATTTCTTTTAATATGTTTGATAGCAAATATCTTGCCTTACTTCTGGTTTCTTGTCTTTTTTTTTAAGGGCAGGGCAATTGGGGTTAAGTGACTTGCCCATGGTCACACAGCTAGTAAGTGTTATGTGTCTGGGGTCACACTTGAACTCAGGTCCTCCTGACTCCAGAGCTGGTGCTCTATTCACTGTACCACATAGCCACCCCAATTCATGTTTTTTTAATAATATTTTTTATATCTTTCTTCAACCTTTGTATTTTTTAGTTAAAAACCTGCCATTCTCTTTTTAAAATTTCTATGGCAGTTTAAAACATTTTTAGCAAGCTCTAACTGCTTCAAAGCTTTTTCTTATATCAAACTTATATTTGCTTTTTTGCAGTTTCCACCATTTGTTCCTAGTTCTCCCTTTCTTGACCAAACAAAACAAGTCTAATCTTCTTTCCATGTGACAGTCCTTCAAATACATAAAGGAAGCTATTATGTCCACATTCCCACCCTTTAGTGATGAATCAAGGTGGTCTTTTACTTTCACCTTATTTATCTTGGATATCAACTCTTGTTGGAAATGCTATATCCTTTCTAGTCCAAAGATCATTCTCTTTGGCAGAAAAAATGGAAACAAAACCAAAATTGTGTAACTCTCCAGCATCAGTCGTTTCTCCTTTCCCAAAACATCTGAAAACAAAGAAACACTAACCCTTTTTCACTGTCCTTAACTTTCCTTACTAGTCTCAGTTTATTATGAGCATTAGCACTCCTGATGCTATTTTCATAGGTTTTGCTACAATTTTCTAGCACAACTTTTGATTTAAATTATAACTTAATTTAAATTAAAACTTAAATTACAATTTTAATTTAAAATTATGCTTTTGTGGCACAAATGGAAATTTTTTAAATTTGTTGGTAGCTCTGACACAACCTTTGCTTCCATTTTCTGTACATATCTTTACAAAAGCTAAATTGTTCATTGAGTTCTCTGGGCACCAATATCTGTTCACTCCCCTATTTTCTTTTCTTTTTATCCAATTGTTTCTCTGTGTCTTCAGCATTTCATTCTCGAGATCTTATCCTGTCCTGGGCTGCTCTTATAAAATGTTATTCCATGGAATTCTACTTATTTTTTTTATATGGACCCTTTGTAATTTGTGTTGACAAAATCTAAGTGTATGTGTGACTATACCTAGTTTTCCTCTCCTCCTCTATGACAAATTCTAAGAAAAAGTAGTCACGCTTCTTTGAAATGTTTCCGTCTTTTCCTCCCCAACAACCAGTTCCTCCTCCTTGTTGGTGAGAATCAGATGCAGAATATAATTTCTTTGTTGATTCAAGTCAAATACAAATTGTCAGCAAATCTATTTTTGAAAGATTGCAGTATGCTCCAGCTGATGTAAATAATAACTGAAGTCTCTCACCACCATTAGATCATTTCTCTGTATCAGTTTTATGATGTTTCCCAAATAGTTCATCTCCCAAGTGTTCCCCCTCCCCAATATTTGGCAAGAGCTTCAAATTAATTTTTTTTTATCTCCATGTGTTCAATGGTTTTTCTTCCTCTTCTATGTGGGATTTTTCCATCCTCCACTCTTTTGACATGTCAAAATTTCTCTCTGGCTTTTCACATCCTTTTTCTTTCCGGGTTTCATACTAAAGCCTAGCTTTCCTTTTTAAAAGGAACATTACAGTGCCCCCTGCTGATCTGGTATATGAAAAGGTAGTCCTTGAATCTCTTCACCTAAATTGTCTCTCCTCTATTTGTCTTTGATAGCTTCTCTGAGACCTGATTTTGATCTCAATTTCCATTCTTATCTCTTTTAATTACTTTATTTCTCTTCTGAACCATTTCGGATCTTCTTCCTATAGAATTTCATTATTTCTGGGGGACCATAAAATTTATTGCCTTGCCTTTTCTTTCATGAGTGAATTTTTTCACTAAAATTAGTGAAATTTTCACTAAAAAAAGTATTTTTCCTTTACTCTGTATTTAGTTAGCTAAGATCTAACATTTACGTAGCATTTTAAGGCTTGCCAAGTACTTAATGAAAATTACCTCATTTGATCCTCATAACAACTCTGTTATGTAGGAGTTATATAGTACCCAAATTTTATAGATGAAGAAACTTATTCTGAGAGGTTAAGTGACTTGCCCAGGGTCACACGAAAACTAAGTATATGAGACAAGATTCAAAAACCAGGTCCTCCTACCTTTAAGTCCAGAATGCTATTCATTATACTGTATACTTTCTCTTTCAGTGTATTATGTCCCTTTCCAGATTGTTTGCTCATTTTCTTCCTCTCCCAAACTCCCCAAATCTTTATTAATATACTATTAGATAAATAACCACAGCTTATTTCTTTATTAACTCTTTGAATAAGTTTGTTGATTTGGTCTTCTTCATGAAGAGCAGCTCCACTTTCTACAAAATATGGAGAAGATAATTTGAAGGGTTATTGGAAATTCCTGTAAACTTTGAAGTCTTAGCAACAATACGGATCTTATGGATCAAGTCCTCCATGCAAATACTTCCATATGTACCAAGAGATTTTAGAATAAGGGTATTATCAAACAAGGTAAGGTGCTGTTTCTTGATCTTGCCATAAATATGTGTGGCAGGTGGATAAATTGAAATGACTAAAGAAACAAAGATTCAACTGAACCACAATTCCCTCATATGTTAATAGATTAAGTCATTTACAGATTTCAGGTTTATGTAATCTCATTCTATGTATGATTCCACAATCCTCAAACATGTTTACCGAAGCCTTGTTGAGTTTAACATGCATGTCACTGAAAATATGGTAAAGGCTCAAAAGCTTTACTATCTCATATACTTTTGGAGCTGACACTTTTGCTATCCTTGATTCTCTCATCACAAAAGCTAATTTGAATTTAAAAAGTACATAGTAGTAGCTTTTTTCCAAGTCATAGTAGCCAAAAGAAATTTACTTTTATATATTAGGTTATGTTTTATGACAAGCTTTACATCTTTTATAGTTTGGGGAGATTTTTTTAAAAAAACAACTTCTTTCAGTTTAGCAAAGGCTTTTCACCATTTCAGAAGGGATTCTGGAATGGACAGTACCTTCTTTTGTCCATGCTCACCATGATTCCAGCTAGAGAAAAACCAAGTGCATACCTCATTTTTCTCTATAAGTTTTACTGCTTTTTTATCGGTTTGGTCTTCCTATAATGAGCTCCTTCCTATCTCCTCTTTTCTGTCTGATTTAATCTTTGCTACTTTGAAGTTACACAAGAGGACCAGGTTTAGATACCACATTTACTCAGCTATCTTGCCAGAATTCCCCTCTCTTTCTTGTGAGTGTTTTCGTTCCTACCGCCCGCCACCACCCTGCCTTCTTTAGTTTACTTGGTGTCTTTTTAGTTGTGCTATTTTGCTGACTGACTGACTTGGGGGTTGGACTTGCCCCCAACTTTTTTACCTAAATCTTGTATTAAGACCCCTCCCTTTTATTTCAAAGTGTTAGACTGGGCCTTTACTCTGCTTGGTCCCTTCCCAAAATGAGCACTGGCCAAATTCAATGCTTCTCCTAGTTAAGAAGTTGGGGTATCTGGCTGGCTTACCACCAAGGAGAAATATTATATAGCAGGCATGCCTGAAGCTCGGAGCTTTGAGTATGGGCCAAGGGAGCAGGTATGGAGCACTGGGCTAAACTAGAAATTGGAGGTTAGTCATGTAAAATTTGTTTTCCCTGTAGGAATCACCTTTTTGGGAAATGTTTCTTTTCTTATAGGTTTTATTGATTTGATGTTTCTTTTGAGGGGTGAGGGCAGGAACTAAACTTGGAAACAATCTTGCAAAATCTAGAATAATGATTTTTAAATGGTCCCTCCAGGCCTTCTACCAAAAACATCTGGTGAAAAAGAATGCAAAAATACCCATTTGACAATTATACATACTATTTGAGAAGCAGCATAGCAGAACAGGCAGATGGTTGAACTTGGAATGAGTTTGATTCTTGCCTCAACTTACTAGATGTGACTCTGGAAAAGCCACTTAGTCCCTCTGAGTCTGTCTCTTCATCTGTAAAATGGGGATATAATAGCACTTACACCTCACTGGGTTGTGGCTCAATGAGATAACGAAGTGCTTTGTAAACCTTAAAGTGCTACGAAGAAGATAGGAAAACAGCAGGACAACAATGTCAAAGTGAAAACTGCTTCACCAATTTCTGTAGGTTGGTTGGAAAGTCTTCCTTCAACCTGAAAAAAATCTGGGATTACTTTGATTAGTCATGACAAGAAAGACATTAAAATTCCCATCTTCATATTTTGGAATAGTAACATTGAATGAAGTGACAAACAGAAGCCCACAAAATACTTGCAATCACTCTTCATTTTTTGCTAATGCTATTCTTGGTTGTTTGGTTGTTGTCCTTTGTTCTTTTTTTTTTCTTTTTGGAGGGCAGTTGGGGTTAAGTGACTTGCCTAAGGTCATACAGCTAGTAAGTGTTAAGTGTCTGAGGCCGGATTTGAACTCAGGTCCTCCTGACTCCAGGGCTGGTGCTCTATTTGTTGTGCCACCTAGCCGCCCCTGTCCTTCATTCTTGAAGAGGGCCAAAATGACACCACCATGTTAGAGTCGAGTTACAGTTTGTCTGTTGTTGATCAGACCAATATGAGCTTGGAATGTTCTATCACAAGTTGGGTACAAATAGTCCATGTGAACATTTGGGGTGGATTCTCTAAATTTATGCATCTTCTGTTTTCTTTGAGATGGGTCAATTCTGCTTTGTTTATAGAGCACAGGCTCTTTTCTGATGAGGGCACACCATGCTGGGCAGTCCTATGCCAGTGTCTCCCAGGTCACAAATCAATTCCAAAGTTCCTGAGAGAGACCTTGAGTATGTCCTTGTATTCTGTCTTCTCACTACCACATGAGTGCCTTGCCTATGTGAATTCTCTATAAAATAGTCTTTTGATTTCTTATTCCTACTTCAAATGTTCTCTTTTTGCCACTGTTAACACTGTTGCATTTAACTGCCCCCAAACCTGCAGTCTCTTTCTTTTGAATTGTTTTAACTACTAACAGGGCCTTGATTCTCTTCATATATGGATCATTGTACCTAAGTAAATGGAATCTAGAGGCTACTATGCATTTTTCAGACAGATAAAATTATTGTAAAACACGTACATTAGCCAGTTGAGATTAAATTCTTATAATATTTTTTGGCACAATCAATAAGACTGACCTCATTATTCTCATGTTAGCAGATGACAGAGAAAAAGAACTAGGATAGGTCCTGTAACCCCAGAGTTACTCAGAAATTAGTTCATCACAGAAGCAGAGTATCTGTTGAATAACTATATGTGTTGGATTCTATGAAAAGCAGGAACACAATAAAAAAGAAGCTTTTCTCAACAGAACCTCTAAAACACTACAGCAGGTTAGGTGAGATTCACTTTACTATAGTCTTCCTCTCCATACTCAGACAAGGTGATGACTATAAAACAAAGTAAGATATACAATGATCTTATACCAAAGAGGAGGCCAGAGAAAATCTATAATTACTGGAAGGTCAACATTTTCTGCTGGGCCTGGTAAAGAGAAGAAAAGGCAGCACTTGTGTTTACAAATTTCAGAATGAAAACTTCAGTTAGAAACTGTCCTCCCCACCCCACCATGTAAGCCATATATCCTAGGATGTTAAACACATCTACTATATAAGAATCCAGGACATTTAATTCTAGTCTGTTCTAGGAAAGACTCAGAATCTCTATACATCTGTCTGGTACAGTAGCACATTATGTTTCTGTCTAGTGTGTATACTAGGCTGTTTTTATCTCTAAAAACTGGAGATTTATCAGCCTGATGATATGTGACATGTGAAAGAATGCCCAGCAACTTCAGCTACTGAAGCAGAAGACCTTATCCTATGTGTCAAGATCCCTGATATCAGGACCCCTCCTCTAGATTTTGGGGAAAGGGGAAGTGGTGAGGCTACTGAAGAGAAAAGGCTCTCATAAAATGATGGGAGTATCATCTGCTAAAAAGGATTCATCTATCTGGAGGCCAAAGCAACACAACCTATAGGGTACAAAGACATGAACTGTTAGTCTGGTTAGAAGGCAGTTTTGTTGCAGAGGAACATGCTAGAACCGACTACTTAGGACACCAAGCAGTCTCCATGCGGTTGTTTGACTTCTTAGATAAACAGAATTATTGCTTTATAGTTCAGCTCATGTAAGTTACAAAACAAGTTCCCTTAGCTGAATTTGTTAGAAAAGCCATACCTGAATAGTTGGGTTGGTAGCAGGGGAAGGAGGTTATAATTTCTGAAATCATGGGATCCAGGATGCTTATGTGGGTATACAGAAAGAAGCTAGAACGTCTTTACTGAATCACAGAGTTGTGAGGAAACTCAGGAGAGACCATGGTCTCATTCCATCTTTAATAGGTAGGTAAACTGAAACTCAGAAAAGATGGAGCTTTCCCAAGGTCATAGAACTATTCAAATTCAGGTCATGTGACTGCAAATGAAGTATTGTTTTCACTATACCATGTTACTTTTCCAAACTTTTTAGTTTATGTTAGACATTTTAAAATTTCCTTTTGAAAAATGCTTCTTGTATGTTCTGAAAAATAGATAGATTTAGATAATCATTTTATATGTCCACACAGAAGTGCTAGCATTTACAGATTACATTTCAAGGCACAGGGCTAGACAGATCAGGTGTTATTGTTAATAAATGATTATTAATTAGTACTGGAATAAATAATTTTATTTCTACTGATGACCAATGACCCATAGAAAAATATGAATTGAGGGATCACAAAGATATAAAGCAACTTAGCTGATGTTTGTTTTTTTAAAAGAGAAATATAATATTCTATTATCTGATTTTAAAATTAAAAGCTAAGCTTTAAATTTAACTGAATGAAAAACAGGGTTGCATAAAATCATTTAACAAATGAAAAATTTCAGTTCTAGGGGTGGCTAGGTGGCACAGTGGCCACTCACTGGCCCTGGAGTCACTTAATGCCAATTGCCCTCCAAAAAGCAAAAAATCAAGTAAAATAAAATCAGTTTTATATTACTGTCATTAAAAAGCTTAAGACACACAGGTTCTCAGGAATATTTATTATAATATGCCTTGAAGAACATTGATAGACATCTCATGGCCCTTTGGCTATAACATGTAAATATTAATGATTCTTTCACTTCATGGTACTTGTCCTGAAAGTCAAGCAGATTTGAGACAAAAGCTCTTACTGATATCATGGTCTAGAAGCATAGAGAAATAGTGACTATGATACTATGAAGCATCAATATAATAAGAGGCCAAGATAGTTCAATAATAATCTCAAATGTTTTTCAAAAGGAAAGAGCAAACAATTAGAAACATTCTTTCTAGTTGGCTAAAAGAATGTATAGAATTTAAGTAAAGAACAATTTATTAAAGACACATAAGCTTTGAAATTGAAATCTTGTGTGATTTATATGAGTCCATATCAACAATGAGTAGTTGCTAAGTAGAATCTGGCAAGGCAAGAACCAGTAGAAACCTTGACCAAGTACTAGGGACCACCTTATTTATTTCCCTGTTACTGGAAATATGTCCTATACTCATCGAAACCCTTTTCTAGCTTCTCAAAGCCTTCTATGCAAGTCCAAATTTATCATTCTTGGCTTCCATTATTTAATTGTCTTAACGTCTTCTTCCTTTTTCTATGTCTTTCCCGTCTCACCAATCAAATGAATATACTTTGGGTTCTTCTCTCTCACCATTTGGAAGGATGAAGTCAGGACTGAGCAAAATCCTTACATTGCTTCTAAACTCATTAAGTTTCATGCTGAGATTCTATAGTGATTCTACACAGAACTGAACATTATGACAAAGGTGGTAAACATTAATGTGCACTAGACATCACAAAATACAAAATAAGATATGACACCAGGTAAATAAGCTCACACGTTATAGTACTGACAGACTCATAAGAAAAGATAAGCATCAATCAAAGAGGAAAAATAAAATGAGGCAAAAGCAGAATGAAATGACTCCAGAGGTGATTTAGCCCAAGCCTGCATTTTATAAATTAGGAAACTGAGCTCCAGATAGATTTTTTTTTTAAATGGTAGAGAAAGCATAGGGAGGGAAGTCTGGGGCTTGGTCTTGTTGAATCTGAGGAATGAAAGCTAATTCATTTAGTAGATATTCATTAAGCCCCTGCTATATACAAGGTACTAAGTGCTGTAGGTTATAAAGTGAATAATAAATGAATGAGTAAGGCATGGTCTTAAGTAAGGACTTGGACCCTAGAGGCAGAATTGGGGAACCTGTGACATCGAGGCCCTCTAGGTCCTCACGTGTGGCCCTTTGACGGACTCCAAACTTCACAGAACAAATCCCCTTAATAAAAGAATTTGTTCTATAAGACTTGGACTCAGTCAAAAGGCCGAACCCAAGAACCCAGAAGGCCACATGAGGCCTTGAGGCTGAAGGTTACCCACCCCTGACAGACTGTGTTAATCTTAGAGGTCTCTGGAATGTACTGTGAATTTTTTTGGAAGGTAGCAAACACCACAAGAGTGAGTGTTTAAAATGGATTCAAAAAAGAAAAGAGAAAAAATTACAGTTAGCTAAGTGGGGGAGAAGGAAGGAATAGGAAGAATGGAAGGAGGCAATATAATGTAGTAGAAAGGCTCAAATCCCAGCTCAGGGACACCCTATCACCCCCTGCCACCCTTGAGGAGATGGTTCAACCTCCCTGGACTTCCTGTCCTCATCTGTAAAATGAGGGGGCTAGAAAAACACCTTGAAGATTCTCTTCCAATCTAGAGCTGGAAAGGACCACAGAGGCCATCTAGCACAATCTCATTTTACTGAGGCAGAGGGTAAATGGCTAGGTTTGTTAAGCAAGGCCCTGGTCCTCTGGCAGAGCTCTTCCTCAGTGGTGCCACACTGCCCCCTGGTGGGCCTGTGGATCTAAGGGTGAGGAAAAGAGGCAGGCTGGGAGATCAGTTTATTCTAAGGGCCAGTTAGAAGGCATTCCACGAAGCCTGTGGGCATCCATGCTCTCTCCATAGCTTCTGTTGTCAGAGTCCTACACCTGTTCTTTTCTGATTCTCCCATTCTGATGATGCAGTCTCTGAACCTTCACTCTTAAATCATCTGACATGAATTAATATCTCTAGATTTTAAGTCCTACAAGGCAGGGACTGTGCCTTGCTCATTTATTTTTTACTTACTTTATAGTCCATAGCACTTAGCATGGTGCTTACTGAATATCTGCAGATGAATTAACTTTCACTCCTCAAATTCAACAAAACAGGCCCAAACTTTCCCTTCTGCTTTCTCTACCATTAAAAAAAATACCTGGAGCTCAGTTTCCTCATTTGTAAAAAGGTCACGTTGGGTCAGACTGCCCTCAGGGACACTTTCAGCTCAAAACCTATGATCCTAAGCGCCTATATTCAGGTACAGGCACTAAGTCTGATTGATTATTCTTCTGAAATGCCTCTCATTTCCATCTTTTTATGGTTTAAATGTCTATGAGGAACACAGAAAGGCTTACTAAGAATAGAGCTGTTAAATGCTGAAAGGGCTCTAATGGGAAGTACGGAATCTTTTTTCTTGGAGATCTTTAAATTCAAAGGGCATTCTTACCTTAGGGATAGCAGGGTCCATTCCCATCAGTGTACTGCTGGTGGTGTTGCTGGTTTCCTCCCCTCTTCCCCAGCTAGGGCTCTACTAGGTGTGAGCTGGTGGAGAACTGAAATGCCACCAGCTATAGAGCATGAGAACTGCCACTGAGGTCAGAAACAGTTATTTATCTTGGAAGGTTTATGTTTCAACTGCTTGTTACTAGGAGGCTGAAATAAATTTCTGAGGTCACTCTTCTTTTTGTGATTTCATAATTCAACTGAATGCACAATTATTAAGCATCTATGGTAGGTGCTGGCGATACCAAATTGAAACATGACAATTAATAGGGGTGATGAAGAGGTACATCAATGTATGATACAAGGTAGAATGTGACAAGTGCAAAGGAGAGATCTAGAAAGAGGACTATGATACATCCGAGGCAAAGGAATGATTTTGAGCTGGTGGTAGGAGGCAGTAATCAGGGAAAATTTCATAGAGGACACAAAAGGGTTTCAACTGGCAGAGATGCAAAGGGAGCACATTCTAGGCACAGACACTACAGTACACAAATGCACAGAAGTGAGAGAAAGCAAGATGAGGCAAGGGAACATCTTGGTGGTCCAGTCTGTCAGAAGTGTAAGACAAATGGAACATTTAGGGGGAATGGGAGCTTTGTAGAAGAGAGTGAAGGTAGCACTTTATACTGCACACAGAAGATGCCTTTGGGATGCTTTTATTGCACTAGGATAGTTGGGGGGAGTCAGATAATGGGAAGGAGACTGATATATCTTGGATCAAAATAGTAGTAAAAGTGAGTGGACTGAGTGAAGGGGAGAGAGACTGGTTAAGGTCATGAATAGTAATACAAATGTAACTTCTTTAGTGCATGGTCTTGGGGCTTTCTCCTTTTGAGTTATTAATGTGGTGAGTTTGAAGGACAGGAACAAGGGAGGTATACATCAGCATCTCATACAGATGATATAAAAACATAAGCTATCAATAAAAAACATTTTAAAAAAGAAATAATCTAGAAATTATTTCTAAGAATCTTAAGCTCTGGGAAAAAAGAAAATAAAACAATAACAATAAAACAAGCACAACAATAAAACCCAACCTGAAGTCCTTAAAGATACAAGTGGTTTTTTCATTACCATTGCCTATCAAAAGTAAAAATTCAGAAAAGACAGATTTAACAAGTGACTGTATGAAAACAAGATTTAGATTTCTGAGTCATAGTTTAAAATAATGGCATAATAAACTCTTGACTAATACATATAATATAACCAACAAGGACTGGCAAAATGTTTTGGTTTGGTGGCTCTCTAACCTAATCAAAAAGGTTTTAAGTTAAAAAGAAAATACTGTTTATGCACATCTACTAAGACCAAATGACAGAGTATTATAACAGCAGGAGGAAATATAGAAGTAGAGACAGCCAGAAATTCACAGGAGACAAAAATCCAAGAAAGAAACCAGTAATAAAAACCCACAGCCTCAATAAATGCCTGACTGCACAAAGTGCCCGACGACCTGGGGGAGCTAGGGATCCTAGTACAGAAAGGCAAATAAGGTAATAGGTTCCAGTGACATTGTGGAATAGGAACTACAACTGAAATATGGCACTGAAAGGGAACATCAGACCAAAGAAACAGAATGGAAAAAAAAGGATAGCATTAAGAAGCTATTTTCATGTGAGGAAATCCAGGAACCACAGGGATCATGAAATCATAGATTTAGGGTTGGAATGGAATTTAGAAGCCATCTAGTCCTACCCTACAGATGAGAAACTGAAGCCTAGAGAGTTTCATAGGTATATTCATATTCAAATAACCAAGTTTCATAGGTAATAAAAGAGCAGACTCAAAGGAGGGGGATAAAAAGAAGCAATAATAAATAGGGGAGTGGTGGCCAGGGAAATGTGTTTTGGTCTGGGAAGTCACAGGGATGGTGAGTGGCGCAAAATGGCAATCAATGGATGTGCCCTTTCCAGAAGTAATGATGGCTGGTATCTATATAGCACTTCAAGGTTTGCAAAGCACTTTAAAAATATTATCTTACTTTATTCTCACAACCACCTTGCAAGGTAGGGACTATTATTTCCCCTCCTCCCCCATTTTACAGACAAAGAAAATGAGGTAGAGAGGCTGAGTAACTTTTCCAGCGTCAAACAGCTAGTAAACATTTGAAGCTGGATTTGAACTCAGGTTTTTGTGACTTGATTTAATTACAATTCAGTGGGGAAGAAAGTGAGGTGAGGGATGAACTGGCATTGGCAGGTTGGAAAATGGCTAAGTGTGGTTGGGTCATGGTGGGGAATTATCTGAGTGAGGACAAATAGAAGAAGCAGAACCAACATCTTGACAGAAGTATCATTAGTTACACACCCACTCAGAAGGGAGAAACAGATATTGTTTCAAGAAATTGAATCAAGAAATTGATCACAAACCTATCCTGGAGCAACAAAAGCATTCTGAGGCAATATGTGCCAAGCAAATCAAACCACCATTACTGCCTCCTCTCACAGACTTGAGTGAAGACATCCCAGGACTCTTCTTGCAAGACAAATGGAACACTTGGAGGGACTGGGAGTTTTGTGGAAGAGGGTACAGGTAGCACTTTACACTGCACACAGAAGATGTCTTTGGGATGCTTTTGCTGTGCTAGGATATTTTGGCCCCTCACCAACCCTACTCCTAGCTCATGTCTTTTAGCCATCAGTGAGGGGAACAATCACTGTGAAGAAAGGGCTCACATACATTGCCACCACCAGCACCAACCAATGACCAAGTGCCATCAATAGCAAAATAAAGTGAAAAAGCCCCAGGAGTAACAGCAGTTCCAGACAACTGGTCCTGCTACCAGTCTAATTCTGAGAGGCATCTGGAGGTGGGAGACTGGAGGTCAACAGAGAGTTGGAGCAGGACAGGTAGATTTGAGAAGCATCAGCATAAAGACTGTACTTAAATCCATGGGACCTGATGAGATCACCAAATATAGTATAGTATAGAGGGAGAAGAGGAACCAGGACAGAGCCTTGTGGGACACCTACTGTTAGAGAGAGAGGTCTTGATAAAGATCCAGTAAAGCAGACGGAGGATTTCTTTGATAGGAAGGAAAAGAATCAGGAGACAGGAATGTTTGAAAACATAGAGAAAAGAAAGTATCTAGAAGAAGGCAATCAACTGTGTCTAAGACTGCAGAAAAGTCAAGGAGAATGAAGACAGAATTGGATTTGGTAATTAAAAATCACTGGTAATTTTGAACAGAGCAGTTTTGGTGGAATGATAAGGTTAGAAGCTGGATTGTAAAGGGTTTAAAAGGGAGAGAAAGTAGATGCCCCTATTGTAGATGGCCTTTTCAAGGAGTTTAGCTACAGTGGACAGAAGAGACAGAGGATGATCATGTGGATGGAAAGCTCAAGTGTGGGTTTTTTGAGGATGGAAAAGACATAGGTATGTTTGTAGGCAGCAGGGAAGGAGGAAATAGATAGGGATTGAAAATAAGTGATAAGAGTGGGGATGACAGAGAAGGCAATCTATTGGACGAGATGGGATAGAATGGTATCCACTAAACAAGGAGAGGGGTTCATCTATGAGGAGCACAACTGCCTCTGACAGGAGATGAAGAAGAGGGAAAAAGAGAAAACTTATAGTGAATGGCCTCAATTTTTTTCTGTAAAATATGAGGCAAGGTTCTCAACTGAGAGTGAAAGGAGGGGGAGCCATGGGAGGATTAAGATGGAAAGAAAAGGTCTGGAAGAGCTACTATGTAGAGCAGAACAGGAAGGTTGAGAACTGCCTAGCAGCAGCGGGGACCCATCTAACTTGCAGTCGAAACCTCTATTTGTGTTGTTTCCTCCGTTAGCATGTGAGCTCCTTGATCCCAGGGACTATCTTTCTTTTTCTATTTCTATCCTCAGTGTTTTGCACATTGTAAGTGCTTAATAAATGCTTTTTCATTCATTCAGGGAGGTATACTATAGTAGCAATGAAGGATTCCAGCCTCTGTACATCTACTAGAATTTACTGCCAAAAATATAGAGGTTAATACATTTTAAAATTTATTTTAATGATATTTTCATTCTTCAAAAAGCACCAGAAAAATAAAGGAAACTGATATTCTGGACCTTATTCTGACTGGTAAGAAAGTCAAGTCAATAAGAATTTGTTAATTGTATCATATTAATTATATGCCAAGCACTATGCTTTAGGCACTGTTGAAATAGAAATGATGGGAACTTTGGGTAAAGCAGACTTCAAAAAGTTTAGAGAAAAGTTAAGTAAGATCCCATAGCCTAAAAATTTTCAAGGGAAGCTTACTTATGATGGATGAGAAGTACTCAAGGCTGAAATTCTGTTCACAAATAAACTTCTGTGAGAAAGAAAAGGAGAACTATTTACAATCTGATGTAGATGTACAGACAACCCATCTGTTAACCAATTTAAAAAAAACAAAAATTTAAAAGACATGAGCAGAAGATGGAAACGAAGGCACTTAACAGAGCATTCTCTGTTTTTTGTAATTTTGTAATTCATTAATTACAAAAGAGTAGCAGTCCTGCAAGGATACTGTCAGATGTGTTAAGTCCCAGAATGAATTGAAAGTGGTGAAAAAGTTTTAAGAGAACAGAAAGGGTTTTTTAGTTATGTTGTAGTCAAAGGAAAGTTCAAAGAAAGGATATAGGAAAGCTGCTCATAGTGGATGAGATGGTGATAGTAAGATGATGAAGAAAATAGTCCACTGTCAATTTTCATTTGCTTCTATTTTCTCCACCAAAAAGGATGATCTTTATACTAGGAAAGATGGAACAACAATAGTTAGAGGGAATTGAATAACAAGATAAATAAGGAGGTGGCACAAGTACACCTAGCTGCCCTTAATCAGTTCAATTTACAAGGTCCAGATCAGCTATATCTTAGGGTTATTAAAACAAGTGTCCAGTGTTAATGCTAACCTGATGTTGAACATCATTGAAAACTGTAAAATTGGGGGGGGGGGTTTCACAGGCCTAGAGATGGGCAAATGCCCCAATTTTTCAAAGAGAAATGCTTGTAAACTCTTCAGACTTATAAGCCAGTAGGTGTGATTTGGATTCCTGGCAAAATTCTAGAATGTATTATTATAAAAGGATAGTTTGTGAGCATTTAGGAAGGGAAGAAGTGATCACAATGAGCTAGCCTGGTGTCCTCTAAAACAGGTTATGTCAGACTACCCCATTTCCTTCTTTAATAGAATAACTAAAGCTCAGACAAATAATTTTCAAAAAGAGAAAAGATTTAGATAAACACAATGCACACCTAGTTTTCAGTAAAGTATTTGACAGTATCTCCCATGACATCCTTGTATATGAGATGAAAAGCTGTGGGCTTGAGAGATTCAAACCTGGTAGAACGACCAGACCCACAAAGAAGTCATTAGTGGATCACTGGGAATCTAGATGGAGATTTCTAGTGAAGTGTACAGAGTGATCTGTTCTTTGCTGTGTCCATTACATTTATCAATGACTTCAGTGAAGGCATAGGTGGCATCTTAATCTGCAGATGACACAAAACTGGGAGGGATAGCTAACAAACTGGGTGAACCTGAGGATCCTAAACTAACAAGCTAGAACGATGAGCCAAATCTAAAGGATTAAACTTTAATTGAAATAAATGCAAAGTCCTTCAAAAAAGAAACTGTAAAAGTAGAGGATGGAGGAGTTGGTGTGAAATAGAGCTGGAATTTTAACAGACAAATTCAATGTGAATCAAACAGTTTGACATAGCAGTCAAGAAACCTAATACATTCTTAGGCTACATTTTAGAAAGGCATTGCATCCAGTATTTTTGTTGTTCAGTAGTCATGTCCAATTCTTCATGACCCCATCTGGGGTTTTCTTGGCAGAGACACTAGAGTGGTTTGTCATTTCCTTCTTTGTAGGGATCAGTGTGAGTCAAAAAGCACCTGTGGTGCTGAGGGTCCTAGCTCAGTTGCTAAGCTCAAAGGGAGGTTTCCGGAGAAATTACTCACCTGAAGAGTGGCAGCTGAAACAGCTGGCTTGACCACTCCTCCACTGATCAATCTCCTCCCCCACTGGTCAGTTCCCCTCCAGTGCAAGTAAGAATCATGCTACCCCTAGGGTTCTAGGGTATTTAAGGAGGACTCTACAATACAATAAAGGTCAGCTGCTGTACACCTCTCTTGACTCACTCCCTCCTGAGAATACCGAGTAAGGCTGGCCCTTAGGCTAATGAGTTAAGCGGCTGCTACCGTCTTCAGTAATTTTACAGATGAGGAAACTGAGGCATACAGGGTTAAGTGACTTGTCCAGGGTGTCATAGCTAGTGTCAGGCCAAATTTGAACTCAGGTCTTCCTGACTTCCTGATTCCAGGTCCAGCCCTCTATCCACTGTGCCACCTAGCTGCCCCACATCAAGTACTAGAGACATGATGGTTCTGCTATCTTCTGCTCTCATCTGGAACAGTGTATTCAGTTCTGGGAACAAAATTTTATGAAGGACAGTCAGTGACAAACCCTAGCACAAGCAGAAGAAGGCAATCATGCCACATAAGACTCATCTAAAACAATTGTGGAAGTTGAGCCTGAAGAAGAGATCTGGTGGAGATTTCATAGCTGTCCTCCAATACATAGAAGAGGCTCAGCCCTGCTCTGCTTGCCTTCAGAAGGTAGAACTGGAAGCAAGGATGCGAACTGCAAAAAGCCAGATTTCCGTTTGATATATGGAAACATTTTTATAAGCATGAGCACCTGTCAAAGATGATGTAGAAGGGATCCTTGTGTAAGCATAGATTGGCCTAGAGACCTCTGAGTTCTCTTTCAAATCTATGATTCTGTGAAACTTGTGCCCAAGCTAAGCCAGGGTAGGCTCTCTGAATTTGATCAGCTAAAATTACTTATGTTTTTTTTTCATATCTAGAGAAGAGTGCTCAGGGGTAAGCACCAGAGATATCCAAAGAAGATTGTGCAATGTGAAATAATGATGGTTACTGACAAACTGGGGAGGACCTTCGATGTCAGGTTAATGCCTTTGTATCCTGTTCTACAAGCAATGGGGAACCACTGAAGGTTTTTTTAACCAGGGAGGAGACATGCATTAGGAATATGATTTTGATGGCCATATAAAAAATGGGGGAAACTAGAAACTGGGAATCCAGTTGCAATATTATTATAATAATATTACAATAATTACAATAAATCTATTACAGTAATCTAGGTAATAAAGGCCTGAACTAGTGTTGTAGTAGTACAAGAATAAAGAACAGATTTCAGACATACTAAGGAAATAGAATTTATAGGATTTGACAACTGACTGGGGGAGGGGTGAAGAGAAGAGCCACAAATTATTCTGAGTTTAGGATGCTGGAGCTATCAAAAGAAAAAAGGGAAGTTGGGAAGAGGGACAGATTTGAGGTTTTATTTTAGGTGCATACACAGAAGTCATCATCAAAACCACAGGAAGAAATGAAAAGGTCAAGGGCTCTCTTGAACTCTAGTTTTTTAATTGATAATTCTATGTTACTCCTATCATTCATCTTTGCTTCTAATCCTGAGTCACTGAGTATTGCTGGAGAAAGTCACAAAAATCATTCTCCCTGGGTTCATTAGAAAGACATGCAACTGGGCCTTTATAAGATAAAGAGTCATCTTTTTGTTCATCTCTCATTTAATATCAATCACACTCCCCATAACAAGTATTTTAAACCTTGTTTCTACTCAAGAGCTGTACCCCACTCTTTGTGGATGATCTCATTTCCTACACTGAGAATGACTGAGTGCCCTCATTTCCTCTCTTTCATACCTCAAAATCTTTGTCTTCACCTGTTTGTTCCTCCTTTTCTCTGCTGTCAGAAGATAAGGTAGCCTTATTCCTTGTCAGAGTCAAACCTCCCAGTCTTGCCTTTGATTCCATTCCCTTCCTTTCTCCATTGATCAGCCTCTCATCTTTAATCTCTCTTTTCTGAAGTTTTCCCCCTCTGACAACAAATATGGTCAAGTTAAAAAAAAAAAAAAGGTTTCTTTTGTCCCCACTATCCTCTATGCTTCCCGCCAGATTTTCAGGAGCGGCTTACATTTGCTGCTTCTGCCCCACCCCCAACACTCGTGCATTCCTCAAACCCCTACAATCTTGCTTCTATCTCCAGTCTACTGAAAATGCTTTTTAAGATTAAAAAAGATCTCTTAATTGCCAAATCCAATGACCTTTCCCAAGTCTTAGTCTTATCCTCCATGTCCTCTGCATAGCATCTAAATGCACTGCCCACTGCCTCCTTTCTTTATTCTTTCCTCCAGCTTCTATGACTATGCTCTCTCTTGGTCATTCTGCCTCCCTGAGCACATTCCTTTTCCATTTTCTCTGGTTCGTCTTCTTCCTGCTCCCTAAGTATAGATTCTCATCCAAGGTTCTATTATTGTTCCTCTTATTTTCTCTCTCCTTTGATGAATTCAGTCATTTCCACGGCTTCAATGATTATCTCTATGCATTTGACTCCCAGCAAATTTAAGTATCCAACCCCAAGCTCCCCTCTGAGTTCTAGCCTTACACTTCCAGCCGTCTGGGAGGCAGCATAACCCAGCTGTCCCACCGCGTCTAAAACTGGATTCTTTATCTTTTCCCCTCAAACTTGCACCTCATCCGTGCTCTCGGTCACCAGGCTTTGTAAACTCAGAGTCATCTTTGGTTCTTTTATCTTCTTCACACACATTTTCCACATCCAAAGATAATCTATTTCCACAATGCTCTCATACATGTTCCTTTTTCTCTACTCTCACTGCCACCACCAATGATTAGGATACAGACATAGATGGCCTGCTTACAAAATTTTCAGAGAACACAAAGGTAGGAAGGATGGCTAATGGGTGGGATTAAAGATTCAAGACCCCCCAAATCTTGACAGGTTAGGAAATTTATTTGAACCAAATAAAATGAAATTTAATGCAGAATAAATGTGGTCTTAGATTTAGGCATAAAAAATAAACTTCACAAGCACAAGACAGGTGAGGCACGGCTGGACAGCGACTGTTTGAAAAAGATCTTGGGGTTTTAGGGAACTCAGTATACTTTAAGAATGTGACAGGGCAGCCAAAAGCACTGATGTGATCCTTGGCTGCATGGAGAGGCAGAGACTAAGGAGGTAACAGTTCTGCTGTACTATGCTCTACTCAGACTGCATATGGAAAACTGTATTTAAGTCTGGATAAGCTGATAAATGTTCTGAGGAGGGAGACTACACTGCCTGAAATATAGCAAGTGCTTATAATAAATGCTTGCTGACCAGCTGAAGAGTCTTGAAATCATGGGGAGAAAAACTTGAAAGAAGTGGCAATGTTTAGTCTGGAGCAGATTTGGGCAGATGTGATCACTGTCTTCAAGTATTTAAGGGAATGTCATGCAGAAGCATTTGTTAAAAACCTATCGTATGCTGGGCACTGTGCTAAGTACTGGGGATACAAAGAAGAGCAAAAACAGACTCTGCCCTTTCAGATCCCACAACCTAACAATGGAGACAACGGCCAAACAACGTTGTACAGACAAGATATGTACAGGGTAAAGTGCAGAGAATCTCACAGGGAAGGCACTGGTACTAAGGGGAGCTGAGAAAGGTTTCCTGTAGAAGGTGGGATTACAGGGGGGACTTGAAGGAAGCCAGGGGGTAGAGATGAAGTATTAGATTCATTCTGCTTGGCTTTAAAGGAAAAAACTAGGAGCAATGGATAGAAGTTAAGAGAGTAACTGTAGGCTCAAAGTTAGGAAAACTTTTTAAAATGTAGTTTTCCTAGAATGAAACTGCGTCAGTATTCTTCCTAAAAAGAACTGTCCCTTTCTTATGATCATGTTCTACTGTCTTTCATACTTTCTAATGTATCTATTAGATTGCAAAGTCCATGAAGGCAAAGACTATCCTTTTATTTTCCATCTCTGTATTTCCAGGGCTTAGCAAGGAGCTTACCCATAGCAGGCACTTAGCATGTGTTAAATTGAATGGAAGACAAGAGTATCTGGAGGTAGAATAAGGAAGAAGAACTGGAACCTAAACAGTGGATAGTAGTGTCAAAGAAGCTGAAGGAAAAGAGTATCAGTAACCAAGGGTTGTTTGGCAGCAACAAATGCTGTAGCATTTACTATGTGCCAGACACCATGTTAAGCACTAGGAACATAAAGAAAAATTATAAGCTCCCTCAAGGAGCTTATATTCTAAAAGGCTGAAGATAACAAGTCTATAGAAGAACCCTAGTAGATGCAAAGCATCCTTCCACAGGTCTTGATTATAACATACCCATGCTTTCTTTTATTTTTTTGGAGAGGAAAAGGTAGGGCAGTTGGGATTAAGTGACTTGCCCAAGGTCACACAGCTAGTAAGTGTTAAATATCTGAGGCTGAATTTGAACTCAGGTCCTCCTGACTCCCGGTGCTCTATTGCTGGGCTTCCCTGATTATGTATTTTGTGCTACATTTCACACACTTTTGTCCACTATGCACCTTCTAATTGTGTGCACCTTTTGGATTACTGTCTAACTTTAATTCTTGGGAGACAGTAATGTTTCATGTTTTACAGACATATAACAATGGAAAAACACTGTTGATAAAAATATGGGTTTCTGTGGCAATGAACAGTTTGGGACTATCAAAAGGGCAGTGTAGTTTCCTCAGTGGAATCTTTTCCCTCATCTTCTCTGTAGTGCTGGTTACACACACACACACACACACACACACACACACACACATACACACACACAGAGGACTGTTTTACAAGTGCATGTTGTATTCTGGGCAACATGGATTTTCCATTCACTTTTGTTATTTCAGTGTAAATGATTAGGCTGATATCTTTCAAATGACTAGATTTTATGGAGGAAGTCTGATATTATGCTAGAGCATATTAGGGTTAGTTCAGCATCCTCGATGATTAGAAATATTTGAGGAACCTCATCAATAGGAAATCCTCTGCTCAGACTCTGCACAAGAACATCCTCTTCTGGGGACTTATCCCATCAAGCTTTCCTCTTTCACTTTTAATCCTTCCCTATCTACTGGATTCTTCCCCTTTTTTTAACCATGTCATTCAGGTCTGCTTTAACCTTGAAAAATCTTTGTTTAGGCCTGACATACAAAAAACTGCAAACTTTGCCAAATAACGTCTTGGTTTTAAATAAATAAGTAAACAAATGAATGAATATGGGAATAAAAAGATAATATATAAAGTTTAAGTAGGGTAATACAATTCTCTATTTTTTTATATCTTCTGAATACTCCCTTCCATGCAACTTTTAAAATACTTTATTGATGATCTTTTTAATATCAATCACTGCCCACCTACTCTCTTCTCTACTTACTTGTCCAAGTAAAAGTTCTCTATTATAACAAATATGTATAATCAAGTAAAACAAACCACGATCCTGGCCATATCTAATGAATGACTGGTTTTGTATCACTGGTTCTCTATCACTAGGCCCAAAAGGTGAAAGAAACAGAGAAGTTAGGAAGAGGGGAAGGTTCAAGGGGAAAGACAGTGAGTTAGTTTTGGACATGATGAGTTTACAATGTTGACGGAATATAAAGCTGGTGATAACTCTTTGGAACTGGAGATGTGAATCTGGAGGTTAGGAGAGAGGCAGGGCTGAATAAGTAGGTTTGAGAAATCATCAGCATAGAGATGATAAATGAATCCATGTGAACTGATGAGATAACCGAATGAAACAGCATAGAGGAAGAAAAGAAGAAGAACTGGGACAGAGTCCCATGGGTAGTTAGTGGATGGTGACTTGAAGATTCAGGAAAGGAGACTAAGAAAGGGCAGTTAGATAAATAGGAGGGGAATCAGGAGAGAGCAGTGTCATGAAAACCTAGAAAGATGAGAAGAGTGTGACTGACAATGTCAAAAGTTGCAAAGAAGACAAGAAGGATGAGGATTGAGAAAAGACCATTAGATTAGGTGATTAAGAGATCATTTGTAATTGGAGAGCAGTTTTAGTTAAATGATGAGGTCAGAAGCCAGACTGTAGAGACAGTTAAGAAGTGAGAAGAAAGGAAGTAGAGGAACCTGTTATAATGTCCTTCTCAAGGAGTTTAGCAACAAAAGGGAGGAGAGATATAAAATGATAACTAATGGGGATGGACAAATCAAGTGAGAGGCTTTGTTTTGCAGATGAGGGAGACATGGATATGTTAGGAGACAGCAGGAGGTCAGTAAACAGGGAAATACTGAAGATAAGTGAGAGTAGGAGTCATAAAGAGGGCAATCGACTGGAGAAGATGGGATAGAATAGGATTACTATGCATGTAAAAGGATTTCCCTTGGCAAGGAGAAGGGCCACATCATTATGTGAGAATAAGGGTAACTAGGAAGAAGGCATTTGTTTCACATGAGATGAGTAAGAGCGGAGAAAAGAGAGTTCTTAAGAGAATAGCCTCAACTTTTCTAGTAAAATATAAGGTAAGGCTCTTAGCTGAGACAATGAAGGTTTTTGGGGGTGGGGAGAGTCATGGGAGGTTTGAGAAGGAATGAAAATGTTTAGAAAAACCCCTGTGGTGAGATGGTGAGTTAATTAGGGAAATATACAAGGATTGCCTTGCAGCAGTGAGGACCCAGTTGAGGTTATGTAATACGTCTAGAATATTTTTCCTCTTCAATTCTGGTTCTTGGCTTTCCTGGTTTCCTTTAGGTTTCTGCTATTGTCCCTTCTGCAAGAATTCTTTCCCAATTCCCATCAATGCTAGTGCGTTCCCTCTGAAATCTGCAATTAACCCTATATACTTCTTGTATGGACTTTGTTGTTTTCATGTTGTCTTTCCCATCAGAATATGCGCTTTTTGAGGGTAAGGCCTATTTTTGCTTTTCTTTGTATCCCCAGGACTTAGCATAGTGCCTGACACATAGTAAGTGCTTAATAAAGACTTGATCATGACTTGAAGAAAACTGCAAGAATGGAGATAGACATAATTTTAAAGAACCATGGAGAAATGACTAAAGATGAAGATTGAGAAAAGATTCTCAGATTTGACAAAAACATGTTAATCTTTGAAAGTACAATTCTAATATTTCCAGAAGGCCCTGGAGTATTCTAATAT
Source organism: Pseudocheirus occidentalis (assembly GCA_028646575.1). Lineage (NCBI taxonomy): Eukaryota > Metazoa > Chordata > Mammalia > Diprotodontia > Pseudocheiridae > Pseudocheirus > Pseudocheirus occidentalis. The sequence continues at coordinate 147,836,392 of CM053595.1, read as the reverse complement.
TTCCAGAAGTATCCTGGGGCTCTGGATAAATAGCTGCAGAAGACAAATAGTCTCATTAGTTTTGGGTGCCTCTGGATTATGACCAAAATTTTTTTTGCTATTCTAGCTAATCAATAATCCACATTCAATAAATGAAATGTCTTAGTTGTTGGGCTATTTGTAATAATAATGCCCCAACATTTATATAAGGGCTAGTTTTGCAAAATACTTTACATATTTCATTTGATCTTCATACTAACTTGGTGAGATGGATGCTATTATTATCCCCATTTTACAGATGAGGAAACTGAGGCTGGCCTGCAGGTTAACTTGTCCAAGGTCACACAGCTAGCTAGTATGTGAAATGGGATTCAAACTCAGATTTTCCTAACTCCAAGTCAAGTGTTTAGCCATTATGCCACCTTGATGCCTCTTTTCATCACTAAAAATTAGGGAGTGATAGATGCATTCTATTGTTCCCCTAAACAGCTGGCTTCTGTTGGCACATTCATTCAATCTTAGTTTCTTGGCTATCTGAACTACATTATTCTCTCTTCAAGATAACTGTGAAGTAGTTACTTGGCAGTAGCCTACAGTAGCTTAGCTGAGCATCCAAAGGATTGTTGGTAGAGTTACAATTCATGAACCAAAGATACAAGTCCTAAGACAAAATATTTGATCTTGTATCCCCCTCCCCTACTCCCACCCTATAATTGCATATAGCTCTTATTTATTCAAGGACAATACTATACCACAATTAAAAGAATTTTTTGTTATTGCAAACAGATTCATTTACTAGCTGTATGACCCTAGACAAGTCATTTAACCTCTTTCAACTTCAATTTATTCAACTATAAAATGGGGATCATACTTATAACACTTAATTCACAGGGCTATTGTGAGAAAAAAGAGAATATATAAAGTACTTTGTAACCTTAAAGCAATATATAACATATATGTATATATACACATATGGTTAATATGCTATTATACAATACATTAATATATTCACACATAAATAGTAATACATTTCATGTATGTGTGCATGTATATATATGTACACATGTATGTTATTATTTAGGATATGCTTAAGGTCAAAGAGAACGGAGTTTCAGAAGGGTTCCTAGAATTGTAAAATTAGAAAAAACTCTGTTCTCCCAAACTTTTCCATCTTGTTTTTCCCCTTCTACTTTCCTGCGTCAACATTTTATTTTATTTTTGTCTTTCATCTGAGTGCTTCTAAACCTGAGTTTGCACACAGACAATGGGAGCAGGTAATAACTCTATTTTATAGAGAAAAATTGAGACACTGTGGAGTCAAATGCCTTTTTTACAGCGGTGAGTCAACAACAGACTGAGAACAGAATCTAAGACTGCTGACTTCCAGATCTTCCTGTTACTCAACCTGACTGTAAGAAAGCCATAATGAATCCTTTTCTCCCTTGTCTAATACAAAGTACAGACCATAGAGCCGCCTACCTAGAAACTAATTAAGTTTAGGTAATGTATTTAATAGTTATTTTATGGAACATCAAGAAATTCCAAACACTTAAAAATTCCAAACACTTCAATCTGTGCAATTTCTTCAGTGATGAAACAATCACTGTTGTGGCAGCTGGGGGCACAACGTATAGAAAGCCAGCCAGGTTTGGAGTCAGGAAGACCCCAGTTCAAGACACTAGTTGTGTGAACCTGGGCAAATCACTTAACCTGTCTGCTTCAGTTTCCTCATCTGTAAAATGGGGGTAATAATAGCACCTCCCTCCCAGGGCTGTAGTGAGGATCGAATGAGATAATAATGATAAAGTGTTTATTAGCACATAGTAAGCGCCACGTAAACATTAGCTATTATCATTAATCAGAGTGGCAAAGAAAGCTGCATTTCAAGGCTCAACTGATGTACCATTTGGGGAGACAAAACACAGCAATTACATATTTGTTTGTGAGGGACTTGATATATTAGATATAGATGCATTCTATTGTTCCCCTAAACAGCCTGCTTCTGTTGGCACATTGATTCAATCTTAGTTTCTTGGCTATCTGAACTACATTATTCTCTCTTCAAGATAACTGGGCAAAGAGGGAGAGTGAACAATAAAGGCAAGACCACAGCATAAGCTGGTACTTGCCTAATATCTCATTAAGCTATTTTCAGATCATAGGGGACACACTAAGAAGAACAGGCATCTATCCTCCTACTCAGGAATTCAAATTATGGGCTTCTGACTGGAAGCTTCAGATGGAGCTGTGTCCAGTGAGGGGTTGATTTTATTCATACTAAAGGGGGAAATGGTGGATTCTTATCCTGTAGACAAAGAACTAGAAGCCTTTTCATTTTTAGCAAGCCCTCCATATAGTACTGGTCCTTATGACAGATAAGGGGTCATTGTTCTGACTCAGAGTAGACTTGATATGTAACAGAGAAGTAGAAGAGCATGTGCTTTTTCCACATTTTAATTTCTCCTCATCTCTCTTAGCCCTAGTCTTCTCTCATCTTGAAGCCTAGAACTGGAGGTCTTAATTCTGCTCCTGATGGAGGCAAAACCACAAAAGCAAATAAAATAAAGAAATCTGCTATGTGCATACTGAAAAGCAACATTTAGTGAAGAATCATAATTATTAATGACCAGTGATGTCTTCTGCCAGCATTCAAAAGCAGGCTGACTGCATAAAGCACACAGTGTCCTCTCCTTGAAAAGTTGGTCACATGCAGTGAGTTTTTTTAAAATTAGTATAGATTCCAGAGGAGAGAGCAGAAATGACCTCTCGCAATCAAAGAATATAAAACTGAAGATATACAGAACTATCTTTCCTTAAATCTTATAGAGAAGGACCTCATGTACCACAGTTAGAACCCTTAACATATAACTTAGTTTTTTCTAAGCCCTGACTATTCAGGCCAGAATGTGGGCAGATGAAATGCTGAAATGTCTCAAGGTTGGATCCAGTATCTCTGCTGAGGTAGGAAGTGGCAATGGTACTATGCAGAGATGAATGGCTCTGAGATGGAAGAGCAATCAATAATTTCTATAATTTCTCTACCTGTTCATCATCTCAGTTTTCAGCCTCTGCATTCAAGTATATAAAGCAAAGAAAGCAAATTTTCTTTAATTTCAGCGGATGTGTCTCTGGTCTATGTGTTCTGAAGGGATAAGGTAGGAAATGAAATTAAGCCATCAATTATCTGGCAAAGTGCCTAGAAATTCACCATAACTTTAAGAAATATTTGTCGTGTGCAGGATGTAGCTCAGTTGGGTGTTGGGGATGTTCAGACAACTCTGTTCAAAAACTTATCCTAAGAAGTCTATTTGTGATCAGTAACACAAAGCCTTGAGAAGGGACCTGATCCTCTTATATTTCATGTGTCTTCTAGCACTTTTGCCACCTGATGCTTCTGTTCTGCTAGGAGGATGCCTCCTTTTACAGCTGACTGAAAAATCAACTCTGAAAAATGCTGCCAACACAGACTTTGGGCTTTTGTGAGTGAGAATGGCGGATAATTCTGAAGCTCATGTTATCAGTCTTCCCCAGATCCAACGCTACCTCTCTGAAGTTAAGAGTACATTTAATCTGTGGATATGCAAATACACACATTAATCATTAATGTTCACTCATCAGTTAGCAACTCTGGGTGGGAAGTGAGCATTATTTACACATGAAGAAGAAAAAGATTTTTTAAATGTCATTTCCCAAAGTCATAGCTTAAAAACAGAGGAGGAATTAGAACACTGCCCCTGACTGCCAGTTTGAGTTTAGAGTACTTAATCATCCTTCCATCCAGTAAACCACACATTGATTGTAAGAGAACCAGTCATTCTGTGATGCCCAAGTGGGGATTCAGCACGGAGAAGTATGTTACAATCACAGCATATCAGCTTTTTGTTATCCCTATCCCACAATACTCTGCCAGTCCCATGCTATTACTTCCTTAGGACCTGTTTCTATTCTCATTTAACAAGTAAACTAATATTAACATCTTTTATCTATATTATTACAATCTTCTAGTGTCCCCTTACTATGTGATCCATGACACCTGATCTCACAAACATGTTTTGTCATCCCAATTCCAATATTTTTACACATCACTATACCTCTTCTTGAGTCTAATCTTTTGGGCTCATTTCTGCATGTTTCTTGATACCACCTAAGACAACAGCTATATTACTGTTTATGTAGGGAGTTTCAATAAAAGTAATGTCATAATGGACCAAATCCAATGATCCAATAAGTCCAAGATTCTACATCCAATCATGATACCAAGGGATATTAGGCAAGATCATGAGGCCCTCCAAAAGATTACTTCAACAGGTCGGGAATCCCAATATTCCTAGTTCACCTTAATGAAACTCTAATCTATCATCTATGAATTTATCTAATCGCTTTCTGAACCTACGTAATTTCAGTAGGCTTGAACATGCTTTCAGATACAATGGAAATGAATTTTTTCTTACTGCCCATAGGCTCTGTTCAAAAGATTCTCTTTACTTAGTCCTCAAAATCATGAGGGTTAAACACAGATTCTACTACCAACCCACAGAGAACAACTTATTTTTAGTTAAGAAAATAGAGTAGGGCTGGTCCAGGGATATGAAATAGTGGGATAGATCTAGTAACTAGGTCCATTTCTGGTTTTAGAATCCAACTTGTTGATATAGGTAAAAAACAAACAAACAAACAAAAACCATATTTCCCTTTTGCATCCACATTATATAGAAATGAAATGTAAGAATCTTGGTTTTTAAATGGTTCATGAACTGTGAGAGACTGCCCCCTGTACAACTTCCTATGATCATGAAGATCCAGACCAAGCTGTGTCTATGAAAAGCAGTGTCGTACAGTGGGTAGAGGCCCAGACTTGGAGCCAGGAAGATTAGAATTCAAATCTGTGTGACCCTGGGCAAGTAACTTTACCACTCTAGGACTCCAGTTCCTCACCTGTAAAAGGAGTGGGCACTTGAACTTTAAGGTCCTTTCTGCTCTAAATCTATGGTCATCTGATCAATTTAATGATAAATTAGAAGTGATCCTGCATATACTACTGCTACCCCCAAACAGGAAATGTAATTCAATAAATATTTAGTAAGTACCTATTATGTACTAGATATGGGGGAGGGGAGGGGAAGGCAGACAACTGCATAGAATACCACCATTTCATATTTTTGTAATGGGGGACTGGCTGGGGAGTTCAGGCCTTAGGAGCATGAGCAGAGTGCTGCTGATGCAATTCCCCTGATGGAAGACACTGGGGAGCCTGCTTACAGGAGAGCTGAGATGACATGTGATGGAAGTGCCTTGGAAAGGTTTGGAGCATGGACAAACATTCTATACGTGGATCTGTCTGATTTGTTAACCATGAAGCAGATGGAGCCTCTTTGGTTGTAGTAGAGTACCTGGAAGTGTTATACATTCAAAAGGCACTAATCAACCTCTCTCTTCCATTCTTGGTTTGACTTCTTCCTGCATGACAGCACTTGGGTGAGGAATGATATGCTGTTAGGGGAGTGGCCTCCCATGAATATGGGGGTCCTAGCATTTGAGTTTTTTCCCCCATTTTAGGTGTAATAGATTAGAGGCTGCAACCCTGTGAATGTCAAAAGGTCTAGAAGTTCAGCCAGGAGAGTGGACCTCCAGGAGACGCTGGAGTCAAGTCCAGCACCGGTTTCACAGCAAGCCCCACTTTGAGGCCCAGAGGAACAAGAACTGACTTTCAGGGACTCAGCTCAGCTGGAGCTGAAACAAATACTGAACTTGGTAGGGCCAATGGTATGCAGAAACTGCTAAGTTGGAGCCCACTCTCCAGGTACTGACGTGGCACAGGGGAAAGAGTGCCTCTGAAGTGTTGGAAGAAAATGCTTCTTTTCCATATCACTTGGAAATGCTTCCAAAAAAAACTAGAAATTAAGGGGATGCCCATCAGTTGGGGAATGGCTAAACAAGTTGTGGTATATGAATATAATGGAATACTATTGTGCTATAAGAAATGAGGAGGTGATAGACTTCATATTCACCTGGAGAGGCCTATACAAACTGATGCTAAGTGAGAAGAGCAGAATCAGAAAAAATTTGTTCACAATCACTGACACATCATATGTGTGATGACCAACTTTGATAAATTGGACTCTTCCTAGCAATGCAGAGTTATAAGACAACTCTACAAGTCTCAGGATGGAAGGAGATGTCTACATTCAGAGAAAGATCTAGAAAGACCAGAGTTTAAACGGAGACTAAAGAACGCATGCTATCTACATGCTATTGTTCTTTTTTATGTTTGGTTTTCTTTCTTTTTTCCCATTGTTCACTCCATTGGTTACAACCCTTCTATACAACCAGACTATTGTACAATGTGAAAATATTTGCAGATCCTATACTTGATTGCATGCTACCATGGTGGGAGGGAGAGGGATGGGAGAAAATTTGAAACTCAAGGGATTGTAGAACTGAATCTTGTAAACTAAAAGTAAATAAACAAGTCAATGAAAAACTGCTTCTACTTGTATTTTTGCTGTATCTTCAAAGTAAACATCCATTTGTAACAGTTAATTGGTTCAATGGAACTGGGGAGCTAATCTGTGGCTAATAGTGAGGGAAACACAGATGGCATGGGGGCTCAGGCATACAGCACTAAGGAGATACCTACAACCCCTGGGAGCATCCCTACATCTTAAAGGGGAGATGTAGCTCACTTTGCTCTAACAGGAGTAAGGTCAGAGAGGAACCTGCTTCATTTGCATTCTCTTTAAGGTTTACACAGCAATTAAGTAGGGCTACTTTTTTAATCCTCATTTTACAGATCAAGAAACTGAGGCTCTAAGAGATTAAATAATGCACGATTTTGGGCATTTTTTTCCAACACAACATCTCAACTTAATGACTCTTCTTATGCTGAATGATTTTATCAAAGTACAAAAGACCCAATAGTCTGGTTTAAGGGAAGGGGACAGTTTTAGTCAGTTGTTCCACAAATCTAGGATTACCCCCTCTTCTTGTTTCCAAATATGACAGTAAGGTTTAAGTTTATTTAGGCAGTTCAGGGCAGCACATGGAGCAGTAAGAATTTAAATATTTAAATATAAATTCACTGGGATGGACAAGTCAGTGCCTCATCTATGTCTCAGGTACCATGTGTGTCTGTGGAACTAAACTTCAACATCTACTAGCTTCTCAGGTATTGGGAAAAGATGAAAGTTCTCTGACAAGTGATTTGAATGTTTTGGGAATAGGATTAATGAAACACAAAGTATAACTGAATCTGACAACAACTTACCCCCTTTCAATGTGGATTTAAAAACAAAACAAACAAAACAAAACAATGAAACACTGGCCTTCTTACACCATTCCAGACTCTCGTCAAACTGGACTCTAGCTTGCCACTCCCCACATGGCCTATGCTTTGTCATCTCAGTGCTTATAATCACAGTGCAGTGGAGAGGATGGTGTCAGAATCCTAGTGCTGCTATTGTCTGTGATCTAGAGAAAGTCACTGAACCTCTTTATGTGCTTCAGTTTTCTCATCTGAAAAATAACGGTGATAGAATAGATAACGTTTGAATGAGTCCACACCTGTTATGACAGTCTCATCCCAACCAAACGAGTCAGTATACATTTATTAAGTGTTTATTGCCAGGCAACTATGCTGGGATTTGGAGGATACAAAGACAAAGAGAACAGTCCCTAATCTCAGGAAGTAATATTCTAATCAGGGATACAGTATGTACATATGGTAAACACAAATATATGAATTATAAATACAAGGAAATTTCTTGGGTTGGGGGGAGGATTAGGGACAGTTACTAAAATCTCAAGGAATAAAGAAAGGCCTTAAAGAGGAGGCAGAATTTGAGATGAGTTTTGACAGAAATTTGGGATTTCAAGAGGCAGAGGAGAGGAGGGAGCAAACCTAGGTATCAGGGGATAGTCTGTACAAAGACACAGAGATGGAAGAGAAAATGTCATATGAGGGAGAGACAGGAAGGCCAGTTGGATTAGAGGAGCTCATAATGGAAAGTAACGTAAGAAAAGGTTGGAAAGGCAAGCTGGAGTCAGGTTGGAAAGGACCATTAAAGGCCAAAAAGAGGAGTTTGTATCTGATTCCAGTGACAATAGTGAACCACTGGGGTTCACTGAGTATAAGAATGACATGGTCTTCAGGAATATCACTCTGGCAACTGTGGAGAAGAACGCTTGGAGAGAAGAGAGACATGACGCAGAGAGAACAATTAAGAGGCTATTGTTACAGTCTAGGAAAAGGGTATGAGGGTCTGAACATGGGTGGTGGCTGTGCAATGTTTATGTATGCGTCTTTTCTCCCCTATCCACCTCACAAGGTTGTGGTGAGGAAAACATTTTTTTTAAACTTTACAGCACTAAATATGTTAAAAATGACAAATAAAAATAATACAATGTGGACCTGTGATTTCATTGGTGCATTGGCATATGGGGAATTCCTGGTGTGGAAACTGTCTATAATTCAGAATATCTGGGGGAGATTGGGAGGCAATCAGATTTAAGTGACTTTCCCAGGGTCACATAGCTAGTAAGTGTCTGAGGCCAAATTTGAACGCAGGTCCTCCTGACTCCAGGGCTAGTGCTCTATTTACTACACCACCTGGCTGCACCTAACTTAGAAACAAAGAGCTGCTTAGAGAACTGCAAGGTTAATTTGCCTATAGCTGCACAGCTAGTATGTGTCAGGGACGGAACTCGAACCCAGGTCTTCCTAACTTTCAGGACTTCTTTCTATCCACTATGATACACATACTTCTCTGGACTAAAAATAATAAAAGATGACCAACTCTAGAAACTCTAAAAAATTTGCTATCCTGAATCTGTCAAGGTTGAACAGAAAGAGAATTTATCATCATCATTATAACTGATAATACTTAGCATTTATATACTGTCTACTAAATGTCAGGCACTGTGCTTTACAAATATTTTTTATTCTAATTCTCACAACAAGCCTGGAAGGTAGGTGCTATTTTATTATCCCCACTTGGCAGCTGAAAGTGAGGTTAAGTAAGTTGCCCAAGGTCACACAGTTGGTAATTGTCTTAGGCTGAATTTGAACTCTGGTCCTCCTATCTCCAGGGTCAGCATCCTATCCACTGTGTTACCCAGCAGCCACTGCTGATAACAGTAAGCAGCATGATACTTCTAATTTACAGAACAGCTAGTAGTATTTCAAGAGTTTGCACCGAGCTTATATGGAAAAGTGACAAATTGGAAAGGAATACTTTTACAATACTCCTTAGTCACAATGAGGGAACACTTCTCCAGAGGCTCCTCTCAACATATCACCCATTAGCACATACTGGAACAGACTATTGAATTTGTGCCAATTAATCTATTCAAGCAATAGCCTCCCTTGGGGAAACAGTGGGTTGGTTAGATCACAGTGAGGGACCTACTCTAGTCATAGAAGGGGAACTTTTTCTGGGCTGGATCAGGTCCAAAGGGATTCCTGTAAGCAGATCAGAACTCTAGAGGGAAATCTAAAACCAGAATCAAGCCAATTCATTTGTGCATGCTAGCCAAAGTGGAAAGTTATGCCCTCTGTGTGTCACTGGCTACTAGAGGTTTAAGATGTCATCACAGCATTGTACCATCACAAAGATTTAATCCCATGAACAGCAAAATCTTCTGACATTAAAAATATGTCCATTAAAAGAGTATCCCCCTGTATGCCTGTGTATACCTTTGGTGACTGCAATCTTTTCTGTATTTGTACTCCTAGTGCTTAGAAGAGTGTTTGATACAGAGTAGGCACTTCATAAATGCTTACTGACTGTTCCAGATCTCACTGGCTCAGTCAAAATCAATTTAATACAATAAAAATTTAAATGCCTGTTCTAACCAAGATATTATATTTGGTTCTGAGGAGAAAAAGATACAGACTTTCAAGAAGCTTAAATATTGATATACAGAAGAACAGAATAGGGGAGAGAAAGAAATATAAGTGTTTTAGAAAAGTTTAAGGAGAGATCCTTTTGAGGTGGGGGAAAGAGGAGAAGTTAGATTCAGGAAAGGCTTAATGGAAAAATGATCTGAGTCTTGAAGGAAACAAAGGATTATAGTGAGGAAGGAATGTTCCAGAAAGAGGAAATACCAATAATAATTATTATAATTTTAAGTATTGTAGTTTATAGTATAGTTTTAAGGTTTACAAAGTATTTTACAAATATTATCTTATTTGATTCTCACAGCAACCCTGTGAGTAAATGCTACTGTCGATTTTTACAGACAAGGAAACTGAATCTGAGAGGTTACATGACTCATCCAGGGTCATACAGCTGGTAAATATCTGAGGCTAGATTTGAACTCAGATTCTCCTAAACTACAGCCCCAACACTCTACCCACTGTACCACCTCACCACCCATGTGAATACATGGAGGCAAGAATTTAGGAGAAGGGGCTAGGCCGGGAATTTATAGTTAGTTGGGGAAAGCTCTACTTGACAAGATGAGAGTTGTTTTTTCCTTGTACATAATATTCTTGCCAGGTTCAGCTGTTAATAGTACCTGAAAAAGCTAGTAAAATGGTAGAGGGGAAGTACTCTGGTCTTTTAAGAGTTACCATCCTGGTCTCACAGAGCTGTCTGGGTTTTTCCTGGGACAAAACACACCGATTGTCATCTGCTGTTGGGTCAGCTCTGCTTAGGGTACAGCCATACCAAGGGAGGGGGTTGGATCAGGCCATTCCTAAGGCTCCAGAGATAAGGTTCAGCATCCAGTTCTAGAGCCTTTCTGGAGATTCTTGTTTTCTTGGGACAGAATTCAGGGAGCTGGTTCATTCACTGAAATCTTCCCAGAGAGGTTTTATGACCACCTGTCAGGGATGATGTCAAAGAGATTCATGCTCAGATAAAGGCTGGGCTTAGATGATTTCTGGGATCTTTCCTAGAGCACAGGGACTGAGGTAGGTTATTGATAGTCAATTTTCTTCTTACAATCAGAACTATTCCAAAGTGGAATGGGCTGCCTCTGGAGGGAGTTAGGCCTCATTAAACAAGGCCTTCAAATGATGGCTATACATATGATCATAAGTCAAGGATGCTGCTGAAGGCATTCTTGTTAAAATATAAGTTTAATTTGATGTTCTCTAATGTATCTTGTCTGGTGATTCTCTGTAAAAAGGCTTAACCATCACTTGCAGGTCTGAACTAACTTGAGCTGCCAGGAATCCTCCAGACCTTTAAGGTCAGATTGACAAGACTCGATTTTTCAGGATAACCAGACTTTTAAGAAGCAGTTTGGGAATGACGAGAGGTTTAATATGTATATAAGGTACCCCAGACCAGAAGTTCTCCAAAATATTTTGCCAGCAGAATTGGCAGAATGCTCACAGGCCTTGGGCTGAAGAATGAGCCCCCCCAAAATGAGTAATTATTAGTGAAAGAGAACTTGAATGGTACTTCTGGTCCAAGACCTGGGTAAGTAGAGAAGAAAAATGCCTCTGGCTCTTTTCATAGCAGACCTGTTACTTTCTCTATCAAGGCCACAGGGAATCCATACACAAATCCCAATAATGGAAAAGTTCTATGTGGAAAGCAAGGGAGTCCTAGCCAATATATAAGGCCACTAACAACATGGGGCTCAATATTCATTTTATATAAGGGGAAGAGATTGGAATGCTTCAGTATTCAGTCTTTCTAAGACAACAGTTAAAGGATTTCTCTCTCCAACTTTCCTCCTACCATCAATCCTCATGGGAAAAGGGGAAGAAAAAGGCTGGTCTTTGAACTTGGAAGGGGAATCTATCTCTGTTACTCTTTCATTCACTAACTTCCTCTTTAAAAAAATTAAGTTGCGTTGGCTGCCTTTTGTTACATCATGGTCATTTCTGGAAATAACCTATTCTGCATAAATGAACCTTCTCTTATAACAAAGAAAAACAGTTCAACACACGTCTGCTAGACTGACTGGGAATGACAACAGATACAGCATTCTGTCTTCAAATTACCTTCTGATCCTATAGCATCCTCCCTACATGGAGGCACAACAGTCCTTAATAATTGGATCTACTTATTCATGCAGCAATTTTCTTTTCTCTCTTCTCCCCTCACCTCAGCTATAAATATGAGTTGTCCCTCCTCTTCTGACATACTAAATCCCATGGTTTTCAGGTTGGCACCATTTCCTCTGACTTACTGACAACCTTTACAAGCCAGGGGTGGTGTGAAAGCTTGTAAAAAGGAATAGGCAAGTACAGTTTACAAGACTGAAAAAAGAAAGCAGAGGAATTAGTTTCTCCGTTTTTTCCTAATTTGGGATATGAACATATTTATTAATTTTTTTTGTACACTATGGTCCAAATATTTGCAATAGATTGAATTAAATATTTTATTTTACTTTACTTAATTTTATGTACATGAGAGAAGCTGGTTCTTCCCTGTGCACGAAACATCCATATTCGAGGATTCTACTTGCAACAGGTATTCTCCAAGTCAAACTCTCATACCCATCTTGGTCATTGCGAGGTCTCCGCAGTCCTACCCAACTTGAACCTCTACCACTCTCACCATACTTTTCTGCTATGGGAAAACTCTTTTATCTGGACTTACTTTACAAGTCTTTATGTCACTGCAATAAGGAAAACCTGACACTCCTTCAAATGATGACTCTGTTGTCATATCTTACTGATGTCCCCTTGTCTCTAAACATGCTTTTAAAATTCCCATTTCTGGATAGCAAGGACTTCAATCTTCATGTCTTTACTGCCACTGTTAACCTGCCTCAAGACCTCTTTCACAAAACCATATAGAATCTTGGGCCTGGAACAAACTTTTAAGATCAGTTGGTCGGAGCCCCTCCCCCACTTGACAGCTAAGGAAACAAAGCCCTGAAGAGGTGAAGTGACTGCAGAGGGGGGACTAGGAACTAGATGTCTTTCCATGATGTCACCCTGCTTCCCACTCATGCCTGTAAGTGTTCTTAATAGGGAACTAAAGGGAGTTCTGAACTGCCTCCCTGCAGACCTCCTGGGAGAGAAAAATAATAGGAACAGAGGCAGGAGGTTTCTGTTTATTTGACTCTAGGTGTAAAATGAGATCTCTTAGCTTTTGTCCCAGCCAGGAGTGAACCTGAATTATTTGGTTTATTTGTCTAACCCTGGGAAAGCCAGGTTCAGCCCATTATCCATTATCTTGTCCAGATTTGTTATTATGGAAATGACACATTTGTACAATATCACAGCAGGATTCAGGGTTGCTTTGTGCCACAGGAGAGACTGAAGGTCACTGATCACCTTTTTATACTTTCTGAGATGTCAGCACATGGCTGACATTTTTGTTCTCTTCTGTCTCCTGCCATCATCCTCTGAAGTGTTAGTATTGGGCCCCTCAACTTCTAAGGTCTTTGTGTCAGCACAGGCTAATGGGGGCACAGCAAGAGGACAAGTGAGGGCAGGGCAGGTTAGTATGGCCTCACAAACAAGGCACTGGTGCTGCAGAGGTGAGACAGTCCAACTAGGGTTCATTTAGTATGCTGAAAGAAGACTCATTCAGGATAAACTGAAGGAAAAAGGCACTTCAAACCATAAGCAGGTAAGCCAAGGTTGGCTAGAGGCCTAGACCAGGCAGTAGCACCTGAGTGGAGCATAGCCTGAATACATGGGGATTTGATGGGACCCAGCATTCTAACTGAACAGGAGGAGAGTTGGGCAGGGAACAGAATCCTAATAGGGAGTCCGCAAAGAGGGTCTCAGGGTCTAGTATAGGGGACACATTCTCCAAAAAGTATAACTGGGAACAAATAAAGGCTAGTAGGTGTGTAGCTCATCTCCTGAATGAGAAAGAGAACCACATGTGCTTATGGCTGGTGATCAACCACAGGTAGAGGTCATATTCTTTGTGAGAATACATACAATTCTAAAACCTTCCCAGCCTTTACTTTACCAATCCCTATTTCCTATCATATACCAATGTCTTATTCCTCATCACCAAAAGGCACTACTCTATTACCAGAATCCCACCTCCCACTCCCAAAGTCCCCACCTTCCTCTGAAAGGACAACTCCTTTATCTGTCTTCTTTCTTATACACACTGAATTTGCTTTCTGTACTCATTGGAACTTATAATTGTTCGGTCCCTCTCATTTCTTGTGGACCATTAGCCCATCTTTCTGGATTCACTGGACTATTTATCCACCTCTGACAACATGATAACCTAGTTCAATGCTGCTGTACTCTCTTTCACTTAAATTATCTTGAACAGACCTTCCACAAGGCTTTTTAATCAAACCTCCATCAATGAATCACCTTCCCCACTCACCTCCATACACACTACAGTAAGTTCTTCTGTAATTTGTTCTAAAAAAGCTCTCACTATGCAAAATAGCATAATAAAAAATGACAGGGTTTATAGGAAAAAATAGGGTTAGGAACACTGATCAAAAACTTCATCAGTGACTTCAAAAATCTGATTTTTAAAATGGTAGCTTTTATTAGCATTTAATGGTAGTTTTATACATGTTAACAGTTGAGAAATACATAAATGCCATAATAAATAATAAAACTTCTGCAGCCCTGGGCTGCTGCTCCTTGGCCTCACCAAGTTCTCATGGCAAGTTCTAGTGTACATGGCAAATTCTCCGGCAAGTTGGGCAGGCCATAACTCTGGAACCTGAGATTGGAGGCCATGGTGGAAAGTTGTAGTGGGGAGGGGGTGCACCAGCCCTCTCTTCCCACAGCTCTGACTGCACTAGAAGACAATACAATAAAGGACACTTTATCTTAGCAAAGACCTCAAGTTTGCTTGTGGAAGTAGGTGTCAGAAGGGTTGCGGTTTGTGAATTATTGTTAAGTGTTACAATTTCCTGCATTTTCACTGTTTCTCATTGAGAAATTAAGCATCAGCAAATTCAAAATTTAAGTTATGCTCAAAATATTCTCTAATCAATTGTGTTGGAACAAATGTGAGTTTTCACCAAAGAAAAGCATCATAGAAGAACTAGCAGAAAGAAGATGAAGAACTATGCAGACTAGCTCCATTACAAATTTATGCTGCCAAACATCAGCTTGGAGCTAACCCCTATTCAACAATCCCTTTATTCATCTCTTACATGTTCTAAGGCTCTCCCTAGGGTACCTATTTTAGATCTATATATATAGACTACATCCCTCACCATTGGTTATTTCTTTACCAAACTGATTGAGACTACAGAGAATGAGCTCCCTTATCTGTATCTTAACATACCTGTCTTTATATCCATTTCCTCTTCCTTGCAACTAGTCTTAGAGAAAGAGTTAATCTTCCTTGGGGAAGCTAATCCATGTCCTAAATGCCATCCCTTCCTGTCCCTTGAGGCATAGGAACTTGATTCCATGCTTATCTCTTCTCTCTAGCATCTTCAACCTCTTCAGTTCACTTGACTTTGTCCTTCAATTCAAATAAGAAATATTAACTGATTACTATGTGCTAGGTGCTAAGGATACAGAGAGGTTACAATACACAGACCTTGCCCTCGAGAAGCTTATAATTTATTTGCAGGGACAAGACATATGTACATATAACTATGATATAAGGCAGAATATAATAGATTCAAAATATGTTGTCTGGACCTGTACAACGAGAAATCTATAGAGGAAGAAATGGTCACTTGGGTCATAGAGGCATGCAAGAGGTGGGCTTTGAAGGAAGTAAAAGATCTCAAGAGGCAGAGATTGGCATGGGATTTGGGAAGAGGGAATTCATGGAGAATCCATTTTAGGAATGGCAATGAACAAAGACAAGAGGAGAGGACAGAATGAGAATGGGGGAGCAGTTAATAACCTGTTTGGCTGAAACAGAGTACATGAAGTGAAGTGGTGATACTGAAGTCTGGAAATGTAGGTTGGGACCTTGAATGAAAAGAGACAAGAGTTTTTTTTGCCTTCACATATACTATCTCCCATTAAAAAAAAATTGGTTTGGGGCAGCTAGGTGATGTCATGGAGTCAGGAGGACCTGAATTTGGATTCGACCTCAAACACTTAACACTTACTAGTGATGTGACTCTGGGCAAGTCACTTAACCCCAACTGCCTCATTAAAAAAATTGTTCTTATTTCTCTTACTTCCAAGAGTAGAATGGATCTAACCGATGAACTCCTTGCAGCCAAATCCAATGGCCTTTTCACAGGCTAAATTCTTTTGAACTACTATGCAGCATCTGATACTGCCTATTACTCTTTTTTTTAAATTTGCTTTTTGGAGGGGGGAAGGTAGGATAATTGGGGTTAAATGACTTGCCCAAGGTCATACAGCTAGTAAGTGTTAAGTGTCTGAGGCCACATTTGAACTCAGGTCCTCCTGACTCCAGGCCCAGTGCTCTATTAACTCTGCCACCTACCCACCCTGCTACCACTCTTTATTCAGGAAATTTTCTCTCTTGATTTCTATAACACTGCACCATTCTGGTTCTGCTGCTATCTCCTCTACCACTCCCTCCAAGAAGCCTACTCTGATAATGCTATTTCTTCTCTAAACTACTTTTGTACTTAATTAATTGTAGTGTAGAATTAACAGTTTATATGTTACCTTGTATCTATAATCTAAATTATAATTCAGCATTTTTATATCAGCAAATACATATACACAATACTATTTTGTTCACTAGCCATTTTATATCTCATTTCTCCAACTAAGTTCACTGTGGAAAGGGACTAACATCTTTTGTATCTCATATTGCCCAGCACCACACTAAGTTCAAAGCAGAGGTTCAATAAGTTTGTTGATACTGTGCTTTGTATGAAGGTCCTATGAACACAACAGACAGATCTGTATGAATAACCCATAAATTTGGGTGTCTCTGGACTTGATGCAGCAAAGACTTAATGCTTAGCCCACCACCTCCCTGCCTACACCCCAAAATTACACTCTGCTGTTTCTGAGGACAGCAAAGAATATCACATCTAAGGGCAGGAGACAGGGCCAAGAACTGAAAGGTATATCAAAGGAATGCCAAACAAATCCATTTCTATCTTGGGAACTTCCAACTTTGGACTATACCCATCTAAAAATCAAGGCAACTAGAGAATAAATCCAAATTGCTGATAATCTGCCGAGATCAACAGGGATTCAGTGGGCTGGCTACCAAAAATCAGGTGCTTGAAGAAAAGTCTGACTTTGCAGTACACAGAAAACCACAACAGATACAGATTCAGTGAAGAACTCCACACATGGAAGGGCTATTCAGTTTCACCCAGCTTTCCAAGCCTTACCCTTTCACATATACTCATTAACCTAACTGGTTTCACTGACTCAGATGCTCCCATGATTTTATTTCTTGCCAGTTAGCAAACATATTTTAGATCACTCAGGAATAGGACAATAATTCCCCTGGGGCTGGGTGAATCCTGCCCCGTAATCACTCTACAGTAAGCTGCCATCACAAACAAATCCACAAAGCTACTCACTAATAATAAGCACATGCAGCAGAGGAGGCCTTTACACCAGCCTAGACAAAAAGTGTTTGGGTAGTCAGAGCAGTTTAGAAGACAAGACAGATATTGCTTAGAAAACATTTACAGCAGCACAAGGAGAGCTGCATGACAGCCCATATGTTCTGTATGCTCTAAGCCCTGGATCCTGAAAATGATGCCAGAAACATATTCTCCTGTACTCTGGATTAAGTATCCAAATGGGCAGTCAGACATATGTCCAGGAGGCTAGCCAATCAAGGTAATACACAGGATGGTGGGGCTGGGGAGAAATCATTTAAAGGTAAACAGAATGATCTCTGCTATACCAGTGGCAAGAGGAATGTTGTTGGTCTTGTCCTTTAATGATGCTGTGGTTGCAAAGTTGGTATACTGGCAGAGTCAGGAGAATCCTACCAGTCTAGCCCTTTGCAGATACCGTGGTTTTGGACAATGGGAATGGTTTATGTCCTCTTGAACTTGTATAGAAATGGAGCCAGTGGTCAGAGAGGATGTGGCAGGGCTCATTATAAGCAGGCAGTGCCATAAATTCTAAGTAGATTAATATATAGCAAAAAATTAGAGGCAGGCCAAGGCTGGATTTTGGTTTGAATGGGAAAAAATGTTAGTTATGGAATGTCTTTAAAAATAAAAAAACATGAAACCTTAAAATATAAAGCAGAAGGAAGAGATTCTTCACTAGGTTCTTTCTTCTGAAATGCTTCATTAAAATTCTAAATGGCAAAAGTTGAAAGGTACAGAAAACACTATAAGACCTACTTTTTTCTTTAAAAAAATCTTATAGGGGTATAGAAATTCATCTTGCCCTACTAAAAAGATGGCGGGGGGAAGGGGGAGGACATAAGAGAGAACAGATTGGGAGAAGGGGTATTCAGGAGACTTGCTATTTTGGCATGCAGGATAGGAGAAAGACAAGGAGAAAAATTTGCAACTCAAAATCTGGTGGAAATACATGTTGAAAACTAAAATTAAATAAATAAATTGGGAAAAATACATTAAAAAGAAATCTTATACCTATGTCTTACATCTCACAATCAGAAACTATTTCACTTGGTAGTGAGTCCTGTGCAACACTTTTAAGCTACAGAAGCACAAAGAACCGTAGCATGCCCTTTCTTACTCCATCAGTGTGGTGACTCTGTGGTCATCTACAGAAGCAGACTGGAGTAAAGTAATTGTTATGAAATCCCTAGTCATCATGACAGCATAGAGATTATGAATAGAGTCCCACAGAAGGGACACCTTAGACTCCCTTGGTGTAGATGCCCTATGGAGGCTACAACAATGAAGAATCATCATATATGTTTGAAACCATAACTGTGGCTCAGTTGGTTTTAAACGGAGCAATGGTGGTTTTTATATCAAACTCATTTTAAAGTCCTGTACCTTCAGGAGAAACCTCCAGGTACGTGGCACTGACATGAATATATATGTATATTCATATATATATATATACCAAACATTATGGGTTTTTTTTAATAGAGAAGTTCTTAAGAGAGCATAATAAGCCTTAATTCCATGGGCAAATGAAGCATTTAAAGCTCTAAATATTGCTTTATGAAATAGTAAGTTCCTCACAGCAGTAAATGTTCCAGCAAAGGTTGGATAATTATTTGTCAGAAATGTGGTAAAGGGGATTCATGCATTAGGTTATTAACTGGAGTGGATAACATAAAGATCCTTTCCAACTCTATGAATCTATGATACTATGCTATAAAGTTGTGTTAGAAAGTTTGGGCTGTTTAGTTGAGCTGGTTAAGGCAAGGCAATTTAGCTAACAAAATCAAGACTATGGATTCAATCTAGTTTAAGACAGTAAGCTAAGTACAGAGAGAAATTCTTCTATGGTCATGCCAGCCTAGGTATGCTATCTTACAAATAGATCCCTGTGGACAAAAGAAGGGTTAGGCTTAGCATTCAGTCAGTGTGGCAGTCAGTTTTGCCGAAGTGTTTTTCTGTATTACGAGAATAGGTTCTGAAAAGGATGGGAGAGAAGATATTTTAAAAAATATTTCTTTTTATATTTCATTTGTAGCTTATCCCTCCCCGTTGAACTACAAAAACAAACCAAAAAAACTCCCATCAAAAGCATGCATATTCCATCAAAACAAATTCTAAGGTGAGAAATTAAAAAATCAAAATGCATCAATAGAAATTTTCTTAAAAAAACAGACTAGGTGACAAAGTAAATCATTAAGGTCAACTCATTATAACTACTAGAAAAGCAATACAAAACAGAAGTTCTTCCTCTCAGTCTCTGTGTTTTGATCTCTCTCTTTCTGTCACCAGACCTAAGACTACAACCCTGGGGAATACTCAGTAAGGAAACTGTATAACAATGCAGTTCACTGACTGATCTACATAACCTGAGTGTCTAAGACACTTGCCAGGGGGCAGTGACAGATTAAACGACTTCAATAGGGTCACACAGCTGGGACATGTCAGAGGCAGGATCTGATCCCAGGGCTGCCTGCCTCGAAGGCCAGTCAGTGTGCTTTCCTAATCTTTAATGCCACACTGCCATCATCCAGGTGAACAACACTTGGCAAGATGAAACCTGGCAACTGAGGGCAAGGAGCAGCTGTTCCTGCCTCCGCAGCAGTAAAAGTTGCTGAAGACCTGGAAAACAAAGATCTTGTCACCAAAGTCCTTGGTACTTTCCAGTGATTCAGTATCACAGCTGGCCATGGTATTATCAAAGGAAATGACACTGAAGAAGATGCATTACTATTTGCTTTGCTGCTACATGTACAATTGAGACTTCTTGTATCATCTCCCCCTTTTAGATCATGAGCTCCTTGAGAAAAGAGACTCTTGTTATCTTCCAGTACTTTGCACAAAGGAAGCATAATATATGCTTTTTTCACTCACTCACTCACTCACTCATTCATTCATTCACTAAGAACACTGATAAAAATGGTATTTTTATACAAGCACCTGGGCCAAGGACCCATCCTTTGAACACTCTACTTAAGATGGATTCATTAGTGACGATTGGTCCACTTAATTTAACTAGTTCTGAATTCACCGACTGTACTGTTATCTAGTATACATCTCTTCATCTTGTTCACTTATCTCTACTACAGCCTCCATCAGCTTCCAGAATGAAATGACTAAAACAAAGGTCTAACATGTCACTCCTTTGCTCAGGAAGCTTCAATAGCTCCCTGTTGACTTGAGGATCAAGTACAAAGTCCTCTGGCATTTTAAGCCCTTCTGGCCCCAGTCTACCTTTCTAGATTTATACACTAATCCCTTTCACATGCTCTATGGATCCAACAAAACTGCCTTATGTGGGGCTCCTTATACATAACATTGCATCTCATGTCTATCCCTTTACACAAGTTCTCCATTCCCCAATTCCTGAAATGCTCTCTGTCCTCATTTACACCACTTAGAACCCTAGCTTCCTTCAAAGCTTGGTCCAAGTACCTCAACCTCCTAAATGAGGCCTTTCCCAGTAACTACAGCCACTAGTTTCTCACCCCTGAAATGACCTTGAACTTACCTTATATATATTTTATATTAACTTATCTGTGTATGTGCTGTTTATCCTGTTAGAATGAAAGTGCTGTGAAGGGGCTATTTCATTTTTGCCTTTGTATTCCTAACACCCACCACAGTGCCTAGCTATAAGAGCCAATGAATAAATGCCCACTGATTATTTATTCCTAATGACTTCAATGAAACACGACTGAAATTAAAGGCCCTATATGATAAATACGAACTACTAGGAAGAGGACCTGTCTGGAGCCTGAGACACCAGCTCTGTCATGAACTAATTGTGTGACCTTGGGAATGTCACTTTATTATTCATGAATTTCAGTTTCCTTCACAGGTCAAAGTCATATACCTGATTATAAAATATAATTGTTATAGCACAGTACTGGGTATCTTAGCTAGCTTCCTTTTTCAAAAGAGAAATGCACCAAAAAAGGTCCAAAAACGTAATTTGGGTCCCTATTCTATTTTTTGTTTTAGCTGTGTGACCTTGGGCAAATGAAAATTTCTGAGTCTCAGTCTGTCTGTCTGTAAAATGAAAGTAATATTTGTATGACCTATTTTAGTACTGAGAAGTTCAAATGAGAATATACATAAAGTACCTTTAAAATTTTTCAATCTATGTAAATATAAGCTGTTAGTAACAACATTACTACTACTTTTTAATATTAAGCTAAAAGATTTTTCAGAGTCTGCATGTTAGTTATTCTAATACAGTAATTTTCAAACTTTCTGGTTTCAGGACCCCTTTATACTCTTAAAAATTACTGAGAATCCCAAAGGACTTTTGCTCATGTGGTTTTGTCTATCAATATTTATTATATTAGAAATTAAAACAGAAAATTAAAATATTTATCAAATTCAATCATTTAAAAATAATAATAAACTTATCACATTAACATAACATATTTTTATGAAAGATAATTATATTTTCCAAAACAAAAAAATTCATGAGAAGAGTATCATTGTTTTACATATTTTTGCATTCTCTTTAACGTCTGGCTTAAAAGAAGACAGCTGGATTTTCCTATCTGATTCTGCATTCAATCTGTTACAATATGTTGTTTTAGTATGAAATGTTTGAAGGAATAGCTGATATTGTTTTAGGGTGAAGTGTTGGAAGGAATAGTTGAGGCAGCTAGATGACTCAGTGGATTGTGTGCTGGGCCTGGAGTCAGGAAGACCTTAGTTCAAATCTGACCTCAGACATTTACTAGCTGTGTGACTCAAGTCACACAGTCATTTAACCTCTATCTGCCTTAATCCACTGCAAAAGGAATGGAGAACCACTCTATAATCTTTGCCAAGAAAAAAACCATAATGGAATCATGAAGAGTTGGACAGGATTGAACAACAACAAATCAAAGAAAATACAGACTCATACAGACATGAAATTGGAAAATAGGCAAATCACATCTTAGTATTTCTATGAAAATAGTATTGACCTCTCAGATCCCTTGAAGTGTTCTCAAGAGTCTACAGACCACACTTTGAGAACTGCTGTTCCAATAACAGTAGTAAACTAAATAAAAGAAGGTTACAATGTTTACATCAACAGATTAATAGAACCTAGCTTTAGAGATGACAGTACAGGTCTGATCATGTCATTCATTTCCCTGCTTGATAAACTCCCCTGGTTCCCTAGGCACCTTCAAGACCAAATACAAACTCCTCTGTTTTCCATTCAAAGCCCTTCACAACCAGTTTCCAACCTACCTTTTCCAGTCTCATTACATATTACTCCCTTTCATACAATCTACTTACATTCTAGTCAAACTGTCTTTCTTATTGTTCCTCACCTATGACATTCCAGCTCCTACCTCTATGCTTGAAATACACTGCCTTTTAATTAACTGTCTTAGAACTTCTAGCTTCCTGAAATGCTTAGCTCTAACATCACCTTCCACAGGAGGCCTTTCTTGATCTCCTCTGCAGCTAGTGCCTCCCCTAAAACTTTACCTTGTTGTATATGTGTATGTGCTGTCTTCTAATATTTATGTAAGCTCCTTGAGGGCAGAGATTTTAAAAATGTTTATTTCTGTATCTCCAGTGCCTGGCACATAGCAGGCCCCTAATAAATGCTTGCTGATTAACTGATTTGACTAGGGAGGTGATATAAATTCTTCTGTTTGACTTTTAAGGGCCTTCACAATCTGGTCTAAAGCCTTTCCTTCCAGTCTCATTATACAGTACTCCCCTTCCTGTACTACATTATCCAAGTCCAACTGGCTTTCTCTCATCCTCACACCCAGCATTCTGTTTTCTTTTTCTTTTAAGTATTTTTTCCCCAATTTATCTATTTATTTTTAGTTTTCAACATTCATTTCCACAAGGTTTTGAGTTACAAATTTTCTCCCGCTTTCCCCTACCACCACCCCAAGATAGCAAGCCTACTGAATCCCCCTTCCCCCAATCTATTCTCTCTTATATCCTCCCCCATCCCCCCCCTAACTTTGTAGTAGGGCAAGATGGATTTCTATACCCCAGTGCCTGTATATCTCACTCTGCTTTCTGTCTTCAAGCCTGGGTATTGACCATCCCCCATAGCATGCACTTCCCCCTTATCTCTGCCTTGTGGAATCCATCTCTGAGCTCCAGTGCCACCTTTTATACTAAGCCTTTCTGGCTCCCACAATTGGTCATACCCTTCTTCCTTATCTTGTATTGATTTTGTATTTATTCTGTTTACTTATAAATGTACATGTTGTCTCCAAGATTCTGAGAGCAGGGATTTAAAAAAATTTATATTGCTGTTGCTTAGCACAGTGCCTAGCACACAGTAGGCTCTGAATAAATAATATAATACAATAAATATTTATTAAGCACCTACTATGTGCCAGGTTCTGTGCTAAGGGCTGGGAATACAACAGCTTGGGCATGATAATGGTGGAATCTACTTTAAGCAGTGCAGCCAGTGGGAAACAGAGTTGTCTGAGCTTCTGAGCCTTTTCTAAATAGGGGCTTTGGGAGAAGTTTTTCCCCCTCTGCCCTCCAGTCCTCTAATGAGAAGGGCAGGGGTAAGTGAGGGTACTAATGAGGTTAGAGTGCCAGAGCTGATGCAGTTTCTATGATGATAAATTACTTGGATGCTTGTTGATTGACCCAACAGTCTTTTATTTTACAGATGAGGAAACTGAAGCCCAGAGAAGTTGTGTCCTGAGTCCAAATCCAGCATTCTTTCTGCTAGACCACAGTAGAAGCTCCTCAGAGATACTATAATCTTTTTAGGTTTCTTATGAAGGAGCTGTCAATCAGAATGACTTAAAAAACAACGTTTCACCCTATTAAGGTTGCTGTCATGCAAATTTTTGACTTGCCTTCTTTGCCTTCCCCCTGGATGCTCCTTGTTATTATACAGAATTTCTGAGATGGAGGGAACTTCAGTGGTCAACTAGGCCAACTCCTATACCAAAGGAATCCCTCTTAGATCCTACCCCACCAGGGATTATCTGACCTCTGCTTGAAGAGAGTCAGGAAGAGAGTCCACCACCTCTCAAAGCAGCCCGTTCTACTTTGGGACAGCCCTCATTGCTAGGGAGTTTTCCCAACATCAAGCCTATGATGCCTCTTTGCAATGTCTACCCATGGCTGCTGGTTCTGCCCTGTGGGGCCAAACAGAACAAACTAATTACTTCTCCACATGACGATTCTTCAAGTACCTGAAGACAGTTACCTTCAAGTACCTGAGTCTTCTCTTCTCCAAGTGACACATCCCCTGTTCACTCTGTGGGTGCCTGAGCGACAGGGGACCTGGACAAGTTCACATATTAAAATTGTACCCACAGCTAGTGGAAGAGCTACATGGAGCCTTCATTCTTGAAGCAAAAGTGACTAAAATTACTTAAAACCTGGGCTGCTCTTCTATTAGAAATGACAGGCACTAGCCAAACCAGCCTGAGCCTAACTAGCTACCCCCACAAAATACAGAAACACACTAAGCCTGTGCTCCAACTGCCAATGCTTCATACACCAGCCTTTCAGACAACCAGGTCAGCTGAAAATCCAGAGACAAAGGGGCATTTCATATATTCCAACTTTGGCAATTGTACAACATTTCATATGCCCCATCTTTATGGGATAAAATTCTTCCTGTATTCCTGACCAAACTTACCCTTGAGGGGCTGAGAAACTACCTGAAAGTAGTGTCTTACTCCTAGCATTTCAATATGGAATAAAGTCATTACAGTAATGTTCAAACGACTGTTTTCCATTTTTTCCATTTGTATTAATGTAGACTGGGGTTTAGAGGTTCCTTCTGGCTCCTGAGGGAAGGAAGATGGGCTAAGTAATAGCACAGAACAGACATCCCTATGCTTTTAGAGGGCAGCAGCCAGAAACAAGTCTGAAAAGACCCCAAACGTTTAATTCTTCATTTGTTCTTTGTTAGTCTCATCCAACCTCAAAAAAAGAGAAAAACTGGTAACCATCTTCTGAAGTTAGAATGAGTGAGAGGGATTCTCTTTTTTGGTGGCAAGAATGAATGGTTGAGGAGAGGTTTAGGATAAAATATTCCTGGCTCCGCAATATGGCAAGAGATGAAACAATCCATATCTATAGGGATAATTACATAATAGCAAATTATTTTGTCAAAGCACCAGAGATGAGCTATTGTAGATATTGTATCTATAACGTATATGAAAAAATGGTGGGTATTCATTTTGGGAATCAAGAGAGCTGTCTCTAGCCTCACTTAATCACTAACCAGCCATATCACCTTGAACAAGTCACTTTATCTCTGTGGCCTCAGTTTCTCCATCAATAAAATGAAGGGGCTGGCAAAGGAGCCTACATTAGGTTCTTGCCAGCTCTAACATTATATGATTAGAAAAATTTAAAGATATTTTAAGAGTTCTGGATAACTGTGCATATAATATTTTTGTGTGTAAATCCTTAATCTCTACTCAAAGAAGTCTAAAAAAATTTGGGCAGGTCCCATTTTCACTCAAAATATCTTATGTTTCCAGCCAACACGATGTAACCTATATGTAGCCTATCTGGCTAAACTCAGGTATAGCAGACTCGAAATATTCCAGCTGGCTAGGTCAACTGGTTTGAATACCATGCTAACTGAGGCCAAGGCCAAAGGTTCAATCCCCTCAATCTTCTCTGCTCCACTGTCACAACTTGGGCCTTTTAACACTGAGCAGCAATTACAGGGGGACTGGATGAGGGAGGGTGAATGGACCAGGGCAAATTCATCACCACTACTAGAAAAACAGTTTTCAAGGGGATCCTGTGCTGATGGTGCATCAGTTATAAAAGATAGTATACTTAATAGGGATGGGGACTAGACCCATAATTCTACTGGTACAGGGAATTCCTGGCTGAGGAAACTTCCTCCACCAATGCAGACCAAAACCCTACCTTAAACTTACAGGATAAGAGACCTTCCTAGGGCACTGAGAAGACAATGAATTTGCCTAGGATCACATAGTCAATATGGTTAGAGTAGGACCTGAACCATGTGTTTCTTCTGCCTCTGAGGTTGGTTCTGTATCCATTTTACAAGCTCCTCAGTATATTTGAAACAAACTTGTTAAGCAAATATATAGAACCTCATAACATAGCTCTTTATAACCACTGGCAGCTAGGTAGTGCTGTGGACAAAATGCTGAGTTCTGAAATCCAGAACTGAGTTAAAATCCAGCCTAAGACATTTAACAGCTGTGTGACCTTGAGCAAAGTGCTTCATCTGTCTGCCTCGGTTTCCCTCACCTGTAAAATGGGGATTAATAATAGCACCCACCTCCTAGGGTGGCTATGAGGATAAAATAAGATAATGTATGAAAAGTGCTTAGCACGGTGCCTGGCCCTTAGAAGGTGATTATATAAATGTTAGTTGTTGTTATTTTTATTATTACACATCCCTCAGAGCACAATTAGATATACAAAAAGACTGACATAATTGGGTTAGCCCATAATGTGTTAGTCCAGTCTCCCAAATTTCAGTATCTTTATGATCTCAATGAGTGTGAATATTCTCTCCAAGGATGCAGATAAAAGGGGTTCTCCTATAATTCTTAAACTTTGGGACAGATTTAAAACTCTAATTAATCCACGTAACTCCAGCCTGATGCACTGAACCACATTACCCCACAGATAGTTGGAAGGAACACCTTCCTGATCTGTCATAATTATAATGAATTTCTTTCCTCTATCCCCAATTAATACCGATGATTCTCAAAAGTCACTCAAGAGGAACAGCTCTTGGACCCAGCTGCTTTCTCTAGCCCTTCTCAGTCAAGCATTTTATCAGGGTGGCTGACACAGACGTCAGAGAGGGAAAAACAAAAGGAACAGAACTCTCAGACCCCATGGTCACTATCACACCAGAGGAAGATATATCCCACCAATCTGTGACATTTGACACAGGATTCACTATTGTTCTCCCTGACACTTCATATCTGTGTTTATATAAGAGTGGCAGTCACCTGTGCTATTTTAAATTAATCTGATGTGAATCAGAGAGATCTAAGGAAGCTGCTAGCCGGTTGTGGCTGGAAAAAGTTAAAGAGTCAAATACGCTATGATTTATTACTGTCTGCAATCAGCAAATCCAAATGAGTAGATAATTCACCATGTTTTTCCATCCCACATGCTGCGTAAACCCATAATCTCAAAGACCAACATCTAATACAGTGGAACTCAACTAGTGAAACTAGCTTATTTTTACACTTGCTTATTAGCCATGCAATGAAATTTATACGCAAAAAAAAAAGGAATCAAAGGAAACTGGCAAATATGAAAGTGGAGTGGTTAGGAAGCTCTCATGCTGAAGCATAGTAATTAAAAGGCTGCATGCAGCTAATGTAGCTTTGACCTCAATGCATATTTTGGCTCTGTTCAGAAAAATAAAGGTATTTGAGAATTATCTCTACTTTGATGGGGCAGGAAAAAAATGACAGTATATGTAACATGATCAGGTCCCATGTTAGGAGCAGACAACATATAACCAAATGTCCCAAATGTACTGTAACGCCCATTAAGACAGTCCTCATGCAGAGTCACTGCTGAAGGCTAGGCGCTCCAGGCCCAGGACCTGCAGTTCAGGTTTTAGACATACATCTTACAGTTACTATATTTCTTTCATCTCCTTCCCCTATGCAAATATGGTAGTATCCTATGTAATGCAGTTACTTATGGATTTTGCTATATTGCAATTAAAATCAGACTTCTAGCATATCAGAGCTAAAAGGTGGTTTGGAGATTTTTCTAATCTAACCCTGTCTTCCTCTCTAATCATAAATACAAACAGCAAAAAGAAAAAAAAAGGTTATGGTAGTCTAAAATACAGTCCTTCCAACCATAAGTGTATTTTAAAGAAAATTGGCTTCAGATAACTTATATCATCACATCTTCAAAAGAAGGTCTTGCTATACCAATACCTTAGCTGCCAAACGCAGACCTTTTCCCTCATCACCTCCACCAACTCTTAAGATCAGACTGAACAGGGCAACACAAGACATAGAGGTTGCCCCACCTAGAACAGCACCCTGTCTCTAGTAAGTGCCCCATAAACATGAATTGAAAATGATGGAGGAGGAACCTCTATCCTCACCTCCACTGAGCTATGCACCCCCGCCCCCCCCATCCCCACCCCAAGCTGCTCTGAAATCACAGGATTCAACAGCCAGTTGGGATTGTCCAGACCTGTTTCCCCAAACCAGTCCGGGCAAGAGGGAGTGAGTGGGCAGGAGGTCCCTGCCATGGCCTCACAACGTTACCAGCTAGTGGGATGGGGATCCTCCAGCTCCCCCCTCCCTCTTTTTCTCCCTCTCCATCTTTTCTGGCCCACACTAGAAGAGAAAAGCAAAGAGGATAAAGGATGTCAGGTCCAGGAAAGGTGAGGGGGGGTAGGGGTGGGGATGAGGATGGGTGGAGAGAGAGGAAGGAACCGATTTCCAGAAGACAAGAGGTGTGGAGGGGCCACACGTGGTGGGCGGGGAAGAGGGACCCCTCCCCAGAGGAGGGGGAAGGGCCGGCGACCCCCGGGCTCGGGGAGGCCTGGGGAGGGGGAGTGGCTGCAGGGGAGGCCTGCTGGGGGCGGGAGCGGGGCCCCTGGGGGCAGCGGCTCTTGGGTGGGGGGAGGACACCTTAGGGCCGGGGACGCCTGGGGGCCCGCCCCCCGCCCGGGCCCGTCCCCTCCCCCCGCCCGGGCCCGGGCCTCTCGCTGACTCAGCCCCACGGCGGCTCCCGTCGCCTCGGCCCCGACTCACAGTGCACGAGGCGATGGCTCCGGCGGAGGCGGCGGCGGGAAAAGGGGGCGGGCGACGGACAAGGGAAGGGGAGCGGGCTAGGCGGCTGTAGCTGAGGCTCCGGGCCGGCCGGGCGGGCTTGGGGCTCCGGAGCGGAGGGTCTTAAGCAAAGGCCGCCGCTGTCTCCGGCTCCAACGCACAGAGACTGCGGGGGAAGAGAACACTGCGCAGGCGCGATGCGGCCGCCGCTGTCAGAGTCCGAGGGGCGGGGCTAGGCCACCCGCCGTCTCCACGGCAACTGGGAGCAGGGAGAGAGGGACAGCCCATACCTCCACCTCTCCCTAGCAACGGAACAGGCCCCCTGTGTTGCCATAGCAACAGGGAGCTGCATCGGCCTCCTAAGTCACTTCGGGACCGAGGGTACTCTTTCACATCACCATGGCAACTGGGAACAACTTTTTCGTTTTTTCACCATAGCAACTTGATGACAACTCTCCCACCTTTTTTTAACTAGTCGCCTGGAAGAAGGAAACAACACATCCCTATCGTACAAGAAGCGAGGAGAGGATGAGCTCGGATTCTGTAGCAAAAGGAGGGAGCAGAGATGGTCCGTATTTCTTCTCCGTGGCATATGATGGAGTTCCCCATCATGGTCTAAACTTATGATGCCTGAACTGTATCCCTTTTGCCTGACATTAAAAATAATGTTTTATTCATACTCTTCTTAAAGGGGATGGGAAAATTTGATTCCCCTCCAGCTGGTACTATTTAATGTATTGTTGTTCAGTCATGTCCAACTCTCCATGAATCCCATTTGGGGTTTTCTTGGAACGGTTTACCATTTCCTTCTCCAGGTCATTTTACAGATAAGGAAACTGAAGCAAAGAGAATTAAAGTGACTTGCCTTGGATCCCACGTGTATTCCTGACTAGGTCTCATCTTCCCTTTACAAAACATGGAATTGAAAAGGGGAGCCGACCATTGGGTGCAAATAAATAGTTTAAAGGACCATGCTCTGACTGCTCCTTAAAATAAAGACAGTTTACCAGTCCTCTGAGGAATGGAAAAGGAATCTAGTTCCTGGGTATATTAATTGAAAACACATGGAGCTGGAGGACAGGAAGCCTGGAAAGCCAAAGTGGAGACTGGGCAGAGGCAACCAGTGGAATGGGTCAGGGTATTACTCCCTTTCCTACCCAAGACTCCCCATACACAGTTCACAGTGGTAATTTTTATTAAAAATTTTGAGTTCCAGATTCTCTCCCTCCTTTCAGCCCTTTCTCCACCCACTGAGAAAGCAAGCAATATGACACCTATTCACATATGCATATGATTAATATACATTATATACAGTCATGGAAAATTATTTCTATATTAGCCATGTTATGAAAAAGCAAGAAAAATAAAGAAAGTGAAAAGCAATATGCTTCAATCTGCATTCAGAGTTTATCAGTTCTCTCTCTGAAGGTGGATAACATTTTTCATCATAAGTCCTTTGGAACTGTCTTGGATCATTGTATTAATCAGAAGTTTTTTTTTTACAGTTGATCATCCTTCCAATACTACTGTTACTATGTACAATGTTCTCCTGGTTTTACTCACTTTACTTTGCATCAGTTCGCATAAGTCTTCCCAGGTTTTTCTGAAACCGTCTCCCTCCTCATTTCTAATAGTACATTAGTGTTCCATAATAATCATATACCACAACTTGTTTAGCCATTCCCCCACTTGTTGGGTATCCCCTCCATGTTCAATTCTTTGCTAGGGTGGTCATTTTAAATTTCCTTTTCCCTTTGAATTCCCTCATAGAAGGCTGCACCCTTGCCAGTTGGCACAGGCAAGTCTGTTTCTTAAAACTGTATTTACCTTTATTAGTTGGGTGTACTTATTAAAAAGGCAGATGGGAAAAGGCAATTGAGGAGAGTTCCAGGAGAGAAAAAAAAGGTACAGCCGTGATATTTTCCCAGTGTTGTCTCTGATTAGGAACTCAGAGCTAAGAAAAAACAAAGAAGAGAGAATTATATATTTATTTGTTCCAACTTCCCAGAGCAAAGAAAGGATGTTTATTTTGGGAAAATCATTTGGCAATAAATTGATAGTGTAGGAGACAAATAAAAGTCTCTGACTGTTTTTTATGCCCCACCCCATCCCAACTACATTTTATTTTCTTTTTTTTCCATTACTGTTACTTTTCAATAAATTCCTCTTCCCCAAAACAGAAGATTTCCTTGTAATAAGTAAGCACAGTAAAGCAAGTCAACACATTGGCCATGTCTGGAAATGGCCGCCTCATTCTGCACTATAATAAACTACCTCTCTCCAGAGATCTAACTGCTTTCAACCCCTATCATCTCCTGCCAGAAAGGCTCACCTCCAACCTTATCCCTAATCACCTCCTATATTCAGGTAGCTGTTTGTCTCTTTTCTGAAACCCCTAATTGTGCCTCCCCCTGAAAAAAGAACTGGCTGTTTGGGCTCCTCCTTTATTTATCACCTTTTCATTTCTATGCTTCTCAGGCATCCTTGTCATTTGGTTTTGATCCTCTTTACTTTTAATCAACTCCCTTTTTGATCTGTTTAGTTTGGCTTCTGTGTTCCTGGCCAAAAATACCCTCCTCCTCTAGTCTCTTCACTATCCTTAAAGTCACACACTGGTCTAAGAATGAATCCTTTCTCCTCTCTGACTCCACTACTTTTTTGACAGTCTATAACTTCCTTCTCATCCTCTAAATGTTTTATGAATTCCACTTCTAATGATTTCAATAGTTCTTCCTTTTGCTCAAAGATTTTCCCTCCTTCCCCTACTCTTCCATCTCCCAGCTGCAAATCCTTCAGGATTATCTCTGTGCTTTTCATACTACAATACTACCTAGATTTCCATCTTTAAAAAGTTATATTACAACACCTCACTCCTATAAGATTGGCTAACACGACAAAAGAGGAAAATGTTGGATGTTGGTGAGGATGTGTGAAAACTGGGACACTAATGCATTGTTGGTGGAGTTGTGAACTGATCCAACCATTCTAGAGAGCAATTTGGAACTATGTGCAAATGGTATATGCCCTTTAAGCCACCAATGCCACTGCTAGGTCTATATCCTAAAGACATCCAAAAAAAGGGAAAAGGACTTATTTGTACAAAAATATTTATAGCAGCTATTTTGTACTGGCTAAGAACTGGAAATCAAAGGGATGCCCATCAATGGGGGAATGGTTAAACAAGCTGTTATGATTGTAATGAATATTATTTTTTATAAGAAATAACAAGTAGGATGATTTCAGAAAAATGTGGAAAGACTTACATGAACTGATCCATACACAAGTGAACAGAACCAGGAGAACAGTGTACACAGTGACAGCAATATTGTTCAACAAAGAACTGTTAATGACTTAGCTATTCTCAGCAATACAATGATCCAAGATAATCACAAAGGACTAATCATGAAGCATACTATCTGCTTCCAGAGAAAGAACTGATACTGTTTGAATAAAATAACTGATATTTTTTGAAGTCTGCTATTTTTAACTTTCTTTCATTTTTTCTTTTATTCAAGTCTTTTTATATAAAATTCCTAATATGAAAATTTACATGATTACACATATATAACCTCTATCTGATTGCTTAACATCTCAAGAAGAGGGGAGAGGAGGAGAGGAGGGAGAGAGACTTTGGAACTCAAAACTTTAAATAAAAATGTTAAATTTTATTTTAAAAAATTTATCAATACCTTTGGGGTTTTTTTTTGTACACTTCACTCATTTCCCAATATGCTTCCCTCTACATTGAGCCTTGCTTAAATAAAAAAGAAATACAGTTCAACAAAGCCCACTGACAAAAATGACTAGCATCTGACAATATAGGTAATATTCTATATCCATAGAGCCCCATATCCTTACTGAGAAGGGAGAAATGCGTTTCTTTCAACTATTCTACAGGATCAAGAACATTAGTTACATTTAATCTGAGTTTAGCTATCTCCTATTTCTATTTTCATTTACATGATTGTAATCGTTTATATTGTTCTCCTTGTGGATCTTTCCACTTTGTATCAGTTCATGAAAGTCTTACCATCTTTCTCTGATTTCCCTACATTTAATTACATTCATGTTCTGAACCTTGTCCAGCTATTCCTCAAACTGATTGGCATCCACTTTGTTTCCACAAAAAGTGCTACAATGGTTTCAACCTTAATGAACTATAGAAATATTACCATTATTATGATTGTAAGTTATGACATCTGCTGGGATTCATGCTGTCATATCAAACTCTTATTCCCATATTATTTTAAAAATCAGTTTGTATGATATAAATACAATTCTCTCTGCGTCTCTCTCAGTCTCTGCCTCTGTCTCTGTCTCTCTCCTCTAACCTCTGAATGCCTCAAGGCTACTTCAAACACAGCATGAGATCATAGCTTCCCATCTTTTCCCTAAAACCTTTTCATTGGTCATTTTCTCCAAAGCTGCCAGTCTCTTTTGCATCTTTCCTCTCCACAAATCACAAGTAAAATCACAGATTTAGAGCCGGAAGAGACTTTAGAGGCCATCAAGCCCAACGCTCTTTTGTTATAGATGAAGAGCTGAGACAGAGTGAAGTTAAAAACTCCGTAGGTTACATAGACAGTAAGAAGGCATCAGATCCAAAGCCAGGTTCTCTGACTCAGTCTTGTGCTCTTAATACTCCCCCTTCCTCTTGCTGTTCTATTTTCATATTGATTTTCTATAGCAAAGTCTTTGTGTGTGTGTGTGTGTGTGTGTGTGTGTATGTTCAACACTTTGTCCAGTTCAGATGAAAGTGCAGTTCATCTGCCACTCACTTACCCCATCCCTTCCTCCATATTTGTTAAGGACAGGCTCTGACTGCTCCTACTGCTTGGACTGGATGGTGAGTTCTGTCTTCCACTGGTATTTGTTAGACACAAAGTGCAGATAGGTGTCAGGTTGGTCTGCATCCTGGATACAGAGCATTGAGCTCTTCAAGGTGATTGGAGGGTTCATATCAGCTTTCCGCAAATTTTCAGAACCCCAGAGTGTGTCAACTGATAGTTGACTTTTCTGGAGGAGCTTTGCCTCACATCTGGGCCCAGAACTCCCCGAGTTTAACTGCCCTGGGGCCTCTTCACAGGGGTACTCAGGAGATCTGTGACTGCCTTGGGCTTTCCTGACTGGAGCACCCTAAGGCTAAGGGAGCTGAAAGATCTCCAAATGACTACTGCTTGACTCTTCCCAGTTTCTCTAGTTGTGATTCTGATCTTAACGCCTGCAAGTTTTTGAGTGTATACTTTTGCTGACCTAGGCTGGTTAACGGTGTTTAATTGTAGTTAATCTGTTCATTTCTTAATCATTATTTAGATCGACCCCCTTTTTATCTTCTCTGGATTACACGTCTGGGATCTGACCTGTTTTGCTTCTACTTTGCCATCTTGACTGGATTTCCCACCCATTCCTTTTTCTTTTCTTTTTTTTCCCCAATCATGGACAAAAATTTATTCCCTGGGGCTCTGTGCCAGGTGATGGGGAATACAAAAACAAAATTGAAAACAGTCTCTGCCTTCAAGGAACTTACATTCTTTTAGGGGAGATAACATGAATACCTATCAGTATATGCAAAATATATTCAAAATAAATATAAGGTTTTTTTGAAGGAGGAGGGAAGAGGCATGAGGAAGATTCATGCCTTTGGGTAATGTCAGACAACTCTACCCAGAAATTTTCCTTCTTTCTCCCCACACCAAGCACAGTTTCCCCCACTCTGTTCCTTCCATTTCATCTGTTCTCTTTGGATTTTACCCTTGGATCACAGAGAACAATAAAAAAAAAAAGGCTGTTGAAGACTTACTTTTTAGCCTGTGCTCCTCTCTCCTCAATCACATTCCATTTCTTTTTTTCAGAATTTATTTATTTATTTTTAGTTTTCAACATTCATTTCCACAAGATTTTGAGTTCCAAATTTTCTCCCCATCTCTTCCTCACCCCTACCCCAAGACGGCAAGCATACTAATTATCCCTTCCCCCAGTCTGCCCTATTATATATGCCTGCCCCATCACTGACCTTACTCCCTTCCCCCTTACTTTCTTGTAGGGCAAGTAGGATTTCTATACCCCATTGCCTGTATATCTTATTACCTGGTGGCATGTAACAACAATTTTTTAACATTTGCTTTTAAAACTTCGAGTTCCAAATTCTCTCCCTTCTTCCCTTCTCACCCACCCCCACTGGGAAGACAAGTCATTCAATATAGGTTATACATGTGTAGTTATGCAAAACATTTCCATAATAGTTATGTTGTGGAAGACTAACTATATTTCCCTCCATCTTATCTTATAGCCCATTTCTGCCATAGTCCAATGTCTGCCATTAAACTGGTGAGAGTATAAACAGGCTATGAGTAGGGTAAGGTTTCTTGCCTTCTCCCTTTATTCTTCTTTATTCAAAACTGAGTAGGTATAATTCCTTGCTGCTAGTCAAAAATACACATAGACATCTGTCCTGTTTCTTTCCCAGCCTTGCTCCTTTACCTCTCAGTGACCTTTTAGGTTTGGGGCCAATTCTGCCTTTCCAGGGGCCCCAGTATAATTGCATTTCCCTTTTTAATGATTCCAATCCTTATCCCTCTAACAAAGAGTCAACTAGTCATTGTTCTTCAGTCTCAAGATCCCTTCGATGCCATAGAGTATTTGCCTAAGCTGGGAAAAAAATCTCTTGGGTTCTGTCTCAACAACTACACTGTTTGTTTCAGCCATTGTTTTTCAGGATCTGCTGGTATGAATGACTGGACTTTTTACCTTTCACACCCAAAGATCTGGAAAGGATCTGAGAAGAGGGCTAGGAGACGGTTGTAGATGAACAGTCTAATACTGTTAGGTTGTTAGGTAGAATAAACTATGTGATCCTACCATGTTAAGTCTTTGATTCTCTGAATGCAATAGACTTTGAATTGAGAAGGTGGATCACAGACTGTATGGGCTGATGAGCTAGATTCAGATGACATATTTCATAATTTTTTATTTTGAGTAATATTTTATTTCAATCCCTAGAGTAATTTTAGATCCAGCTAGAAAGGGATTAGTTCAAATTAAGGGCCTGGGCTTGCTTATGGGAAGTCTGGTGTTTGTTGGCTGAGTGTCCTCTGGTGGCCAAAGGGGATATTGCATGGTTTTACACACTTCGATGAGGTACCTGAGAGAACACTGTAATTTTCAATGCAAAGCTCAAGTGAAAGCCTAATGTGTAGACAATTCACACACTGTACTCTCTTTCTGGATAATTAATACTGTCTTTCTATAGCCTTATGGAAGGTGATTGATTCACTACCAAAGGGCCCCATGTGGGAGCCAGTGTCATATTTATTAATAATAATTTAATAGCCTAGTGTGCTATTATACTAGGATCTAGAAATACAAAGGTGAAGTAAGACTGTCCAAGTGCCTTTATCCCCTTCCCCCCAAGAATTTTCAACTGTATAGAGGAGCTTATAATCTATATTTTGGATCTTTACTTCTCTTCCTTCTAAAGCTTAATTTTAACCCTTTGTAAAGCCAAGCCAGAGAAGCTTTCCAGAGGACTGCTGCTGTGAACAGCTTTCAAGGTTCTGATTACACAGTGTAGTGAATTCACTATTTATTCAGTAACAAACAAGACAAAACATTGACAGAAATTAAAATACAGCATTCACAATGTCATGGTTTAGCAACTTATCACCAAAGTGGCCATATAATTTTCACCAGAGTGGTCACATAGTTTTAAACAAAGTACATTCATTTAGTAACACAATCATTTAGTAAGTCCTTAATTCAATCATGCTTAAGGAGGCAAAACTCCTTAATTGACACAAAGTATAAAGGTCAAGGTCCTATGCACTAGGTCACATTGTCTAAATCTAGTCAATCAAAAAGTCTTCTTTCTTCTTAATTGGAGAAGTCCTTAACTCAATCATCTAAATGTAAAGGTCAGAGTTCTCCACCCCTAGTAAATCATGATCCTCTGGGTTTGCATTAAATACCCAAGGAGAGGTCTTTTCATCTTGACTCAGGCAGGCTCTCAGCTTCCATGGTTTCTCTTCCATGGTCCCAGCTCCTGCCTGAATCTATCTAATTGCCATCTGGGTTCAAAGGCAGACAGCTCTCAGTTCTTCGTCCAGCTTTTTGTGTAGCTCCTGTTCCATATTGAAATTCACAGTGTCTGATCGACCTCAAGTCCTTCAGAGTTTCTGTTCCTGGGAAGACAAAACTCAACAAAACCACATTAATATTCATGCGTGTTCCCAGCACCCTCATCAATTCACTTTCTGTCTGTGAAATCAACATAGACCCAACAACAAGGTCTGAGGAATTAACATAAATCATCAGTATAGTCCATGGACCTCTGAAAACATCAGCAAGACCCTCCTCCAGGATTTCTGTAAACATACAACAAGAAAATCCTTTTTCAGGGCTTTTGAACCAGCAGCAAGGTCCCAGGACTTCTGTAACAACAGCAATATCCTCTATCAGCAGACCAATCTGACAAAGCAACATCAAAATAGACAAAGTACCAACACCACAGCCATGCCTCCTCCCAGTAATCCTCTCTTCTCATTTCTCAGTTCTTCTCAATTCTCAGTTCAGTTCTCATATCTCTTCTTTCTCTCCAGCAGTAGCAGCCCAGCCTCCAGATGCTGGCTCCCAGAAGTTCTGGCCTCTCTCTCTTTTCCTTATATATGGTCTTAGCTCCTCCCTATTCTTCCCCTTCCTGTTATATCAACAAGTCCATCCCACTGTGGGATTTACAAGTCCTGGCGATAAGGTGTAGGCTCTGGGACCACCCTCCCTTGAGCTCTCCTTGAATCTTGGAGGTACATGCTCTGGGAAACCCCTTGCCTATCAAAAAATCAAATCACCCTTGCATTGACCTCATTAATTCCACCTGAAGTCCCTCCCCAAACTCATTACTGGAGTTTGACCTCATTGGCTCCTCCTGAAGACCCTCTCTAGGTTCTTCCTCTAAACCACCCCTAGATTCCTCTGTATATAAGACCCCATCTCCCCTCCATCTGGGTGAGAGCGCTGTGGAATAGCTTAGCAGAGACTTGCTCTGTGAGAGTGCCATAGAATTACCTAGTATAGACTGGCTCCTTAAGAGTCTACCCCATATCTTTCAATAAACTATACTTTTTCTTTGGCTGAGAAGACTTGAATGGAATTCTTTCAGCAGGACTTGGCATGTTGGTATTTTCGGGTCTCAGGCAGCCCTAACCCTCTTTGGGTACCTCTTCACTGGGTCTTAATACTTGACATAATTATGAATTTTAAGCTGAGTGCTAAGTACCTGTTATCATGCCAATACAAGGGTCAGAGAAGATCTTCAAATTACCATTACCATTACACCATTCCAAAAGTCTATGTCAAAGTAATTTTCCTTACTAGCTACTACCTAGCTTACCTCCAAGGACCTGTACCGTTCTTCAGACCAAGTATAAAACCCTAGAAACCTCACACTTTGATCTCTCCTTGCTCACCTTTTTGGTAATTACCATTGACCCTTTCTTCTTTACATCAGGAGATCTGGAAGAGACCAAGGAAAAGGGTTATGTCTATTCCTACTATATTCGGGGTTCTTCCGAGAGTGGGGAACCTGCAGTCTCAAGGCCACATGTGGCCCTCTAGGTCTTCAGGTGTGGCCCTTTGACAGAATCCAAACTACAGAAAATTTAGATTCAATCAAAGGGCCTGCACCCCTGTATCCAGACACATTGGAGTTAGAATCAGGTCAAGGGTACCACAGAGAAAGCCCCTGAGTAACTTCTCACAGAACTCAGAGAAAAGAGTTCTTAGTGCCCTTGTTCTTCCCTTAAACTTATTAATATGGTTCTCAAACAGTATGAACCCCAGGACCACTGTGGTTAAAGCATTCAGTTTAGTTCAGATACTTATTAAGCCATGTGCTAGGCATTGCAAAATTAAAAACAAAAATAAAAGTCTCTGCCATTAAGGAGTATACATTTTCTAGTGGAAGTGTGAAGGGAGTGCCTTCTTGGCCTGGAGGACAGCTATGAAGAAGGCCTGGAGAAGTGGAAGATAAAATACAGAGTTTGGGTAAAGGCCAATTTGGCTGGAACATAGAGTATGAGAAAAAGAATAATATGAAATATGTCCAAAAAAGTAGGTTGGAGGCTAGATGTAGAGTAATCTGTATTTTATCCTAGAGATAATAGGGAACCACTGATGTTTTTTGAACAGGGGAGTGACAGTCACTTGGGCTTAGGAAGATTATTTTAGTAGTTGTATGGAGGATGGATTTGAAAGGGAAGAGACTAGAAAAAGCTAAAATCACAATAATCCATGTGAAAGGTGATGATGGCCTGAACTAAAAGGTTATCCTTACTGAGATAATTTGCTATGACAGAAGAAAAGCTCATGGTGGAGGAGATAGGGATCTGGGAGAGGTAAATATCATTGCTTCTAGGTATCAGTGTGGAGGCTGAGCTTAGCATTTTGCAACTCTCTAAGCCAAAAAGCAAAGTGGGGACTTTGTTTTGTCTCACATAGAACAGGACCTTCTTGAGGGAAATGTGTCAGAGAGAACACGGAGATAAACACTCAACACTTCCCTAAGCTATGTTCTTTCCTGGTCAATGAAAAGATGGTATACAGAGATGTATAGGTTTTATACCTTCCTAGGGAGTTCAGGGCCAGGCTTTGGTTCCATAACTGGGGTCTGATGAAGTACCAAATACATGAAGAATCCTTAGATACAACTTATTTTTTTAAATGTACTCTAAAGGCCTGCCCAATTCTAGCTCAGATTCAGTGGTACAGGTTTAGACCTGGGTGACCCTGGAGCAAAAGTTATGATTTGGAGTAGCCTTAAAAAGTCCATTCCAACTTGGTTGTCATGCATGATCTCCAAAAGGTTGGAATGATGTAGTAGTAAACAGGGCATGTGTCCATCTTCTGTAATCTGCCCTCATGTGCAGATGATTTGTGGGTTTTATATTTTTCTGGGGAAGTTAAAAGTATATGGAGGGATTCAGTGGAATTCTGTGGCTCACTAGCAATTGAGATAGTAAGATTTTAGTTTGGAATAATAGAGCCACATTCTAACTTGCTGGTGGATTTGAGTTTTAACTCCGCAACTAGCCAGTTATATGACCTTGGACAAACCTTTTCATCCCTCTGGGCCTTAGTTTCCTCATCTGTAAAGTGAGGGAAGTAGGCTAAAGGAGATTCCTTTTAATTCTTAAATTCTAATATTTTGGGAATTTTAACATATTATAGAACTTCTAGAATGTCATCAGTATTTGATTAAATGTATTTGATTAAAAGAGATTGAAATATACATTTGATTTCTATCTTAGGGTACAGTTAAAAATGGGAAAGAGCCTTGAAATGAAAATGGATCAATTCCATATATATGGGATATTTGACAATTTTATCCTAAAAGAGGAATTTGCTTATTTGATTTGGCTGAAGGAGATTAGTGTAGAAAGCCAACTTGTTGAATAGATGATTTGCCAAGGATGGATGTGCCATTGTGGTTTGGATTTACCCTTGTATGAACTAAGATGTCCTTCAAACTCCCAGGCCAGATGACCATTTGCCTAGCCTAGAGTAGATCCACATATTCAGACTGGCCTTAGAAATGACATAGGAATGGGGGCTCTG
This sequence comes from Pseudocheirus occidentalis, assembly GCA_028646575.1. Taxonomy (NCBI): domain Eukaryota; kingdom Metazoa; phylum Chordata; class Mammalia; order Diprotodontia; family Pseudocheiridae; genus Pseudocheirus; species Pseudocheirus occidentalis. The sequence continues at coordinate 147,795,662 of CM053595.1, read as the reverse complement.
TATGAGGAAGGATATTCTGAGGCTATTATCACCCTTTCTGACTTGACGAGGTTGGGCTATGGAGCTGAGGGTCAAGGTATTCTTGATCCTGGCACATCAACCTTGTTGAGGGAGCAACCTGTTCTCTTTTGAGAACAGAGCAAACCCCAATGGGCTAGCGGGACCATCTGGAGGCCTCTACTGATAATGCAGCTACCCAATAGGCTCCAAAGACCTCAATCCTTGACCAAAACATAGAAAAGGAAGCCTTGAGGTAGAGGAAAATAAGGGTAGGAACTGCGTCTCATGTCTATCACAAAATAGGAATGAAGAGGTGACTAGTTCAAGATGAAATATAAATAGACAGATCTCAAGTGTGGAAAAGAAATATCATTTTTTTCTGGGCTTTTTCTTCATGCATTCATCACTTTATTGGATAGCATATGGACTGAAGACCTTCCTGAGAAAGAGGCCATTAAGAAGGGGCATTGTTAGGGGCTTTATTTCCCTAGTGACCTGAGCTTCTTTTGACTCCATCTTATCTGCAAATTTATTGTTGCATGAGAGACTCCAATATGTGGTGGGTAAGGGCTAATGGCACTCAAAGTTCAATTTTTAAGGATAGGTTCTTTTTAAAAAAAATTAAATTGGTTTATTTACTTTTAGTTTACAACATTCAGTTCCACAGCCCCTTGAGTTTCAGATTTTCTCCCCCTCCTTCTCTTCCCCCCCCCATCATGGCAGCATGCACTCAGATACAGGATCTACAAATAGCTTCCCATTAATCATTAGTCAGATTGTAAGGAAGGATTGTAACTGATGAAATGATCAGTGGGAAAGAGGAAACAAAACAAGAAAAAGAGACAGAGTAAGTCGTTTGTTTCAATCTGCATTCAGACTCCACATCTTTCTCTGGATGTGGATATCTCTTTCAATCATGAGTCTCTTGAAGTTGTCTTATAACCTTATATTGCTGAGAAGAGCCTGTTCTATTGAAGTTAGTTGTCACACATACATCATGTCTATGATTGTATACAAATTTCTCCTGGTTCTGCTCTTCCCACTCAGTATCAGTTTATATAAGTCTCTCCAGGTTATTATGAAGTCTGTCTGCTCCTCATTTCTTATAGCACGATAGTATTCCATTACATTCATATACCACAACTTGTTTAGCCATTCCCCAATTGATGGGCATCCCCTTGTTTTCCATTTTTTTTTTGCCACCACAAAAACAGCTACTATAAATATTTTTGTGCATATGGGTCCTCTTCCCACTTCTCTGATCTCTTTGGGATATAACCCTAGAAGTGGTATTGCTACGTCAAAGGGTATGCACTTATTTATAGCCCTTTGGGCATAGTAAGGATAGGTTCTAGTAGTCTGTCTACTACCCTTTTAGCTACTATGTCATGGGGACACCCAAATCCTTGGATGAGATCAGCATCATGAGATCATAGATTTAGATCTGGAAGAAATCTTAGAGATCAACAATTCAAATCCTTCACTTAATGAATGAGGAAACTGAGGTCAGTGATGGAATCTTGACTTCAGTAAGTTCCCACTTTCTTTCTGTCTCCTTATTCTCCCACAAGGGTCAAGAAGATACCTGGTTAGACATTGTGGTTGCTTAAAATCCTTATGATTAACTCCTGGAGCTCTGAGGCTTTTATACAGGAGAAACAGGGAAAGGAAACAGATGTAATGATATTTACCTCATCCCCACTGTGGGCTCTGGGTGGGAAGATTTTTTTAAACTCTTATTTTAAGTATTTACATTTTTATTTTTTGCTTCATGAAGGGACAATGTGATGAATACTTCACAAACGCATCAACAAATCTTGAAGGCCGTTTATGAAGTTATAGAAGGACCATGATCTGTAATGGTGGGGAGAGAACCCAGATTACCAAACTAACAAGTAATGACCTATTAAACACAACATGTATCTATTCAGAGGAGCTTATGTTCAAATTCCCTTCCTTATCCCTTCCAACTGGAGTGGACCAAGGAAGCACAGATCTTTCCTTTATATGTTCCTCTTCTTCTCCATGGTAGAGCAGACCTTTCCATCTTCTTAGCTCACGTTTTGGGCTGGTAGGTACGACCTAGTTTTTCAAAGAACTATCCTTCCAAGTAGCAAGACTGCTGGAAACCTAACCGTCTTTGCCAGACCCAAGAAGACAGGGCTAAAAGGTACTATATCTCTTACCCTGGCTCTAGGTAAATTCTTAGGGGATCACAGGATCATAGATCTAGTACTGAGAGGGACTTTCAGGTCTGCTAAGGCAGGGCTGATGTCACAGCAATACTAACAAAAAAATCCTCTCAAAGTCATTCTTAGAACAATATAGCTATTACTGAACACAGTGTTCTCTTGGTTCTACTAATTTTACTCTTCCTTATTTCATGAAAAACTATTCATGTTTTTCTAAGATCATTGAGCTCCTCATTTCTTATAGAACAGTAGTATTCCATTACTTATTTATTTCATGAAAAACTATTCATGTTTTTCTAAGATCATTGAGCTCCTCATTTCTTATAGAACAGTAGTATTCCATTACAATCATATACCACAACTTGCTCAGTCATTCCACAATTGATGGGCATCATTGCAATTTCTAGTTCTTTGTCACCACCAAGGGAGCTGCTATAAACATTTTAGAACATATAGGTTATTTTTCTTTTTTCCTAATAATTTTTGTTAACAGACCTAGTTGTGGTATTGATGGGTTTGGCCATAATTCCAGATTGTTCTCCAAAATGGTTATAAATGAAAGATTTTTTTCAAAGGAACAGTTGGTAAATGAGCAGACCAGAAAACAAATCGAGGCCAAAGAAGTCAGGGCAAAAAGCACTTTGTTTAGAGGGTTTGGGTGCTTAAGATGAATAATTCAGGTACCACGATTTCCCTACTTATTCTACCTCCATGTCAATTCATGAAGTTGAGCTGTGAATAGAATTCTGACATCCAGTTCCATTTTAGGAAAGACTTCAGCCCAGGAGTCTGGGCTAACTGACTCCTTTAGGAATGATTCAAGATAATTTACTATTTACAGTAGCTATGGTTATCCTACACTAAGAACATCTGACTATCTGTGAGTGTGAATGAGTGTACATTTAGAATGAAGAAAAAATTGGTGGTCAATTAACAATGAAAAAAATTAACATTCCCAAATACAATGACTAGAAAAAGAGGATCACATACGAAACTGTGAATCTCTATTATGTACAGATGTTTGTTTGTTTTATTAAGTCCATGTTAAATTTATTATGATAGTACCAATATTTCCCTGCTTGTTGGGCTCCTTCTGAACTTTAAAATTCTGACCTCTTCGGTGTATTTTTAAAATGTTTAATTGATGATCTTTTCTTTCTTTTCTTTGTTTCTTCCCATTATTATAATTACTATGCCATAGTAAATAGAGAGCCAGTCTTGGAATTAGGAAGACCTGGGTTCCAATTCCACCTCTCACACATTTGGCTATGTGACCCTAGGCAAGTCATTATACATCTCAGTATTCTAGGCCAGAGGCGTCAAACTGGAGGTCTGCAGGCAGAGCAGTTGGAGACATGTTAAATTGCAATTGGGAAATGTTTTTTTTTCTTTTCTTTTCTTAAAATCTGAATTTATTTATTTATTTTTAGTTTTCAACATTCATTTGCACAAGATTTTGAGTTACAAATTTTCTCCCCATCTCTCCCCTACCCCCACCCCAAGATGGCAAGCATACTAAATACTCCTTCCCCCAATTTACCCTCTCTTATATCAGTTAGGAAATGTTGAACAAGATAAATAAAAATGCAGTATAATATAGATAATGTTAACTTGTGGTTTTCTAAGTTAATATGTGATCAGCAGGGATCCATTTTAATTTGAATTTGACATTACCAGTATAGAGATATTACTTTATTAGGTAGAAGATTGGACCAGATGACCTCTAAGTTCTGCCAACAGGAAGATTTTATGATTATTTTCCCTGTAAATATCCAGTTTTGTCTGAGCGCATCCCTCTATCTCTGAGAGACTCTCTGTCCTCAGTTAAATCTACACTGTGAGAAACAAATGGTGCTATCAAAAAGATGGTCTGTTCATTTGAAGACTTTTGCCATTTATATTAATTTCTTCTCAGAAGGAAATGCTTTAAACTCCTAGTATTGGGTTTTATTTATTTATTTTGGAGGGGGAAGAGGACAAATCCTTATATATAGACTAACATTGTTTAGACGTAGAAGAGACCTTAGAAATAATGTAGTCTGGTCTTCATTTTACAGACAAAGGAAATGAAAGCATGGAGGGGCTAAGGGCTTTCCAGAAGATTCCAAAGCCAACAAGTGGTAGACCTGGAACATGTACTCAAGTCTTCAGATTTGAAGTTCAGTTTTCCTTTCACTATATTATTCTGACTTTTTGTTTGCTTAGTTTCAGAATACATTCCTCAACCTTAAAAGTAATATGTGGTATTAAAAAAAAGGAAATAAAGTAAACTGCTTGGGGGGATTTTTTTTTGAGAATTTCATGCTATTCAAATGAGAGGGGGAGACAGAAGACCAACCTTGGTGTTAGTTAAAATATAAATCACTGCATTGTCAATACTTGAAATCGAGGAATCAGGGCAACCTAGGTTCAATGCTTGCTTCTGACATATATTGGTTGTATGACCATTGACAAGTTGCAACCTTTCAGTGTCCTAGGTAACTCTGTAAGACTATTAATTGCAAGATTGAGAAAGGACACTTCCTCTTTGGGAGCTCCCTGTAATGGTGAAATCACAGATCTAGATAAAAATAAAATTGAGGACACCTTATATAATATTGCAAAACCAGTATTAGGAGTAATTGTCATAGAATATAGAAAGGAAGAGGTATATGTGTGAAAAGGAAACTGCTACTGTTAAGACTGGTTTCTAGGTTAAGTTATAGTATCACACAGAGCAGTATGGGGCCTTAGAAGTTACTTGATCCAATTCTCTCATTTTATAGATGAGGAGGCTGGGACCCAAAGAGATGGAGTGGCCCAGGTTACAGATGCAGAAAGTGGCAAAGCTGAGATTTGAACTCGTGTGCTGTGACTCTGTGTTCAGTGTTCTTTATGTTGTATCAAAGTGTTTGAAAAAATAAAAATCACTCATGCTTGTGAAGCACTTTAAATCTTATACTTTGCCTACATTACCCTATTTGATTATCATAGGGACTCTGTAGGTACTACTATCATTCTCACTTTACAGATGAAGACGCTGGGGATCAGAAAGGTTAAATGACTTGACACAGCTAGATTTTTGAACCCAAGTCTTTTAAATTTCAAGTTCTTCACTCAATCCATTGTGCTATACTCCCTCCCTATGAATGTCTTGCTAGGCTAGACAGTGGATCTCAAATAACAATTATCTTCCAGTAATTTTATGAAAGCACCCACAAAAAGCACCCACTCATAGCTAATACAGAAGCTAGGGTAAGAAAGACTTTTTGTATTGGAGCTATATCTATGTGAATTTTTTAAAAATTTAATTGTTTATTTATTTTTAGTTTACAAGATTCAGTTCCACAATCCCTTGAGTTTCAAATTTTCTCCCATCCCTCTCTCCCTCCCCTAGCCCCCATGGCAGTATACAATCAAGTATAGGATCTGCAAATACTTTCACACTGGACATTCATCTGGTTGTATAGAAGGGTTGTAACCAATGGAGTGAACAATGGGAAAAAAGAAAGAAAACCAAACACGAAAAAGAACAATGGCATGTAGATTGCTTCAGTCTCCATTTAAACTCTGTTCTTTCTAGATCTTTTTTTTTTTTTTTTTTTTGCTTTTTGGAGGGCAATTGGGGTTAAGTGACTTGCCCTAAGTCATATGGCTAGTAAGTGTGTCAAGTGTCTGAGGCCAGATTTGAACTCAGGTCCTCCTGACTTTAGGGTTAGTGCTCTATTTACCGCACCACCTAGCCACCCCCTTTCTAGATCTTTCTCTGAATGTAGGCATCTCCTTCCATCCTGGGACTTGTAGAGTTGTCTTATAACTGTGTGTTGCTGAGAAGAGTCCAGTCTATCAAAGTTGGTCATCACACATATGATGTGTCTGTGATTGTGTACAAATTTTTCCTGGTTCTGCTCTTCTCACTTAGCATCAGTTTGTATAAGCCTCTCCAGGTGAATATGAAGACCATCTCCTCCCCATTTCTTATAGCACAATAGTATTCCATTACATTCATATACCACAACTTGTTCAACCATTCCCCAATTGATGGGCATCCCCTAAATTTACAGTTTTTTTGCCACCACAAAGAGAGTTGCAATAAATATTTTTGTACATGTGGGTTTTTGTACATATGTGAATTTGAAGCTCCCTGAAGTCTTAGGTATTGGCTAGTACCATAGTTCTGGTACAGCTAGACCCAGGGAACAGTTCTGGTGTTTCAACACTGATTGGGCTCAGCTCTAGTTTATTTAACATATGGGTAGAATATTGTAATCTCTGAGCTGGGTCTATGTGCTCACTCTATAAATCCATGCTTTCTAAGCAAAAGTTTATTAGAAGATAGGAAAAAAAAAGTGATCAAGAGTGTTGAAGGCAATGGGTATCTTCCACTTTAAAGGTGGGCTGAAAGAGGTTGAATTTAAGGAAAAATCTGGTGCCTAAACAAAGAAAGAAAAATTTGAAGAAGAAACTAAGTATTAGGATGCTTGTATTTTCACAGTGTGAGTGGAACATCCCCATGGAGGGGAAGAGAACAAACTGTTGTTCAGTTGTGTCCGATTTTTCATGCCTACATTTGGGGTTTTCTTGGCAAAGATACTGTAGTGGTTTGTCATTTCCTTCTCCAACTCATTTTACAGATGAGGCAAACAGGGGTAAGTGATTTGCCCAGAATCACCTAGCTAGTAAGTGTCTGGGGCCAGATTTGAACTCAGGAAGATAAGTCTTCCTTACTTTAGGCCTGACACTTTATCTACTGAACCACCTAGCTGCCCAAGCATTTGTTGAGTAACTATTGTGTTCCAGTCACATAGACTAAGTGCTTTACAACTATTATCCCAGAGTCCACCTCAATGACTCCTACCCATAGACTCCCACCCATATCAAAAGTAGTTTCAGAAGATTTTCCTTTTAGGGTTAAGAAAGACCTCATCTCTGAAGGACCTATTAGCCAATGGGATTATCACAAAATCTTGTAGTCCAAATGCTTTGCTCATAGTGGTGGTATGGAAGATAATTTAAGGAGGTCTGGATTAAGGCAGACCAGTATTCCATTCCATAAGGTTAAAATGCCCTGCCTGGACTCTTTATGGGGTAGTTAGTGGTTTTCAATGCAGAATCTGCACTGAGGATGTTAACAGAATCTAATTGTAGCAGAAGATAAAGAAAGGACAGCCTAACAAATTTACAGGAAATGCCATGTTTCAATGACTTATAAAGGAGTTGGAGATATGAATAATAGGGTAGGTTGGAATATGTGAATGGTTTTGTCTTTAGGAAGTCATTGGAAGAACATCAAAAAGACTAATAAAAATGTTAGATCATTAGATCAGAAGATGCTGGCCTGAAGTTATTAATGGACAAATTCTATATCTCCAAAGGTTCTGCCAAATATTCAGATTACATTTTCTCTCTTTTTTTAAACCTGGGAGTTATTTTATTTTATTTTTTGCTTTTTGGAGGGCTGTTGGGGTTAAGTGACTTGCCCAAGGTCACATGGCTAGTTTTTGTGTTAAGTGTCTGAGGCTGGATTTGAACTCAAGGGTCTGTGCTCTATTCACTGCGCCACCTAGCCGCTCCCAGATTACATTCTCAGTAGGAAATGAGCACCGATTTAGAGAAGATGGTATTTGTTAGCTGGCTACATCCAAAGAACCTTAGAGAACTAAGGGCTCTTTCTAGGATTTTGTGGCTGTTCTTAAGAAATAGGTGAAGAATTATACTACTGTCACTTAGTCATTTAAATTATCTATCTATATCACTTATGGTTGAAAAGAACTGAAGGCAGAAGGGCAATAAAGGGCAATGTGAACTGGTCCCTTTTAATACCATTTGATGATTGTTTGGATTAGAAATGTGAATGAACTTTTTAAAGGACCTGATCAACTGTCTCACTCTGCATCAATATTAATGCATCAATATTAATCTCTGCATACCAACACAAACCTTTTGTGTTACACTCCGAGACTACCTTGGAAAGCTTGAAAGTAGTCTTGTATCAAGAGAGTAATGGTAATTAGAAACTTACTGAATTTTCTGGTAGAAAACTTATTGATAATGAGTCTCATTTTCCCATACACAAATTAAAGTTCTTGAGTTGTGGACTGTCACTGAGAAGTTCAAAAACTATGTGTATAGAGCTCACTTTCAAGTATGGATTGTCAACAATTCACTTCCATTAAAAAAAATTAATCATGTTTATTTTTAGTTTACAACATTCATTTCCACGAGGTTTTGAGTTACAAATTTTCTCCCTGTCTTTCCTCTAACCCCTACCCCAAAACAGCAATCCTATTGAATACCCCCTCCCCCAATCTACTCTCTCCTATATCCTCTACCACTCCCCTTCTGACTTTCCACTACGGCAAGATGGATCTCCATACCCCGGTGCTTGTATATCTTATTTCCCAGTTGTATGTAAAATAAATAAATAAATAAAATTTTGTTTTAAACATTTGATTTTAAAATTTTGAATTCCAGATTCTTTCCCTTCTTCCCTAGTCACCCACTGTTACTGGGAAGATAAGCAATTCAGTATAGGCTGTACATGTGTAGTTATACAAAACATTTCCATAGTGGACATATTGTGAAAGACTGACTATATTTCCCTCCATCCTATCCTGCTCCACACTTGTTCTATTCTTGACAGGAGCTGAACTGCGCTCCATCCCCCCTAGTCCCAACAGAGTTTTTCACTGACCTTTTACTTTGTCTTTGGCATTTATGGGTTGATAATTCTGGAAACCACCACAGCTGCTGGTGATCCACTCTCCCAAAATCTGCTCCAGTTTGCTTCTGCTCGGTGCACCCTGGGGCTAAAACTGTGGCTAACTCAGGGCTGGGTTCGGCTCCCAGCACCCTGTGATGTCTGCCTCCCGGGCTGCCTTCAGTGGGAGATGTTTCTCTCTGTCACTTTGTGGATTCTGTCACTCTAAAATTTGTTTAGAGTCATATTTTATAGGTATTTGAGATGGTTATGGGGGGAGCTCACCGAGTTTTCCTGCTTCTATACTGCCACCTTTGCTCTGCCCTCTTCACTTCCATTTTTACCAATACTAAGTTGGATTCTGCTTTTTTAGAAATAGGAAGGGACATTAGCCAGTTATGAGTTGATTGTGACTTATGGGCCATTAAAGACTATGAGTTACAGATGCTCTGTTTCATAGGCTGAGTTTAAAGTGATGCAAATAGCTGTTGAAAGAATGAAAGAAACCTGTGCCAAGAAGGGAGGTAGGCTTGTTACCTTAAAGTATATTTGAAATTCCCAGTCTCTCATTTGCCTCAACACCCATGCCCTACTGCTTGACTCCAGAGCAGCCCCACCTAGGGATGGTAACACATTGATTTTACCATTACTCACAAGGGTCCCATTTCTATAATCAAGAGTTCTGAAATTCTTTTGTCTGATCTTAACCTCCTATCATGCCATCAGTTCTTATTTATTCCTTTTCCTAAACCTATTTTTCATCCTTACAGTGACTCCCATTCCCTCATTACTTCAGTACTTTTCATATCTATCCCTTCTGCTTTTGCCTCTCCTTCCTTCACAGTCTTGACCCTGTAGTTAACAAATTCAATTATACTCTACTCTCAAGTCTTTTTCCCCCTTGTCCTATAATTATTCATGCTTTGCTGAGCCTCCATGCTGGATTACCCCTATCATTTGCCTCTTCTGCTTCTACTCTGATGCAGCTGAACAGTGCTAGAGGAAAACATACAACCATCTTGACTGGATCCATCACAAATTTATGTTATCTAATCTCAACTGGCCCCTCAATGCAGCAAGGCAATCCTTTAACTCCTGCCCAACTGATTCTCCATTGAACTCATAGAGGTTGTTCCAAACCTTTTCTTCTCTCAGACTTCTGACAGCATGTCTCCTCCTAGCACTTTGAAACCTTTACTAGAAAAATAGAGGTGAGTTGCCATCAGGTTCCTCTTCTCCACTTCTCTCCATCTCAAAATTCATTGATATTATCCTCCATTCTTAACTGTACCTTTAGTTCACTCTCTGCTGAAGTAGTCCTCTAAGTCAAGGTCAAGTCTTCTATATGAACCCCTGATCTCATTCCTTCTCATATCCTTGGGTAATTTACACTCAGAATCAATCCTCTGCCCCTCAATCTTTAATCTCACTTT
>CM053595.1:147753032-147785258 GCA_028646575.1 Pseudocheirus occidentalis | reverse complement strand
TTCCAGGAGATTCAGCTCTATTCACTGTAACACCTAGCTGCCCCAAAGATGACTCTTCCTGTTTCCAGGCCTAGCACTCTATCCACTGTGCCATCTAGCTGCCCTATCACAGCTGTCATCTTAAAAAATCCCTCACTTGACTACTAACCCCCCAGGCTACCATCCTATATTTCTCTTCTTTCATAGTCAAACTTCCAGAAAAAGCTGTTTACTCCCACGTCTCAATCTCCAGCAATCTGTCCTCCAGCTTCATCACTCACCTGAAACTGCTCACCAAAGTGACTAATAGTTTCTTCATTACCAAATATGAATTTTCATTAATTCTCAGTCTTCAGCTCTGTGTAGCATTTGACAGTGCTGACTTCCCTCCCATCCTAGATACTCTGGGTTTTTGTGATGCCCCTCTCTTGATTCACCTACCTTTCCAACCATTTCTTCTTGGTCTTCCTTGACATATCATTATTTGTATCTGCCCCCTAACAATATCCCCAAAGCTCTGTCCTCTTACTTAGTGACCTCATCATCTCCTGTGGGTTTTAATTATCATTATTATGCAAATGACCCCCAGATCCACATATCTAGCTTGTTTCTCTCCTGAATTCTGGCCTCGCATCACCAATTGCTCATTAAACATTTTGAACTGGATGTTCTATGGGCATATAAAACTTGACGTATTCAAAACAGAATGTATTATTTTCCCTACACCCCAAACCTACTCCTCTTCTTAACTTCACTATTTCTATTTAGGATATCACTATCTTTCCAGTTACTCAGGTTTGTAACCTTGGAGGCATCCTCAGCATCTCATTCTCACTCATGCTACATATCCCATCAATTAACAAGTCTTGTCAATTTCACATCCACTTCATTTTTGTCTGTCCCATCCTGTACTCAAAAGATTATCACCTACTTTAATCCTTTATCATCTCTTATTTGGACTCTTTCAATAACTTTCTAATTGATCACCTTGCCTTACCTTGGAGAATGCTGGGTGGCATGGTGGATAAGTGGACATGCAGTCAGGAAGACCTGAGTTTAAATCCTGCTTCAAACACTTACTTGCTGTGACCTTGGTTGTCACTTAACCTCTGTTGGTCTGTTTCTTTCAATGTTAAATAAGAATTATAGTAGCACCTACTTCCAGGGCTGTTCTAAGAACAAATGAGGTATTTTCAAAGTGCTCTGTAAATCTTTAAGTGCTATATAAATGCTAGTTTTATTATCATCGTCTTTCCCTCTTGAAGCAGTCCTTCAAACAGGAGCCAAGGTGATGTTCCTAAAGCCCGGATTTGACCATGTCACTTTCCATTTTGAAACTAATGGCTAATATCTCTAGAGTTAAATACACATTCTTCCTTTTGGCATTTAAAGCTCTTCACAATCTGGTTCCAAGCTCCCTTTTCACTCTATAGTACCCTCTTCACATATGCCTCATTTCAACCAAACTGGCCACCTTGCTGTTTCTTACAACAACTTAGCTTCCGTCTTTGGAAAGGTTGCTCTTAATGCCCTGAATGCACTCCTTCCTCAACTCCAACTCTTAGAAAGCCAAACTCCTTCAAAGCTTGGTTTAGGGGCAGTTAGGTAGTGCTGTGAATAGAGCACTAGCCCTGGAGTCAGAAGGACCCAAGTTCAAATCCAGCCTCAGACATTTGGCAAATTTACTAGTGTGACCTTGGGCAAGTCACTTAATCCTAATTGCCTTGCCTTCTCCCCCTCCAAAAAGAAAAAAAAAAAGAGCTCGGTTTAAGTACCATGTTCTACACGAAGCCTTTACTAATCCCTCTAGTTTCTAGCCTTTTCCACCCCCATATAACCTTGCATTGACTTTGCATATATTTTACTTATCTCTCTCTCTCTCTCTCTATAAAACACATATACATGTGCTGTCTCCCCCAGTAAGGTGAAGACAGAGAATTTTATTTTTGTCTTTCTATCCCTAGGGATTAGCACAATGCCTGACACACAGCAGATACTAATCAATTAACAAATCAACTAATCAATAGTTATTGATTGATATGCTATTATTACATTTCCTACCTGCATAAATATTAGATGTGTGCAAGTCTAATGTATTATGTAGTTGGGATTATCATCTATGACTATTACATATCGAGTTATGTTGCTTGTGATGTTCACAGATGATCAATTACATCCCATGCTACCCAGCTGGGGGTACAAATTCTTCTCTGTGTAGAATATACATCTCTTCCCAATTCTTCCAGGATGAGGAGGCTGGGCAAGGGGGTGGTGGAGGGCTGGGCAGAACGAGGAAGAACATTTAATCCAGGGTGTGATGTCAGACTGAGCAGGAACATACATACTTTGGAGAAATAGAGGAGATAGGAAATGATGGTGGTAGCCTTAGAATCCTAATGATTTCTTAAAAAAATTTTTTTTTACGTGTGACCTTGGGCAAGTCACTTAATCCCAATTGCCCCTCAAAAAGAAAGCAAAACATTTTTTAAAAAATTATTTTCTTTTTTGCTTTTTGGAGGGCAGGGCAATTGGTGTTAAGTGACTTGCCCAAGGTCACACACCTAGTGTTAAATGTCTGAGGCTGGAGTTGAACTCTGGTTCTCCCAATTCCAGGACTGGTGCTCTATTCACTGCACCATCTACCTGCCCTCTCCTAATGACTTCATAATTGTTGTTGTCATTCAGTTATGTCCAACTATTTATGACCCCATTTGGGGTTTTCTTGGCAAAGACATTGGAGTGGTTTTCCCTTTCCTTCTTCAGCTCATTTTACGAATAAGAAAACTGAGGCAAACAGGGTTAACTGACTTGCCTAGGGTCACACAGGTGTCTGAATCTGGATTATGAACTCAGGTCCTCCTGACTCCAAGGCTAGTGCTCTGCCCACTGTGCCACCTAATTGCCAGTGTACTCTTCCTGGGTTAGATCCCAGTGAGAACTGGGAGACATGGCCAAGACTGAGTGACCTGCAGCAGTGAAGACAAATGAGCAAGAGGGACAAGAAAGGAGGCTGATAAGGAAGAATAGCGTCCATGTGGGATCTAGCCAAGTACCCTCAGTGCCTTATTCTGCCGTGGCTGGTTAATATGTTCCCTCCTTATAGTGGGAGGGGAAAGTGTGAGCTCAAGCACTTTTATTGTTTTGTTTTTAGTGGGTTTTGGCTTGCCTGCAACAAAGTGGGGAGGTTTGAATTTTAGCTCCTAGGTTTTTGGCTGCCTCGTCTAGGATTTGTAATTTGAAAAGCTGCCCATGCTGGTGCATTTGATTTTTTCCCCCCTTCCTAATGTTATATTTCAAGAACTGTGTATATCTCTGTTATGGTTTTATGAATAAATTCTATTTAAACAGCAGGCACTGGAGGAGTGGCATTTTTGTCGCCTAGTGGGTGGGGGCATCAAGCCAAGATTCTGAGTGGATAAATCCATACTAAAACCTTAGGGATGAACAGAGCCACCACAAATGGGGAGAAGCTAGGGAAGAGACAGTGTCAGTTCTCTGTGAGCCCAAGCCCCATCTAGTGTTCAGTGCTGTGCAAATCCCACGAAGATGAGCACTGGGTTGACAGCAAAGTGCTCATTATTATTATATAGGACCTGGTCAACAACCCTGCTTGGTAATTAAGTCTACGATAGCCAAATATTCTGCCATAACTGTAGTGCTCCATGTGGTTCTTTGAGTCAAGGCCTATCATGTCAGTCTCAGAGTTGTTTGCCTACTTTGTATGATACGGTAACACAGGGTATGTATAAGACCCTTTTAATAATTTTCCTACATTCCTTAAAATTTTTCACTTTACCATGATTTTTAAAAATCCAGTCCTAAGAGTTTCTTTCTTTTTGGTTAATCCAGATTCTTCTAAAATTTACAAATGTGCTTTACCCTGAGAGAGTAATTCTGAACTTGGGGATTTGGGGAGGGGAGATGTAGGGCATTGAAGGATAACACTCTGCATAACCAGAGACAATATTGAGGACCTGGTGGAGAGAGGAAAGAAAGGGGTACAAAAGGAAGGTATGTAGGACTTAGGGACAAATTTTGTCTGTTTCAAACTTTTGACTAGAATCAGTCCTGCATGTAGTCACCTATGTGACCAATTTTTTACCATAGGAACATAGGATTCTGTGAGTTTTATAAAAAAGGATGGGTGGAGGATTATCAGTCAGGGAATCAGCTTTTAAAAGCATAGACCAAGAATGAGAAAAGGTTCATGGGTCAAGGACTTCAAAGTGACTAAAAAAGCAAGGCTGATTTGGGAGTGGGGGAGATAAATCAATGGAGGACATCTTTTCTCTCTACTAAATCCAGTACTTTCCCCAATTGTCTTTGCATATTGAGTATCCCAAGTTCAATATGAGAGGTTCCGTGTACATTTTTTTCCCTTAAAAAAACACAACTGAGACAAAGTGAGAAGTAGCTACAGTTTAATACAAACCTGCACCAGAACACAATGTGTTGGGGTGTTTTTGTGTGGTGTTGTTGTTTTGTCTGAAACAGGTGGCTAAAGCATAGGAAAAGTGTGTCATTTTGGGACTGACACATTCTTAGCACCATAACATTTACGGAGGCATAAGGAAAGTCACTTGGGTGCCTGGGCTGTGGGGTGGTTTCATGCTGACCCCAGACCATGCCTGCCGCCTCTGCTGCTGCTGGAGGAAGGTTTTGGTTTCAGTTTGGTTCTGTTGGTTTCTGGGTCAGAGTCCAAAAAGCCCTCATCACGGTACAGACTTGACAGAGACCTACTGTGGATTTCTAGCACTACACACGTACACACACACACAGTAGTAGCACAATTTTCCCATAACACAACCCCACAAACCTAGAGAGCAGCTAAGGCAAGAAAAACAGCATTTATTCCAGCAAGTACAAGACCAGTTTGAGAGCTGCATTCAATGCAACCAGAGACCCTCTTTCATTCCAACCATGAGAGACAAGTATGTCTTCCAGGTGGCTCTGGGCTGTGTAAAGGGGCAAGGAGAAGTGGGGTTGAGGGGAAGAGGAGATGCTGGCTATTTCTTATGACATTTTGGACCACCTTTTGATTTTCCAGCTAGAAGCTTTTTGGTGTGGGTGGGTCATGGATAGAGGTCAGGAGGGAAATCACAACCTCTCAGACCTGCAATTTTGGTGAGAGAAGGAATGTGGTTCCACTACTCCCCTTTCTCTCTCCTCCCTGAACTGGGCACTTTAATTCTAAAATTCCAGTATTGGGACCTGTATGGAAAAGCTCTGCCAGCAAAAATATGTGGTAGTTCTGGCCTGCCCTGCTGGTCAGCTCTCTCCTATGCTCTTTGGCATCTGCCCAGTCCTGCTGCATAGAAAGTGGGGAAAAAGGTAATAGTTGTCTTATTCAGGACCACAGAGAGACTAGAGACCAGAGCAGCCATAGTAGGCATCTATAACTTTACTGGGCTAAGTCATAATTCACTCCCCACCCCAGCTGCAGTCATTATGTATTGTGTCTTGACCAATCTATTGCCTACTTGGCTACCATATCTAGAATCCCCTGTTATCTACTTTGGCCAAACCAACTCTTTGCCTTTTATCTTTTGGCCAGCTGTGACTTGCCCTCTCCAGTGTGCTGAGAGACTGAAATTAGGTTGGGAGTAGAGGCTGGGTGTAAAAATGCCACAGCAGGTCAGAGATCAAAATACTGAGCAAGCTTCTAATATTCTACTAGTCCTAGTTTAAACATAAAGGACTTAATTTTAAAGACTTTTGCATTAGACTGAATGGCCATAATAGGAAAAAGAACAAACACAGGTACACCCTGTCAATGATTCATGGGAGGCAAATTTTGCAAGTAATTTTGTAATAATTTGGTGAGGATTGGCAACCAGAAGTTGCCTCATGCCTCCTCTCCACAGCAAGGGTGCAAGATCAAAGCTGTTGGGGGAGTTCTGGCAACTTCTGGCCTGAGATTAACAAGGGGGCATCACTGAATTCCTGTAAGAGCTTGGGAGCCATGGGGGACTGACTTCCTGTGAATTCTAGAAGATGGAAGACTGGTCTAAGTAAGAGCAGGGCTAAAACTAAGAAACTGGCATAGAGTCCAAGAAAAGGAGGCTATCTCCCGACCTGAGTAACTCCTCCTATCCTCTTTTCTGTCAAGAGAGAATGCCTCTTGGTAAGAGATGGAGAAACCCCACCCCTTGTAGCTGAGGTCTCTGAAGAGTATGAGTATCCTTACTATAAAAAGCCCAGTGGTCTTCAATGTTGGAAAGCAGACCATCCCTAAGATTTGTCTTCCTTTAAAGTACAGAATCTCCTCAATGTTGGGGAAGAGTTTGACTGAGATATAAGGAATCTTGGGAAGAGGATGGCAGCAGGCAGAGATGGGGGTGAAGTGGGCTGAAGGCATGGAGGGTGGGGTTGAAGGTAGCAGAGGCATGGCCGCAGATGTCCTATATACAGCCTTATAGGACCCTGCAGCTGCAGTCTTTTTGTCTAAATGCCTCTTCTTCTTCTTATCAAGACCCTTCTCCCCTCCTACTTCTCCTTTCCTCCCTCTCTTGGAAGGCAGGAGATTTCTTACCAGTAGCACAGGAGGACGGCCCAAGCCTCTGCCTGAAGGCTCTGGTCAGCTCAGGGAGCTCAGCAAGGAGAGGGTAAGACCATACAAGTCTGAATTTTAAGAATAATAGATGATGCCCAGGCCATTCTTCCAGGATCAGGTTCCTGATTTTGGTCCATGTGAGGATCTGGGAGCTGTGTCCTTATCTATCAGGCTTGGGGGAGGGTGAATCCAGGACTTTTTTTGCCCTTTAATCATTGGGAAGACCCAATGTGGGGGACAGGAGGATGGGGGTCTGTTCTATACCTGCCCTGCCTCTTGTGTTGGTGTTGACTGCAGCATCTCTTGAGGATCATGTCTATCCCCATTTCTATCCTAACGCTAAGTGACACAAAGCACTGTTTTTTTTTCACATGATGCACTAACAAATCAAACCAAACCACTGCTCAAACCAAACGTGCAAAACAAAATCATTTACACGCGCATGGCACGAGGCCTCGCACCAGCTCCCAGCTCTTTCTTCTTGGCTGCTTGTTGTTCTTTGTAAGTGTGGGAGGGTGACTGGAAGGAAGAGGGAAGGGAAGAGGAAACTGGTAAAGGGTTCATTTGCTTCATCTGTATGAATGCCTTGGCTTGGAACAGGGACCACTGATGAACTCAGTTAACTATAGGATGGGGAGGGAGTCTTAGACATGGCTGGGGAGCAAAGACTTTAGTGGGATTGGGACATGTAGTTATTGAGGAGGGGGAGGTGGTGGGAAGGAGCACGGGAAGGGAGCAGGGAGGCCTTTTCTTTTGAAACACTTCTGCCAAAGTGCCCTGGACATTGGCTGGCCAGGCTAGGAAGAAGGCCATTCAAGCTGATGCTTTCTCACAAAGCAAACAGCCTGAGGCGAGTGTGAGAGTTGGGGCGAGGATGCTGCCTATGCATTGCCATCAGTGCATAGTGCCAGGTCCCCCCTGGCCCACAGATGCAGCCTGCTGAGGCCAGGAAAGGAAAGGACTACAGCAAGAGGAGCATCGTCCCAAAGTGCTTGTTAGGATTGGCTCAAAGCATAGTGAATGACGTTTCAGACATGTGAAGTGCTCCCAAGTGTCCTGTGTGCCCTTCCCTTTCCCCCTCCCGCCTTCTCGGGTGTTGGACTGTCTGGCCCAGCCTCCCCATGCAACCTGCAGTGGTGGCCAGAAGGTGGGCTGGCTATGCTGCTGCATTCTTAGTTGGGAGGCTGGTCAGCGTCTTTACCAAATGCCGCTCGACCTGCCACCGGGGGGAGCGAGAATCCGAGCCGAGGCTCGCTTTGGAACATGGTCATCGATTTGAGAACCTGTAGGGGCAGAAGGGCAGAGGGTGAGATGCTGCTAAACTTGCCAAAGGCCCTCGATGCTTTCACTTAGATTGCTTTCATTAGATTGTAAGCTCCTTGAGGGTAGGGATTGTTTTTTTGTTTTTGCCTCTTTTTGTATTCCCAGCACTTAGTGGAGTGCCTGGCACATAGGAGGTGCTTAATAAATAAATATTTATTTATTTCTTATTGATTGATTTATTCGGACAGCCCATTCTATATTCTATAGCTCTGTCCTGGGCTGAGAGCATACTAATATAAATTTGGCACCCAGGGATTCTTCTGGTGGTATGTATGAAGTCAAAGGTCTGAGCAAGCAGGGGCCCCTTTCTTGGAAAGGGTCTGCTAACATATAAATCCTTCTTACCAAACTTCAAAAGGTTGTTTTCATTTTAAAACTCTTTCATCATATTGAGAAATTAAAAAGCCAGGCCCCATAGTCCAAGAGATAAAGGGATACCAAGACTTCATTACTAAAAGAGATCCACGAAACCCAATAGAACCAGATGAGTTCTAGGTCTAGGCTGCCAGCACAGGATTGATGCCCAGGTCATCAAGAGGGCCAGGGAACAGGTTTTAAGGTGGGGAGAAACACAAATATCTTAGAGCTAGACGGGCTCTCAGAAATATAACCTATATTCCATAATCTTGTCTACAATTTGTCTGATAAATGGGGTCATCTAGCCTTGGTATAGACTAGACTTCCAGCCCATTCTACTTCCAGACAGCTATTTGGACAGAAGCTTCTCAAATCTAACCTATATCTGCCTCTCAGAGACTTTCTCATGCTGCTCCAAGTTCCACCTTCCATGGTCAAGCAAACAAGTGTAATCCCTCTTCCATGTGATGATCCTTTTTTAGATACTTGAGAAAAGCTCTCATGCCTCTCTTGAGTATTCTGCAAGTGAAGCATCCTCAGTTCCGGCAGTCTCTCCAGACCATACTCTCTTCTCCCGGTTATCTATTCTGTGATCTCCCCCAGCCCTGAGAATGCTCTAACATATGTAAGTCACATTTCTTGAGTTCTGCCCAGAAAGAAGCGGATTGGTGGCTCAGAGAACTAGGGTGAGGACAGAGGATCCATTTCCTTCTGGGGAGAAAATGGAGATGATTATATATGGTTCTGCATGGGGAAGGGTTTGTTTTCTACATTTGTGAATGAATTAATTTAATGAAGCCCTGGGGTACTTGGTGGTCCTGGTAGGCCAGAGGCCAGGAGGAGATGGGTAATCAACACACCTTGGACCCTTTGAGTTAGGCTGCATGATGGCAAGAAGAAACCATTAAATGTGTGGGCCAGTGGCAAGCACTTTGAATCTCAAAATAAAGGACCATCCCATATCCCCTCCCATCCCAGACTACAGAGGAGTGGGCTTCCTCTTCTATTTTGTATTCCACTCCTTATGACTGGTGGGAGCAAGGACAGTAGTGGAAACTTTCTGCCCTGCCAGAGGTTTCTCATTCTTCTGCACACATCTGACATGGTAATATCATGACACTATGCAGACACTGAGAGAATCAGGACATTCTTAGAAAATAGAGGCAAAAGATTCCTACCCCTGAGAACAAAATATACAATGATTACAAAAGAAAGCTGAACTCTGAGTAATGGGAAAAAACCCCAACTAGTGAAGGTCCTGGAGGAGAGAGCTTGAAACAAAACTTCCTTCACAGCAGAGAAGTGGGGAACTACTAATGTAGAATATTATATACACTGTCAGACAAGATTTCTGCATTGGATGCTTTCAATTTTTTTTATCACAAAGGAGGGCTCAATATAGGTGGTAGGTGGTTGGGAAATAACTATGATTGGTTACAAGATGACCAGTCACTAAGCTGTGTATACCCTTTGACCAGAGATGTGGTTGGGAGAAAATAATTCTGGTTAAATGAAAAATAAAATAAACATTTCTTAAAAAGGAAATGACTAGGATATAAATACAGGGTCAGGTTCCTCATCTGCTTGTACTACATGACCTCTGAGGTCCCTTTAAGCTCTAAATATATTAAATTATGACAATAATTACCAACAGAAATATTTTTTTAAAAGGAAAAAATAAAAGGTCCTTTCTACTCCTGGATCAGTGTATTAGATCCTTCCTCAATCCAATTATCATGGTGCTACAGCTGGTGAGACTCTAGAAACGAAGGCAGATGAAGTTCCAATCATGGAACATTGGGAGAGTGTCTTCATGGTCCTTTCTAGGAGAGTGATGATGGTCAATACAGTTCCTCCCAAGGCAGAGTAATATGCAGGCCTTAGAACATTTTATAAATTCCAGAATCTCTGTACTTGCCATCAAGAGGTCAATGCTTGTCAGATGTAGCGATTACACCTCAGAACATATGAAGACACCATCCTTGCTAAGAGGTAGCCCATGGCCCCAGAAAGTTGACTGGAGGAATTAGAGATGGGCTCCCAGAATCCACAGGGATAATATCCACCAGGGCACTGAATCAGTGCTAGAGTAGACCTTGCTATATACAGGACTCTCAAAAAGATGGAAAGGAAGGAGACTTGTTGGACTGGAAAATGCTAAGATGTTGGTCCAAGCCTGGCAAAGTCTCAGGTGAGAAGGTCTTGGATAAATCCAGAAGATTCCTCTCTTTCTCTCATCTCAGCATCTGTCTAATGTAGTATCTATCTACTTAAGAATTATGAGAGGCACTATGGTGTAGCAGTTAGAGAGCTGACCTCACAGGCAGCAAGACCTGGTTCAGGTACTGTTTTGGATTAACATTGTCTATATGATGCTAGGCAAGTCACGTAATCTCTAAGAACCCAAAGCAATTCTAAGACTATAAGTCATAGAGAAGGTGGTGATCTACACTTACAAAAGGTATCAGCTCCTGGGAGTTCTCTAGTCACAAATCAGATCATGTTCTTGCCTGCTCCAAAAACCACTGAGCTACACTATTCTAGCACTTGCTACTAGAGTGTGGGGGGAAGGGATAAACAGGTACTTCAGGCAGTGTCCTACTACCTGATGTAGCTGCATCAATTTCTTCTCTTCCCTCTGCCCTCCCTCCCACTGTGGCCCTCCCCGGGACCCAAGCGCTGATGCCCACACTGTGCTGCCCCTGCTCTTACCAGATAGGCTGAAGCTGGACTCGTGAAGGTCCCTCATGCCCCCATGTCGAGTGACTGGCCGGGTGGGAGTGTCTGCAAGTGGAGTTCCCATCTCTTTTTTCCCAGCATGCACAACCACAGCTACATCCCCCAGGTAGGGAGTGCGGTCCACTCCCTTAACCTTTAAGCTCTAATAAAGGGGGGAGGGAGGGAGAGAAAAAAAAGACAACACCGTCAGAGCCAAGTGGTTTGACTAGGGGCTTCTTCCAGGGATACTCTTGGTGGCCAACAGAATACTGTATATAGCCACACTCACCTCTTTTTATTATAACTCTATGTAGCAAAGGATTTATACATTCTGATTTCTAAGAAGAATTCTTTTTTTTGTGTCCTCGAATTGTGTGAGTGCATAGAGAAAGCCCCAGGCTCATCTCCAACACTAGGGAGCCCTAAGGGTAGAGCAGGGGGTACCCCCTGACACTGGAGTACATAGCTTTTGGATATATTAGAAATTAAGAAGTACTGCTAATATAGAATTAAAGTAAAATAAAATGAATGGTAGTTCATACATGTTCCTGTTGCCCAACATCTAAAAGGCAATGACACTTATTGTCACTGTCATTTCATTATGGAAATGGCTCTTACGTAAGTATTTCATCTCCCAGCACTGTCCCTTTGACAAATGAGGCATCTCTCATGTCTGGACCACTCTCCCTTCTGGATTTCTCCTCTTGAAATCTCTTGCTTCCTTCAAGGTTTAGCACAGAAGCTGTCCCTTACAAGAGGCCTTTTTCTGATCCAATATCCATCAGTTGTTAATGACCCCCTTCCCATTACTTTGTATTTTCTTATCTGTCTACTGATTATATTTCTTCAAACCTTCTCCCCCTCCCCATCATACCCCACCAGCTTGCCCTGGTAGAATATAGATTTCCTCCAGGGCAGGGACTGTTTTGTTTCTGGCACCTGATACAAGGCCTCAAACACAGAAGGCACTTTATAAGTGCTTAATGAATTGAATTAATTGACAACACTGATTTCGAGGATTACCCCAAAGAGATAAGCAATTCTTTCAGAAAATTTGCCATGATGCAGGCAGAGAGATACAACTTATGCTTGGGTACCTATTCCCGCTACAGAGCACAAATGGTAAGAGGAAATTATTCTTTCAGCATTTAAAATTCAGGTTGTGGAAACAATAAGCCAGGGTTGTATATTATTAACTGGTTAGTATGATTTGGTTGGTTCGTTCTCTTCTTTGCAAACTGTAAAACCACTCTTAAGGTAATGACCATCTTAGCCAGAGGAACAAGGAAAAGCATTATGTAAGAGATCTCAAAGAAGACCATACTTACAAAATTGTTAATTAAGTAGAGAAGAGAAAAAGGAATGGCCTCATTGAAGAAATATATTATAAGCTTTAGGTTTTTTTTTAAATTTTGATGTATCGAATTTCCCCATAAGTCTTGGAAGTATCCAATATCACAGACAAGTGAAGCTGATCCTCTCCAATCCTATAGCAGCCCAAAGTCTATCACCCCTTCCTATGCTCTCAGTGAAACAGGTTTCCTAGTGTGGGGGTGAAATTAGGCATATATCCTGTGCAGGTCCATGCTACTTTGCATGCTGAGGATAAGGCAGGGGAGGTGCTGTATTCATGTTCTAGATAATTCAGTGATGTAGAGAAAGGCTCTTTTTCTTTCTTGCCTTGACCTCAGTTTTGGGTTATGGCTCTTTTGTTCCTAGGAAACACTGAGATGTAGGTCACATATATGATTATTTTAATCCTCTCTCATACACACAAACACATGCATATTTAGAACTGGAATGGACTTCGGAGGTCACCTAGTCTAACCTACTCATTTTACAGATGAGGAAACTGAGGCCCAGAAAAGGGATGCCT
The DNA here is from genome assembly GCA_028646575.1 of Pseudocheirus occidentalis. Classification (NCBI taxonomy): domain Eukaryota; kingdom Metazoa; phylum Chordata; class Mammalia; order Diprotodontia; family Pseudocheiridae; genus Pseudocheirus; species Pseudocheirus occidentalis. The sequence continues at coordinate 147,772,452 of CM053595.1, read as the reverse complement.
AAGGTCGCACAAGTAGGTCAACACAAAGGCAGGCAACAAGCATTTCTTAAGGGCTTACTGTGTGCCAGGCACTTTGCTAAGCACTGAGGATATGACACAAGCAAAAAGGAAGACTGTCCCTGCCCTCAGGAGGCTTACATCCTAATGAGGGAAGAAAGCAGACAAAGGGGTGCTAGGAAGCTGGGGGTAGGGATGTAAGGAAAGTATCTGTCGCTGAGGAGCAGGGGAAACATGCCGGCAAAATCTGCAAAGCCAGAAGCAGAGGAAGAAAGCGTGGTTGGCCTATGGAGACCAAAGGAGAAAATCATAAATCAGAGAAAGGGGACTAGAGGGAAAGAAGGATGTTTCAGGGTGAAAAGTCCCTATGTACTAAGCTGGGATTTGTACTCGGGGGGGGGGGCTTCTGACTCTGAATCTAGGACTTTTCCATAACATTATACTAGATACTGATGCTGGATGAGACCCAAATGTAGCTATAAATATCAGTAATAAATTAACTTGTCTCCCTGAATAGTATTATATAGGAACAAAGCTTTGGAAGATGCTGGAAGCAGATATAGAACATGACAAGCTATCACACCCTCTTATGTACACTTCTAGAATGCTGACTCCAAAGCCAAACCTTGAGATAAGGGATGTCAGGGGAAAGGAGAAGAAAAAGCAAGTTTCCTTTGGAAGAAAGCAGAACTTTCTGACCCCCTGAAATCTTCCTTAATGTATGCAAAGGCTCTTTGTAATAATAATTTTAAAAATGCAAGTTTCCATTGCTACAAACACTTTCAAAGAATAACCTAGTATAGTATATGGCTGCCCAAAGATTCCTTGGAATTCCTTGGAACACTTGGCTAGCTGTGACTTCTAAAACTGGCATTCAGTCAAGAGAAAGCTCAGACAATGGCTTCCCACATTACTTTGCTTCCAGTAAGAAAAACCCTATAATTTAACAGTCTTATGTGTATATACACATTAAGAAGTGACCCTTCTCTCTTTGTTTCTCTATAATGACTCACATGATGAGTATTAAACCCTTTACTATTCCCTCAGTGATATAGATCGGTCATGATATATATTGCTTTTGGGGGATAATTGGTTAACTCTTTATGTAGAAAACTTCACATCAATCTTTTTAACAAGAATTTTTCTAAAACATATTTCAAATTTTTTAGCTCCAGTAAACAAGAGTATATTGAATACATAATTTAACCTTTTTTCAAGTCCTCAAAGTTATTATCATTACTGTATTGTTGAGTCATGCAGAGGTAATGGGGTATTTAGCTAATTCCATACTAATGTAAAATTCACCTTGTTTTCTTGAAGCAACTCCACCCATCAGCTTGCTTTCTTGTTATTTTCCTTGTTTTCAGAGAAGTAGGGTGTTGTATGTAGAGCTAATGATTGTTCTGGGCACTTTTTTTTAAAAACAAAATTTATTCTTAACAGTATTCATGCTTTGCCCAAATTGTTTCTTGATTTCAATTTTTGAAAAACAAAAATATTTGGTTTTTATCAGTATCTTTTCTTCACTAAAGCCTTTCTCTGATGCATGATCATGGTATGGAGGTGATTTGGGCTCTGGAAGGTGACACTAATGGAACACTGCTATGGCTAGTTCTACCAAGCTGGGAAAATTTCAAGGTAATGGGCACTATGTTTAGCATCTAAGAACCAGTCTAGCTCAGATCAGAGAAACTCATGGCTGGATGTTGCCCACCAAGTACTAATACTTTTGGTCACAAAAACTCGTGGAACTGCATACTTAAGACACAGAGGAGGTGCTATGTAAGTGAGCAGAGTGCATACCCAAACTGATGAAACACAGACCCTCGATGCTGGTGGTCTTTGACTTTTTAACAGCATTGAGGACACAACACAAGCAAAAAGGAAGACAGTCCCTGCCCTCAGGAGGCTTACATCCTAACGAGGGAAGAAAGCAGACAAAAAGGTGCTAGGAAGCTGGGGGGTAGGGATGTAGGGGAAGTATCTGTTGCTGAGGAGCAGGGGAAACATGCCGGCAAAATCTGCAAAGCCAGAAGCAGGAATAAAGCATGTCTGTCAGACAAATACTGGTCTTTGACTTTTTAACAGCATTCAAAATGCTCTCCATTGTTTCAGCATCAGTAGCCACCTTGAACTCATCAGCTTCAACTCACTACCTCACTCCTGTCCAGCATTCACAAGGATAAAACATTCATGAGCTTATCCCTTTTCTCCATTTCTTCTTGTTTTGGGAGGTGGGAAGAGTTGCATCTCATTTTGATCATCACATTGTCTTCATTTCCACATATTACTTCCACATCTTGTGGATTTTTCCCCACCTTATTTCATTCTTCTCCCCTTTACATAGTCCATGTTCCAAATGAGCTGGATTACCAGCTATTACACCTTCTCATTCTATCCTCTTCTTCTGCCTTCATGCTCTCACATATGCATACATCCTAAAATACATTCTCTTCACATCTTCCAAGCACTGTTTTTCCTTCACAGCCTGCTCAGGTGCTACAACTTCACTAAAGCTTCCTCAGCTAAAAATGATTCTCCAAATTTCTTGTAGAGCTTTGCTGTAACTTCTCTTTTGGCCTTATCACTTTCTCCCTTATATCATACTTATTTTATAAGCACCTTATACCCATTATTGGACTATTGGAACTGTGCCATAGATGTGCTGGAGTCAGCTCATATCAGCTCATGAGAGTCAATTTTTAAATTTCCAGAGAGAGCACTTACACCTCAGAAATTGAAAATGAACAAATTAGGGCTTGATTTATTGTTTTGTTAATTGTCTAGTCTTATGGAAGTGGAGTAGAAAATGTTAATAATGCAGATTAAAATTTAAAAGTGTATCATTCATACTATTTTTTCTGCAAGCCAGTTTTTTTTTAACATTTAGAAGCACACCCGTCTTGTCCAAATCTTTTATCTCCCACACAGCCTAGCACAGAACTCTGTTCAAGAAAGTACTGAATGTATCATTTAATCAATGAATGAATTATTCCTTGAAGATTGAGACTGGGATGTTTTTTTTATCTTTGTAGCCCTAGTCCCTAGCATGGTGCTTCACACTTGGTAGTTATTTAATAGATGTTTGCTGAATTGCATTGGAGATTGCTTTTGAAGATCATTAAGGTCAAGCTGTGCTTTTTTAACCTATGGGTACAATGGGATTTTGTGGTTCTTCTTGTGGTGTTAGCTCTTCAAGGTTTCTTCATTCCAGATACCTAAAGACACTAGACTTTGGGGGAGCACAGGGCTAGCGATAAACAAGGCAAGCAGTCACATAGAACACTTCATGTAGGTTAAACTAGGGGTACTTGTAATGTTACATTTTATAAATGCAAATTTAGTTTAAATTTTATTTATTTTTGTTGATGCTAAGGCATGGAGGCAAATCTATTTTTATGCAAGGCCAGTATCTCTTGAGGAAATTTCTTCCACTGATTATTTACCATTTCAAAGGCTTTGGTGAGAAAAAATTTTGATAACTGACAAACACTTTGAGGGATTTTTGATCTCAGTGATGTGGGTTGTTTTTCCAACAGTACAGACTGCAACAACTGTCTTCTCATCCTGTTTGATTCTTGTCTGTGTCCTTCCCTAAAATGCTGCAGAAGTGTCCACTCAGCATTCTGATGGCCTTCCTCTAGGCATCTAGACATATGGTTAAAAATGGAGCATGTTGGCTATCCATTGGCTATCTTTCACTATGATTATGATATGACCAGCCCTCCCTTTTAAGATACTCATCTCTCTGCTAACTTTCTGTATACAGTTTTCCTATGTAGGTCTTCATTGGTTATATGTTACAGCCTAGTCACATTTCCCCATGCACCTCTCCACTGCCCTTTGGGTGACTTCTGACTTTAATATTCTAGAGTGTGATATATTGAGATACACCAAATTATGACAAGAATACTGATGTTAAAAAGATGGGCTTTCTTTCAGGGAGAAGCCTGGAATCATGAAAAGCACTACACAATTTCCCAAAAGCAGTGTAATTCTTGACTCAATCCATTGTCCAGTCTCAGTGTCTATCCAAGATATATGCACACACACACACATATACTATATGCATGCATGCAAATATATGTATATACACATATATATGTACATATGTAATATATTCTATACATAATGTCTACTATGGCCTTCATAGTCTTTTGACCGAGTTTTGCTTTTCAAAAGGTTCCTTTATATTGAGTTTCTATCCACAGAACCATCATCTATTGAGGTAATATTGGAAACTGAGCCTTCATTAACTAAAAATCCTATACAGCATCCTTCGATGTGAACTTTAACATTCTGAAAATATTTTTCTACTTTTTTTTCATCACTACCTAGCTAACATAGAGGGAAGGAAAGACCTACTATAGGAATTCACAGAACTGTTGTCAAATGTTGATGAGGTTATCTTATCATAAATGTTAATATCTTGCATTATTCTTCTTGCTCAATTGAAATATTTCTTAGAGGCTGTGTTTATGCCTCTTGCATTTGGTCCTTATCTCAGTATGGTATCATAGGTGAGGACTATGACTGGCTGGTTTGCTTTTGGATTTAATATCTTCAATTTTTCGAACACGCATTCCCTAGCAACCAAAATCTTCTTTTTTATAGATGATGTATTATTGGATTTCTTCTCTTCATCTCTGTTGGCTCCTAAAAGAGTGTTTGGGAACATTCTGAACCGTCAGTGTACAGGATTATAGAGAGCTTTGATCTTTTCGTACAAAGAGTTATTTTACTTTTCTCTTTTGTCTTATTGAAGATCTGTATAAATGAAGTAGGAAATTCATCCGCTGAGATTAAGTAACATTCCTCACTTCATTAATAGCATGAGGGATCTATGCAATGGCAGAAACCCAAAGAAAGTACAATAAATTTGTAGATCAAGGACATTTTCTGGTAATAGAAAAAAGGATTCTGCTATAAAATAGCAGAATATAATAGACAATTCTAAATTCCCCTTCCTGCTCTCCTAGGAGCTCAAGCCTGTCTGGTGATTTTCAAAATCAAAGAATAGGAAACAGTATAAACTTCAGAGCTAGTAATGTTTTATTTTTGTTTTGTTTTGTATCCCCCAATGCCTAGTAGAATGCTTGATACCTGGTAGGCACTGCATAGATGCTTGCTGAATAAAAGGAAACTATATTCTAGGTATTAACAATCTAGTGTACTATTGTCACTAACATACTAACCTCTCAGCATAACAATGCTAGGCACAGGTTAAAAAAATAAATTTATCATTTTTATGAAAAATTTTTTGCAGAAGAAAACTAAGACTGAACATGGGCAAAAATAAAGGTCCTCATAGACATATGGTCAGAGGGGCCTTGAGACTGCAGACAGGCCATTCATCTCATCCCAATGAAAGGGGGCACAGGAAACCTTCCCACCTCTCCTTGTTCTATGGATCAAATCAGAACCTATATCCTTGCTCAAGGTAATAAAAAGTTTTGCCCTAGAGGCTAGAATCAAGAGCACTGGGGTAAGTTGCAAAGGAGGCAGATGTAGGCCTTATGTCAGGAGAAACTCCCTAACAATTAGAATCATCCAAAAGTAGGTAAGTTTCCTTGGGATGTAATGCATTCCTCCTTCTTGCAAGTCTTCAAGCAGAAACTGGATGACTACGGTCTTTTACAATGGAAATTTCTTTTGGGTTTGAATTGGCTACTATAACCAGTGAGGTCTTGTCCAAGTCTGAAATTTTGCAATTCTGTGAAAATAGGGGCTTCAATGAAAAAACTACATGAATAAGGAGGGAAAAAGATGGTTAACTTTGAGGCAGATTCAAGCAGCCATCTGGGCAATCTTTGGAGTATAATTAAGGATGGTCAAACTCTAATGATTAAACAATCAGTAAACAAATAGTGCTATTGGCTTGACCACAAATGCTGTAACTAGGTATTTAAGGTTTGAAAGAACTAGAAAAGAAAATTTAGGGTAAATGTCTGATAGAATGTTTTCAGTTAACTACATCTCTTCTCTAAAAAAAGGCATATCTGAAAATGCCTCATACCTTAAAATGAGAACAAATTGCAATCTGAGCATCAGAGCAGTGATAATTATAACTTTTAATTTATAAACAAACTTTCAGCCTTCTGCTTCCTGGTGGAGAGATTCCTATGACCATTGGAGGAAGCAGAAGTAGGGGTTAATACCAGATGCCTAGGAGGGTTGGGGGGTGAGAATCTACCTCTCAACTCAAGCCCTTGGACAGAATCTGTAATCCAGGGCTGACCCTAGAGCTGGGGAAGGAGGAACCATTTTGTCCTGGGGCAACTACGAGTTATGATGGTGTAGATGCTCAGAAGAAGTCCCCAAGAAAACATCTTCTCTGAGTCTGTCTTGAATAAAAACCTAGAAAATAACCTTTTCCTGAGTATTCCTCTTTAAATGGGCACCTGTACTTAAGGACTACAGACCTGAAGCCAGTATCAGATCCTTGAGCTGGGTAAAATTTTCCAACCAGGAAATTGTCTTCCAACCAGGAAGCCCGTGGTCCAAAAGAGCTCCCAAACCCTAAGTACCTACTATGCTCAGAGCACTGTCCTAGTGGGAGAGTATCACGGGAAAAAACAATAACTAAGACATTAGCCCTGATCAAAAGTTCAAGCATAGACTAGGGGACTACTTATCCCATCTATAGGTGGGATACCTTTTAGTCCTGGGTTGGACTAGATGACCACTGAAGTCCCTGCCAACTCTCAAATTCCGTGAGTCTGCCTATAATGTAGAAACGGATGAAGTTGGTGGTAAGAACAAAGGATCGATTGTTTTTAAGGATTCCATGTTCCTGAAACAAGGGACTTCTCAATATTTGGGTTATACTTTTTAATGGATGAGGGTTCTGGGGATTAGGGCTTGAGGATTTGGGACAGAAGTTAGAGACAGCAGTAAAGGAACCTAAATGCCCGACAGGGACACCCAGCAGAATATGCAAGGATGTACCCAAAATAGGTCAGGCTAGAAGCATTTTAAAGTAACGCTAGGTTGAACTATAGAATTCACACTTTATGGGGGCAGCTAGGTGGCGCAGTGAATAGAGCACCGGCCCTGGAGTCAGGAGTACCTGAGTTCAAATTCGGCCTCAGACACTTAACACAAAAAAACTAGCCGTGTGACCTTGGGCAAGTCACTTAACCCCAACTGCCCTCCATAAAAAACCCCCCCAAACAAAAAAAAAACAAAAACAAAAACAAAAACAAAAAGAATTCACACTTTACTACAGATTACTTAGTGAAGCCATGAGAGGAACAGTGAAGGAAACAGCAAAGTGCCGTCAGGCATGTATTTCTTTCACTGAATCTCTTCCAGTCCCCTTGATCCTCACCTATGTGAAAAGTCTGAAATGGGTGACAGACAGAAAGTACCAGGGCCCAGAGGTGTCCTTTTGTATTAGTATCAGGACACCCAGGGCTAGACTCAAAATGGATGTTAAGCCTCTTCCTAATAAGAGCTAGCATTTGCATTTTTAAGGCTTGAAAAGTGCTTAACAAATATTTTCTCATTTTATCCTAATGACCATGGGTATTATTATCTTTATTATCTACATTTGACAGATGAAGAACCGAAGCAGATGGATGCTAAGTGATTTCCCCAGAATCACACAATTACTAAGTGTCTGAATCTGGATTTGAACTCATGTCTTCTTGACTCTAGGGTACTCTGTCCACTGCACCATATAGCTACCTCTATATTCCTAAGCAATACAGAAGTGTGCAGTCTTCTCTGTTCCACTTCCCATCTGATTGCCTGCCAAAAGCCCTAAGGAAAAAGCCTGGGTATCAAGGTCATGATGAACATGCACTACTGATCTATCCATGACTCAGATTTCCTGTGATAACTTTAGAAGCTGTGTAAGCATAGGTTTTTAGTAGAGCCCTATCTAATTCTTGTATAGTCACAATTCATTAAATGTATCCATAATAGAGTTTCAGGGAATAAAGTAACTCCTGGGCAATCACCAGGATACAGGAGAAATTTACCTACATCAATTGAATCCTACTTGGCAGCTAGACCAGCAATTTCCTACCATCCTGGTATCTGAGAATGGGTGCTGAGAATGCTCCCATTTGCTTTCCTGTTAGAGAAATCAGGGAAGTGCTTTCTCCTGAATTCCATTTTGCCCCACTGACATTTTCTACTCTTTCTGCTTTTTGCCAAAGTGAGATGGGGTTGAAGAATGAAAGAGAAAAGGCTTTAAGCCAGTTGAGGACTCAGGGAGGCTGTGCAAGATTTGCTAGGAAGTTAGGGGTACCAGCATTTATAAGAAACAAAGAACTCATCTAGGACATCTCTGTAAGCAGTCCAAGCACATACTACTCCTCCCCTCTCCAACTCTTACCTTCTCCCTCTGGACCAGCTTCTTGTACACAGTATCTGGGAAGGATCGAAGCAGGCAGAATTTGCCCGTGCCCTCGGCACACATGAAGACTCCGTTTTCATACACGACTCGTCCTCGGCTGATAGTGACCAAAGGTACCCCATGGCAGCGCATGTTTTCATATAAATTTATGTCTCCTCCTTGCACTTGAGTGCTAGCTGAAATGGTCCTGGGTGGGGAGGAGGGAGATGCTGATGTCACAGGTAAAACACAAGATGCTTTACAGATAGTGCTTATACCCACGGGTGCTGTTAAATACTAGAAAGGTTACTATGGATTGCCACACTAACCTAAGAATAGGGTAAAAGAACCACTAACGAGTGATGAATTTTAGCTAATCAACCACTCAGAAAGCAGTAGAGAATAGTAGAAAGCCCACCTCAGAGACAGGGAAGATTTGGATTCAAGTCTCACCTGTGACACATCTTGGCTTGATGACCCTGGCCAAGTCATTTACCTTTTTAGTGCTCTAGGCAACTCTCCAAGACTAAAACTTGCAAAGATATTAGTCTACCTCTATAGAGAAAGTTCCCTATACTAAATGAAATCAGAGGTCCAATTCAACCCTGCCCTCTACCCCCCAAATAATCTACGTGGATAAGACTGAACACTCTTATTTAGCTTTAAGAAGAGGTTTAAAATAACTTCCCTGGATTTTTAACACCTATCTTACTCTCTTCTTGTATCATAGGTATTCATGTGCATGTCTTCAGTTGGTAAGCTCCTGGAAAGCAGGAACTGTTTCATATCTATCTTTGTATCCCTGGCACATAGAACAGTGCCTTGAACATGGTGGGTTCTTAAAATTTTTTTTATGGAATTGAATGAACTCAGTGCTTCAAACCCCTTCGTCCTTCTAACCCCAGAGTTCTAGAAATGGGTTGGCAAACTATGACTGAGGACCAAATCAAGGCTTATATTTTTAAATGCAACAAGATTCTTTTTTAACGTAAAAACCATTTTTGGCTCCAGTTATATATATATATATATATATATATATATATAAATGGGTGAAGGTCCCATTTTGCTAGCCCTTATTCTAGAATGCCAGCTCTCTTAAAAATCCCAAGTCCCTTAAAGCCTGGGGTGTGGTTTTACTTTGTAGCCTCTGGGTCCCACACAACCACATCAGCGTCAGCTCCAGGGATGATGCGGCCCTTTCGGGGATACAGGTTGTGAATCTTGGCTGCATTTGAACTAGTAACAGCCACGAAACGATTTTCATCCATCTTTCCTCCCACCTGGAAAAAAATGACAGAAGAAATAAAAAGATAGTGTCATGAGATGCCTGTATAACCTTGCAATCTCCATTTTTTTCTTTATTCCTTCCAGAGGCCTATTAACTTGGCTGAAGAATGGTCTTTATGAGACCAAGGCTGTATTTAGTTTCTTTACTTTATATCATAAGCACTGAGTATACTCGAATTCCATCCAACCATTAAAAAAAATGCCTCGCAGCACTCCAAAGGGCTATGAGGTATAAACTCATCGTAACGAATAGAAAAGCACTGTAATATATATCCCCATTGTAACTAACAGAAATGTATAATCTGTTGATGGCAAACCAGTAGCAACACATCTGTACGTGACTGTATGTATATTCTGTGCAGCTGAAAATACAGTTGTCCTACTTTTTTCTAATTTCTATTTTCAAACCCCATCCTTGGGGCCTATTTCCTGAACATTCACAGGCCACTATGGTAGGTGGGGTTGGCCTCACCATTCCACCATGTGTTATGATTTTGGTCAAGAATACAGACTTAAATATATCAAAGATCTAACTAATAATATGCTGATAAAACATAGATGTGGTTAACATTAATAACATAAATCATATAAAATGGCAAAAATTCTGCTCCAAATCTTGTTAAATGGACGTAAATGTATAATTGGATTATATAAAAATTCTCAACAAATAGCCGCAAACACACAGCACATAAAATTACAGTTCTATGCTAATATGAATTTTACCTAAAACTAACGTGGCTAGTTATCATAAATTTAAATGAAATATTTAATTAACTTCAATTTTCTTGCCCTCTGAGAGATGAGAAAGGTTTTTGATTCTTACATTAAAGATTTCCATTCTTTCCCTTGGCAGATGTCTTTGCCTTTGTTAACTTATACTATACTCTCTTTGGGCAGCTTATAGTCTAAATAATACAGCACTGAATTTTGGGCCTAATATACTAGGTTCTGGTATATCAAAAACAAAAATATTCACCTAGATGGACAGGTGATAAGACCTTCAAACTAGGTCTCAGTTTCATCAATGAAACTTCTCCAGTGGAGAATTCTTGAGCATTCCTTTGTTCTTAAATTGGCCCCCTCCCACCAGATTCTTAATGACTGAAAGATGAAGAAAGATTTAGATCAATACTTCCTTCCCTGACATCAAGATCCAGATTGCTGCTGTGGGACAAAGGTGACTTAAGGCTTATGGGAAGCAGAGCAAAATGGTAGGAAAGAATGCTGGATTGAGTCTGAGGAGCTAGATTCATTCTGGTTCTGCCACTGACTACCTAAGTGACCTTGAATGGCTTAGTTTAACTCTGTGGTCCTGAGGGCTGGGTTACATGCCCCCTACAGGTACTTTCCAGCTCTAAATCTATGATACAAAAACAACTCTCTGCCCTGCCTCTGTCTTCACTAAAACGGCAATTGAGAGAATTAGTCTGCTTATGGTGGTGATAAATGCCTAAAAAAATCCCTCCAAACTCAAACCTCTTCTGCACCTTGGAGGTGGTAAGTGATTGTGCCTGGGTAATTTAGGGATTAATGTAAGGCTTAGTCCCCTGTAGAACTACACTTCTGGGTACCACTGAACACACTGCTGTACTCTTTTGTATCAATCAACGTCTTTGGAAGATTCTTTGGATAATAAGCTGTTCCAATAAACTGATAACGCCCTCCTAAAAACCTACTTAGGTAACATATCCAGTATGAAAACAATGTGAGGCAGAAAATAGAGAAATTTTTAAAAAAATCAGGAGACCCAGAAAACCTACCACGCCTCTCTCCCAGATGATGCTCATACGGTCTTGTACACCACTCACTCCATGAGGAATCTTAGTGAAATCCTCCTTGCCCATTGCCTTCTGTTTTGTGGTGAAGGGCCGATGATCAGAAGCTACAATGTTCAGAGTGTCACTGAAGGGAGAGAAGGATATGATGAGTAACGGATTAAATTAACTACTTCTTAGTTATTGGTTGGCCAAAATGCCAAAGAGCAGCTCGAGGAATTAATCTGAAATGGTTAGAAATCTCAGTGTCATCAACCAGTTTTTAAAAATAAGAATAAGGACAGAGAGGAGTATTATGTAAGACTGAAAATTTTGTAATCTAGAAAATACACCCCTGGGGTACCACTGGCGCAGTAGAATAGTTATTGGAAAGACCACGGAGTCTTTATCTTCCTGCATATCAAATAGTGGATTATGTTTTTTTCCCTTAAGAATGACAAAATAACTGAGAAACAATTATATTATATATTTGACTAATAACAAAGTAAAGGTTTAACAACTAACCTTCAAATTCATGTAAATTAGCAAAAATTACTTTGCTTATGCAAAGGACCTCAATGAACATATCTATGTACATGACACAAAAATTATAATTCTATTCTATAAACATTTCTCTCTCTTTTAAAATACATTTTTAAAAAATAGGCACTATAGCACAGTGGACAGGATGTTTAATTTAGAGCCATAAAAATTTGGTTCAAGACCTGCCTCTGAACATAACATACTGGTTATGTGACCCTGAACCTACTCTCTATGGGGCCCATGCAACTGTCTAGAACTATAAATTGTAATGCAGGTAACAGTCTGTGTTGGTAAGGGAATTTCCTCACTGGGAGTTCCCTATACCAATGAACTCACAGGTATGATTAAAAAAACATTACAAACATTTTACTTATGTTTTTTATCTTTACACTGAAGTCTCCCCCCACCCCCACAAAACCCCAACATTTATAGGTTTTACAAATTTGACATAAAAAATGGCTAGCTGTCATAATTTAATTGAAATTTAAGTTTAATTTCCCTTACTATCTTAGAATTGAAAAGGGCTTTTCAGGTGGACTGGGGACAACTTGGATGACCCAGAATTCTTTTTCAATGCCTTCTTTACTTTCAGCAAGTTTCCCTGCAGCAAGTGGGGCATTCAAAACATTCCAGCGATGTTACAGCTACACTCAAAGCACTGTAGTTGATGTTGCATAAATGCTTATTGATGATTGATGGTTGTTTTTCTTTTTCTTTCTTTTCTTTTCTTTTTAAACTGAAAAACAGTTTTTAGAAGAAAAGACTAACCTGACATTTTCCCTTCATCTCCTCGGTTTATTCAAAACTACAAAGTACAGTTATTCAGCATTGGACCAAAGCAATGCTAGCAGAAACACAACATGTCACTGGAGTCTGCCTTTCTCAGTTTTTCAGTACATGAGGCCTACTTGACACTTTCATGATAATGTGCAACAAGGACTTTATACTTCACCATAAAAAGCAATTAGCAGCTCATTGGTAGACTTTAAAAGATACTTCAAAACAGCTCTCTGAGAATTTCTAAGACATGAGCCTGAATGCACACAGCTGTTACTTTTATTGATGCCTTTGTTGGGAACATTGATAGAAAATCTCAGAATGAATCATTAAAGATGGCAAGACATGAAATTTGGCTTTTATTGACCTTTTGGATTAGACTTGTGATTTCATTGGTCACTCCTGGTGTGGAAACTCCATCTACCAATGCAAGTAGACACCTGTCCTCCAACTTGAGTCTTAGAGATTTGTCAAGGCTATTGGGGTGAGATGATTTGACTGAGGTCACACAGCCAATATGTGTTGGAAGTGAGTCTTGGATTAAGTTCTTTCTGACTTTGAGAAGAACTTTCTATTGATTATTCAATAGAAATATGCCAATATTCAATATTTTCCATTTGGTGCCTTTCAGTATTACTTAGGGAAGGACAAATGTGGGTCTCATGAATGAAAAGTAGGCACTGCATGTACCAGAAGGGAGTGCAGGAAAAGAGAAATGATATTTGGGATACTGTCTGAACGATTACATTCCCTTCTTTATAAAAAAGGAGTGGCAACAGGCCAGAGGTGCCATCCTTTGGCATTAGTCTACAGACTTTCATTTACTTGGGATGACCTTCCACTCGTGATTTCTTGATACTCAAACCTAAATTCCAAGGGGTTCAAAAGAACCAGCACCAGGCCCATAAGTTGTACCAAGGGCATGCATTAGTTCTGATATCTTTAGTTTCTTTCCACCAAAGCTCTGTTTTGATTTTCAGTGTACTCCTTAAAAATCTTTTAAAGGGAAAAATCATGGACTTCTTCTAGGTAAAAAAGTAAGGAAAATTTATTTGTTAAATGTTTTGTTTTGAGATGACACCTTCCTGGCTTGCCTAGCCTGGAAGTGCAGCAGTCACCAATGGGCCTGATCCTACTACTGACTGGCACCACTGCTCCATTACTGACCTGGCTCAGTTTGTTCTCTGTTAGGCAGTGTAATGTTGATGGGATATAAGATCTTCCCTTCCCATTAACAGGCTTTGCATGGAGCCCATTAAGGGAAGCTTGACTAGGAAAGGCTTGTTTTTAGGAAGGCCCACACCTTTTGTTACTTTGTAATTATGTTACTTTGCAATGGGTCACAAAATGCTAACCTCAGGGTATATATACACTTCTTCAGGGTCAGAATTTTGCTTTGGGGCTCACTTCTTGGAAGAGTGTTCATGTGATTTGGCCAGATGAGACTCTGGGTAGCTGTTAAGGAGCCCCCCTCCCAGCTTTGAAAAATCCAGATGTTGGTGTTTCTCTCTCTGGCAACTAGGTATGTATTGGCTTGGTCAGACAGCTGGATCTATCTGTTGATCTGTGCTAATTTCTCAGACAATTAGAAGCCCTGTCTGTTGATCTTTATTTCTCTGCTTATATTTTCTCTATTTTCTTTGTTTGGATTTTCTCTGAAGTTCAGGGTGCTGACTTTTTCTCTGAACTAATGAATATAATTAAAAAGACTGTTGACCCCTTGAACAGCTATCTTTCCTGGTAAAGTAGATCTAAGAACCTATGCTAACAACCATTCTGGGTATGCCAGTATAGTTGCTGCTATAGGTAGCCTCATGGCCTCCTGCTGCTAGGAGTTCATCATATTAGTACCAGACTTAGTGTAGACACCTGATTGATGTCAGCACTACTGAAGCTAAGAACTCCTGAGCTCTAGAATTCTACCATCATCGGCCTCCCCAGTAGCAGGTACACCACCATACTCAGTGAAAAGCAAATATTTAGATAAATGGAGTTTTTAACTACAAAGTAGTAAAGACTATTTAATTTGCAATTAAAAATTTGTATTACTTTAAATTCTTCCTCTAATTGCCTATAAAAAGAGCAGATGTAAAACTGCTATCTCTGCAACTCACAACCAGTCTCCCAAGAGAATTATCACTCATGGACAAATTTGTTCTACATTTCATAGGCTATCAGCCCTTATAACATATGCACATTGTTACATGATAGATGGGTAGATGATGGACAGATGGATGGATGAGTAGTAGGACAGAGATGAAGGGATAAGGAAAGGAGAAGCAAACAAAAAAAGTAGGAGAGAAAGAAGAATACGGAAGTAGAGGTGCTTAAGCAGGTTGTGGGGTAGTCCTTTGAGTTGTAAGTTTCAGAATGATTTACTGATGCCCTCTGAAATTCTAATTAATCTTTGGTCATAATTTGACAATTGCTTTTTTATCCTTAAACCTTCAGACACCTTTACTCTGAATGGGCTAGTCATTTAAAAGGTTAGACTGAACTTATTTTGGGGGTTCTATACATGATAGCCAAAGAAATCTCATCCCATGGGCTAGGTAAAATTAAACTAATGGCCAATGTGGCCTCTGGGTGGTAGATTCTTCATCCCTGGACAGAGTCTTCTCAATAATCTATAAATTTCCCTCCTCACACACACACATGCACACACACGTACGCACGCACACACAGAAAAATTCATGATGGTGGTGACAACATGAAGACAGCACAGTAAGTTCCTTACTTGGCTAGCAGACTCATGAGGTAGGTGGAAGTGTTGGTGTCCAGCCTCAGAGGGGGCACTGTGACATAAGCAGCTGCATGGGACCAGTCCTGGTGGTAATAGTGTAAGCCTGTCAATGTGGCATGTGCAGTGGTGGTTTCTGCATAGACAACCTTACCTGAGAAAAGGATAAAAAAAGTTATTGGGCATTGTAAATCCAATTTTTTTTTGAAAAGCAAGCATTTCATTGAATCAAATTTTTGTTAGCTATTCTTTATCAAACTATTTTTGAGAATTCAAGTGTATCTTTGCTTATGAGTACAGAAGTAAAAAACTTTACTAAGAAAAGGAGAGAATCGCCAAATACACCCAGCTACAAATTTCTTGTACTCAATATTCAAAGACAGAAATAATGATGATGGTTTTTGCACTTGCATTTCATTGCTCTATAAAATAAATAATGCCTTGAGGGTTTTCACATGGAAAAGGTGCTTTCAAATGGAGAGAGCATCTTTTAGGTATTTGGTCCTGGAATACATTTCTAGGATATCCTGTCACACAGTGAGGCCGTTGTCAGCTGAGGATTACTCCCCATCTTGTCTGATTCAGATTCCACCATCCTCTGCAACACGTGGAATAAACAGGATGGGGTTTGGAAATGAACCAAATCAAGAAATAAATTAAACATGTAAAAACATTAAAGCGGTTTCCAATCAGTTAAGCTTTCAGTTTTCAGAAGTACAAGAAGATGAGAACTCACCATTTTGAAACGGCTCCTATTTCTATAGCAGTATGATTAAAGTAAAAAAGAAAGTGATGAGAGCAATGGCTCAAAAAATGAGACTGATCAAAGTTCTTCTGTAAGAGAAAAAGCTGCATTCGATGAGGTTTCTTTTTCCTGAGCATTCTGAAAGCCATTTTTTCCTGTTTTTATAATTTGTAGTTTACTAAGTTCAGAAAACATTTTTTTATCGTTTTGCTACCCTGTTAATAGTTTCTTCTCCTGGTTTGTCTTGTCTCCAATAAACTGGCAAAAACTAAGAGATGCCAGTTTAGCAGGGCATAGTGTGGTGTGGGTAGAGCACTGGATTCCATTAGGAAGACCTACATTCAAATCCTGATTCAGATACGTACTAGCTGTGTAACCCTGGCATGTCATGTAAATCACTGTCTGTCTCAGTTTCCTTAATGGAAAATGAAGGTAATTATACAATTTACCTCCCAAAGTTGCTGTGAGGATCAAATGAAGTAATATTTGTAAGTTTTGTAAACCTTACAATGCTGTATAAATGCTAACTATTATTGCAGTTCCATTTATAATTAATTAATAAACATTTAAAAGAAAATTCAGTTAGCAAAATTTTAGTTATTACATGAATTAATGATATCTCTAAATTTATTAGAACTGACATGGTAATTTTATGAGCACAGCAAGCTATACTGGATAGACCGTATTCTGTGTATCCTAATGCCTACCATCTGTGTGTGATTTTATAGAAGCTGCTTAACCTACTTGGGCCTCAGTTTCCTCATTTGTAATATGAAGAGGTTGTACTAAATGACCTTTGAAGGTCTTTCTAGTTCTATGATTTGAAGATGGAGAGAGAGAGAGAGAGACAGAGAGAGAGAGAGAGAGACAGAGAGAGAGAGACAGAGAGAGAATGGGGAAAAAAGGAAGAAAAGAAAGACTGAAGAAGGAAAGAAAGAAGGAGGGGAGGAAGGAAGGAGGGAAAGAAGGAAAAAAGGATGGAAAGAAAAAGAAGGATGAAAGGAAGGAAGGAAGAAGGGAAGGAAGAAAGGAAAGTAGGAAGGGCAAAGGAAGAAAGGACAGAAGGATGAAAGGAAGGATGGTAAGAAGGAAGGAAAAGAAGGATGGAAGGGAGGGAAGGGAAGGAAGGATGGAAAGGAGGGAAGGGAGGAAGGAAGGAAAGGAGGGAAGGGAAGAAGGAAGGAAGAAAGGAAAGAAAAAGGGAGAGAGAAGGCTGACCATATTCAAAGTCAGAAAATGTGGTTGAATCTTGCTTCTGCTTACTTATTACCTGTGTGGTCTTGGCTCAATTACTGAACCTCCTGGACCACCACCTGTCAAATGAAGAGCTTCTAGAGGCAGTCTCTTTCAGCTCTGGATGTATGATCATGTGATCCTAGGTGGTAAATGACTTGGGATAATAACAGCTTCCATTTCCTTACTGTTTCTGACAACAATGAGATCAGAGGAGTAGTTCCAATGATCTTCCTCTTACAGATAGTGGAACCGAGTGACTTACAAAAAGCAAAGAAAAGCTGTAATCAAGACTTAAAACCCCAGTTCTCCTCAGTCCAGTACTCTTTCCAGTGAACCACACAGCCTCTCTAGAAAGTGCTAAGTGCTTAAGAAAATGCTACCAAAGCTCACAGGAGGGAGAGGTCACTGCTGGCTAGCTAGGAAGGAGCTGAGAGATCCTGGCAGAATCAATAAGATTTAGTAAACAACTGTATGTAGGGGGTGAGAGAGAGGAGAGAGGAAAAGGATTAAGGATGGGTGACTCTTAAGGACTGGAAGATGTTCTTACCCTTGACATAAATAGACAAGTTTTGAGGAGGACAGTAATGGAGATTGAATGTAATGGTAGAGATAATCAAATGGTGATTTAAGTTCATAATCTTGGTCTCAGAAACAGTCTAAACTGACCATCTTTTGGTAATGCAGAAGACTACCTTCTACTGTTACTTTCAACTAGAAAACACTTCACCTGGGGGACAGATAAGCTTGATAATTTAGGAAGTGTTTAATGAGAAGTTGATTATTTACTTTAGCCTCAAGGCCTGCTTTGATTAATTAGCTGACTAATAATGTAAATGAAGAGAAAAAAGTAAACTAAACAAGATGCTGGATAAAAATGACAAATATTAACTCTAAAAATGAGATGAAGAAATGTATCTCCTCTTCCCAATGCTTTGTATATAGTATGCACTCAAAAAACATTATTTGGGGAAGTGATAAACCTTGTTTTATTTTTCTGCTTTGTTTCCCCAAACAGTTGGAAGCCTTTCTCTTATAACTCAGCCACCATCATCCTATAACCCTACCCTCCATCATTTATAGCATTGTTTCTATAGGGAAAAAAAAACCCAACGGTGATCTAAAATACCGAGTTACAAATGAACTTTGGGGCACCTAGTATGGAGAAGGTGTGTTAGATAGGTAGAAATAAAATCCATTTTCAAATTGGAACTTGCCTAAATTCTGCCTATGAGCTTGTTGATTATAGTTCTTTTGCTAAAAGACAAGTCTGTTGTCCCTGACTTATTTGCCCTAAGAAATAGCAAAACCTCCCCCAGAATTTGCATGTAGAATGGAAGAAATTCTTAATCCTAAGAGAAATGGGATCATTAATGTTATTAATTTTTAACTGCTCTCAGAACAAATAAATTTTTTTTTCTAAGAGAAGCAGTTTTGTGTAGTGGCTTGAAGAACAATCATGGAATCAGGGAGGAACCTGGTTTGGGTCCTGCCACTTACAAATACTACTTGTATGACTCTAAGTAACCTTTAGAGGCAGTTAGAAGCCTCAGTGAATAGAGCACTGGACCTGGAGTCAGGAATATTTGAGTTCAAATCTGGCCTCAGACATTTACATGAATTAATGATATCTCTAAATTTATTAGAACTTTTCCAAATCGCTGGGGCCCTCACAGCTGCCGGAGCTCTTAGTGGGGTGCTGCAGCCCCACCTCCCAGCCTTGGGAAAATCACTTAACCCTATTTGCCTTAGTTTCCTCATTTGTAAAATAAGCTGGAGAAGGAAGTGGCAAACCACTCCAGTACCTCTGCCAAGAAAACTCCAAATGGGATCACAAAGAGTCAGAAACAATGAACAATAGGGGCAGAGCCAAGATGGCAGCATAGAAGCAGCAAAGCACCACAGCTCCCACACAAACACGCTAAAAAACTCATAAAATGGGACGCTAAACAGATTTTCAAGCTCCAAAACTCTCCAAAAGACAGGAAGCACATCTGTTG
>CM053595.1:147736862-147752532 GCA_028646575.1 Pseudocheirus occidentalis | reverse complement strand
GCTTGCTGAAAGTGCACCCCAGCACCACCACCTAAGACCACAATCCGGATCCAGGCTGCTCAACGCAAGAGCACTTGGCCCTGATCAATCAATTCAGCCCCCCTGCGGAGTCCACAGGCCAGGGGCTCTGAAGCAGCCTGGTGGGGGCTGCCGGTTCCAGCAGTTCCCTTCCCCCACTGCTTCCTTTCCCCGGGGGCAGACTGGCCGAACTGCTTTACCACCCCCAAATTAATTTTCAAAGTTTCACTTTCACTAACCTGTCTCTGAGGATTTGAAGATCCCTTAGGCAGGTGCTTTAGATTTTCTTTGAAGTAGCCTCACGTTGTGGCTTGGGAGACTCAGCTCCTCCAGGCCACCCTGGGGCCTAGCGTGGCCTCGGCTGTGGTTTTCGGCTGGCCGGGTCTCTGCTTCGCTGTGGTGTGAGCTGCCCGTCTCCCTTCCCCTTTCCTCACTGGCTCCGGTGCCTGCTCGGCTCAGCTCAGCCTGGCTACTTCCCACCACCCCAGGCCTGGCCACAGTCTCAGCTTCAGGCTGTTCCAGCCTCCATTCCTGGCTGCCATGATGAGCCCCTGCTGCCGAGCTGCCTTCAGCAAGAGATGTGTTCTCTGTATTTTTGTGTGAGTCTGAGAGTCCTAGGCTTTATCTGGGCTCATATTTTATGGGTGTTTAGGGTGGCGGTGTGGGAGCTGCGGGACCTTGCTGCTTCTACTCTGCCATCTTGGCTCCGCCCCTATTCTGTATTTTTTTAAAACCTAATTGTTAAACTTGTAAATCAAAGTCCATTAGTTTAGAGGGGAAATAAAGATTTTAAACTGCATTATCCTTATTTGAAAGTAAAGACCCTGAAAACTGCATAAGAAAGCAATTAACTGAACTCTTTTACTAAACAAGCATTACACGTGCCATGTTTGAATGACTGTAAATTGTAACTTAGGATAATTATACATTATTGGCATAAACTAGTAAAGTTTTATTGTATTTTAGAAAACTGAAACCCATATGTAGCCTTTCTTGAGTCACATGACAAAGTAGGGTCCCGTCTAAGAATGGAACTTTATCTCTAGTCTTCAGCTCCAGATCATATTATCCGTTTTGCCCTAATTCTCTCACTACTTTCACTTTATCCCAAATACAACTGGACTTTCAACAGGCTCAAGAGATGAGCAAGAAAACACAGCACTCTCTGCATTCCTGCTCATTAATTTATTTCTCAGGTTTTCTAATGCTATAGAACATTAATGGAAACTCTGGATCCTACTGCGCCTTCAATTTAGTTTTGGAGTTTTTATTCTTGAAATGAAAAAAATAAAGTGCATCATTCACTCATAACATGAAATATGAGTGGGAAGCCAGGAAGAACAGATCAAGGAAATGTATGACTGCAGTTTTCAACGTGTTTCTTGGTAGCACAAGTTGCTTCCAATTTCAAAAAGGTACACTTTCTCTAAGTGAGGATAATAAGACAAGAAGGAAACAGAGGAGCTCAAAGTGAAAGAAGGATAGAAAAAACGTTAGAGAGGTAAAAGAATGTTTTTTAAAATAAAACTATAAATGTGATATGCCCAGAGATTGATCCATATCATATGCAGATTCATGGAAATGTTCACGCCTCAAGTCACTTGGCAATGGTAGAAGAGCCCCTAAATTATCTGTCTCAAGAGAATACTTAATTAATTACTGCTTGGTATTAAATCTCAAACTAACCATGATATCCTCCATCTCTCCCTATTTCCTCTTCTGTTCGATGCCCTTGGATCTGGAATATATCCTGAAATTTCAATCCTTTTACCATAAAAGAAACCCATAGAGCAGGAAGAATCCCATGCTATTAGCTACAAAGACCCAAGTCAAGGGGGGAAAAAGATTTTTTAAAAAGTACCCAGAGCAGTGGTATCAAACTCAAATAGAAATGGAGGCCACTAAACATTACATAATGATCCCTTTAGGTTACTTAAAAACCACATATTCACATTATCTATATTTTATTGTATTTTTATTGATTTTGTTAAATATTTCCCAATTACACTTTAATCTGGTTCAGCCCTCACTTTGGAGGTCTCCATCCATGTGTTTGACACCTCTGGTCCAAAGGATAAGAACATGTATATTCCTCTTGGAAGTTAAAAGTTAATTCCTTTTTTAAGTTCATAAATGCAGTTTTGGCTTTGCTTCTACCACTTCAAAATCCCCTTGCCACACACAACCATAAAAATAAACAGAAAGTACCTTTTTTAACATAATCTGAAAAGTTGAAAGCTCTCTAACATAGATCATCTAGTCCAGTGGATCTCAACCTTCCTAACACCAAAACCTTTAATGCAGTTCTTCATATTGTGGTGACCCCCAACCATAAAATTATTTTCGTTGTTGCTTCATAACTGTAATTTTGCTACTGTTATGAATTGTAATATAAATATCTGATATGCAGGATGTATTTAAATTGAACATAACCCACAGGTTGAGGACCACTGATCTAGTCCACCCCCTTCAAAGCAGTTGTATTTGTCCAGGTGTTTTTCAGTTGTTCTTTGTGACCCCATTTAGGGTTTTCTTGTTAGAGATACTGGAGTGGTTTGCCATTTCTTTCTCCAGCTCATTTTACAAATGAGAAAACTGAAGCAAACAACATTAAGTGACCTGTTCAGGGTCACACATCTAGTACGTATTTTAAGTTAGATTTGAATGCAGTTGTATAGTTTCTACAATATCCCCAGCAAGGAGTCATGCAGGATCTCCAGAAATGTTTTCTATGACAGGGAGCTCACTCCCACATAAAGCCACTATTTCTTTTTATTTTTTTATTTTTTTTTTTTGCTTTTTGGAGGGCAGTTGGGGTTAAGTGACTTGCCCAAGGTCACGCGGCTAGTTTTTTGTGTTAAGTGTCTGAGGCCGTATTTGAACTCAGGTACTCCTGACTCCAGGGCCGGTGCTCTATTCACTGCGCCACCTAGCCGCCCCCATCAAGCCACTATTTCAACAGCTCAAATCATTAGCAATCTCTTCTACAAATTGAGCTAAAATCTTCCCCACTACAATTTCCACCCCAATGGCGGCTTTATTCTTTACTCTCAGAACCTTATTTTCTGAAATTGTTCAGAATATATCTAATAGGAAAAACCCACTTCCACACAAGAGCCTTTTGATTTCTTTCTTAAGTCTCTTTTATAGGCTAAATAGCCCCAATTTTTTCAACCATTAAACATAGGAGAGTGCAATGGACACAGTATGTACTTGGTAAATGTTGAAGGGGAACAACAGTTTCTAGACTCTTAAACCCAGCTGTATTCCTTTGGGTGCTTCCACATTTATAACTGTCCCTAACCTACCAAGGGACTGTCACCTTCCTTATTTTACTTAAACTGTTTAGGAGACTAAAACTCTGTGATTCTATTCATTAGCTACAAGATTACATTAAATCCTGACATTATATATTTAGCCCCCATCTTTTCCAAATATAATATGGATATCTTCTACTGTAGCCACTACCTTTTTCTCATAAATTAATTCAATAAGCAAAATTTATTGAGAATATGTGTGTGTGTGTGTGTGTGTGTGTGTGTGTGTGTGTGTGTGTGTAGGAGTGACAGGGAGAAAACAGGAATAAAAAGGAAACTTTAAAAATCATGGCCACTCAAGGAGATTGCATTTTAAGGTCAGGTCCCTATTAATAAAATATCAATAATGCTTATAAAGACTGAATATAGTTACAAGGATAAGTAAATAGAAAAAGAGAAAATATATAACAATAATGATAATATATTTAACTGTATTAATTTCAAGAAACTATTTTAATTAAAATAAATTAATTTTAATAAATTTTAAATGTTAAGAACTTTATTAAGTTCAATGCTCATCAGAAATTAAAATGAAAGTATGTTTTAGAAGAAAAATTAGATAAATTCGTGAAAAATTACACGACACAATAGGCCTCTATTACACAATTACAAACACAAAAGTCCTCTAGTTAAGTATAGATTAACTTTTGGCAATTTAGACCTATGATTATACTGGTCTAGGTAAACCTCCTAATGAAGAGACTTCTACCAAAGCAGATTGGTACCCACCCTGCAATTTATTGACTTAAATAAATTTATAGACTTTCATTTGGGGTCCTTGGACTTGTCTTTGTTTTTAAATATTTTAATGACTATATTTTAATATAATTCATTTCCTTTGTAATCCTACATATTTTATTTTATGTATTTTAAAATAATTATTCTGAGAAAGGGACCATAGGATTCACCAGACTGACAAATGGGTCCATGACAGAAAAAAGGTTAAAAACCCCTGCCTTAGAGAATTGTCTTTCTAATACATGCAATACTTAATACAAGCTAAGCACTTAAGATGTAGGTAACCAAGTATTCTATGTAATCTGTCATCCGAGGGATAAATTAAAATTTGGCTCCTTCGGTCAAGGAACTAGGAATAATAAGAAATGCAACTGAAATCCTAAAAATCCTAACCGGTGACTGGAATAGCTTTCTATCCTTATTTGCTGACTTTATTTGCATTCTTTACTTTAGGGAAACAGGTCTGAAGAAAGAAACTAGGTCTCACTGGGAGGTCTCACTCTGGTTAGCAGGAAATCCACAGTCTAGTCTAGTAAGAATAAAATTAAAGAAACACAGAAAGGAAAAAAATATTCAAGCTCTGTTACAGGGGAGAAAACCATTTATTTGGAGTCTGTGGACTTGGATATGAATCCTGACTCTAGCACTTATACTAGGTGACCTTGAATAAATTGCTTAAATTTTTTTTAAATTAAATTTAATTTCATTTTTAAATATTTAATTAATTTTAGTTTTCAACATTCACTTTTATAAGCTTTTGAGTTTAAAATCTCCTCCTCCTCCTTTCCCTCCCCCCTCCCCAGACGTCATGCAATCTGATATACACTGTACATGTACAATCATATTAAACATATTTCCACATTAGTCATGTTGTAAAAAAGAAACAGAATAAAGGGGGGCGGGGGAGAAGAAAAAGGAGTAAGCTTCGATCTGCCTTCAGATTCGATCGTTCTTTCTCCGAATGTGGATAGCCAGCAGCCAAACATACCCGGGTAAAGACCCTGTGCCGAGCGTCAGACGAGCACAACTCACATCTCCGCTAGGGGGCGAACCCACCTTGCCTAGGACACTCTCGCACCGGTGTCGATAAAGCCTAAACTATTCCACGGCCTCAGGCTCCAATTTGTTGGCTGACGCGGAAGTCCACACCCACTGACGGGGGTCCAGATGAGGTATCCCGGTCTTCTGTGGACTAATTATGAGCTCCCGTTGGCCATTTTGGCCTTCAATCAAGTAATGGCCCGCCCTCTTTCAGCCCCTCCCCCTCCCCATCTCCCCGCCTGCCTGCTTTTGTCTCACGTTTATTGGTCTCTGAACTTGGGCTCTTCCCCACACACAAAATCCTGAAACTAGCCAAGGCTGAAGCCGGAAGTGATGTAGCCCGCTGCGCGAAGTTTGAATTGTAAGAGTAAAAGCAGCGGTTGAGACGCATGCAGCAAGCGACTCTGCGTCGCAGGGACTGATTCCAAGCACACCCCTCTTTCCTTCCTCCACCCTCCCCCGGCTCGGCTCCCTCATCTGACCCTCTCCCTTCCCCCGAACTGCCCCGTGCCCTGCAGACCACAGGTCAGTCAATCAGAGCGGCCTCCCCGGGCCCTGCGCGAGCCGCCCGGAGGAGGGAGGGAGCGAGCTTTAGGTTCCCGGGCCCGCGGCCTTCGATGTAGCCATCTACACTCTACCCCCGCCAGACAGGACCATGGGACCGAGTCGCCGCAAATCCACCCCGAGGAAGCGCCCCAGGACCTCTCAGCCCGGCGCCTCCACCTCCACCACACCCCCTACAGGTAACCATTGCCTTGCCCTGCCCCCTGTCTCGGGCCCCCTCCCTTCCCTTACCTCCCCCGGCTCCTTTTCCTTTCCCCTAATGATCATTTCTATTAGGTCCTCGCCGCCGCCGCTTTCCGGGTAGATCAAGCCTTCGGATTCTTCGGGAGATCCGCAAGCTGCAGAAAAGCACAGAGCTGCTGATCAGGAGGGCACCCTTTGGGCGACTCGTGAGCATCCCGGATAACCCCGCTCCTAACCTATAAGATTTCTAGTTTGTACCTAAGGGTAGGATCTTCCTACCCTTAATCAACGTTTAAGCTTTCTCGTGAGATTTAGGGACTTCGTCCCAAACTCTAGGACTTCCAGCGATAACCTTCTACCTGAATGGTTTGAATTTTCAAACTACCCCTAAGCAAAGGCTTATTTGGCCCCGATTACTACCCATTAAATACCTGCCCAATGATGTGTCCATCTCCAGGTTGGTATTGAAACCATCCCCAAGAAATGAAGTCTGGAAAGAAAAGGGGGGGGGGGGGCGGTCCTTTCCTTGTAAGAATACGTTTTAGCCTTGATCTTTTCCTTTTTGTTTTTTCTACTCTCCTCAAACTACAGGTTAGAGAAATATGCCTCCGATATACCCGAGGAGTAGACTTTTATTGGCAATCTCAGGCCCTACTGGCCCTACAGGAGGTGAGGAGAGCTCGGGCAAAGGATGTTCTAACCTTAAGTAGGATGGGGTGGTTGTTGGGAGAAAGAGTTGTCAGAGAATACTATAAGTTTCCCAAAAAGCACCTGATGGGAAAAATAGGATATCAGAAAGAAGCATAATTGCCCTATGAGGTAGAATGTCTAAGCCCTTCACAAAATGAAGGGAGACAAGGAATATGGGGAACTAGCTGAGGGTTTAAGGGGTAGATGCTAAAATATGTGGGACCCCAAAGATCTAGACACTGACACTCTAATGCTATGGCCTCAGTGTTATGAGTTTCCATCTCTTACATAGTATTGAACCCCTCCCCAAGATTGAGGTCCAGGAATGAAAAATGCTATTATACTTCATTTGTTCTGTGTGAGTACAGTGGAACCTACCTTTGTCAAGGTCAGCTGCCTCTAAATATGGTATAGTAAGAGTAGAAAAGACTAAGAAAAATGTCCCCAATTTTTTTAGACTACTTCAATTCCTCTCTCTTTCCCTGTACCCAGGCGGCAGAAGCATTTATAACTCATTTATTTGAAGATGCCTATCTCCTCTCCATACATGCCCGGAGGGTTACTCTGTATCCCAAAGATATTCAACTAGCCAGAAGGATCAGAGGTTTGCAAGAAGGACTAGGCTAAGTACTTGAGTACCAATGGACCCTTAAACCCAGGAGTTAAAAACCCAGGTGGTTTCTGTTTCTTCAGCCATTTGAGTTCCCAGTCTGGAGCTGCCACTTCCCATCTTCATCACCTTGTCCTCACACCCATCTCTTGGGCACAGTTCTCTGGAGAATCTTGGATTGTTCCTTTCTACAAAATTGAAATAAATTGTTTTTAATTAAGGATTGGCCAGAATTGCCCTCTCTTTGCTGGGGGGAGAGGTATGCGTAAGAAAAGATGAGAGCAGGGATTATCTAGAGAAATGTCCTCTGGAGTCTGTTATCGGGTTCCTTAATGGAGTGTTCATTAAAACATAGGGATAGGAACTGGACCTGTGATTTTATTGGTGTAGATGATGAATCTCCCTCTACTGAAGCAGTGGCACTTCTGCAGCTTTAAGAGTTGGGTTAAGTGGGGCGGCTAGGTGGTGCAGTGAATAGAGCACCGGCCCTAGAGTCAGGAGTACCTGAGTTCAAATCCGGCCTCAGACACTTAACACAAAAAATTATTCGTGTGACCTTGGGCAAGTCACTTAACCCCAACTGCCCTCCAAAAAGTGAAAAAAAAAAGAGTTGGGTTAAGTGACCTGTCTAGTATCACAAAGATCCTATGTCTTAGAATACTTGAACCCAGGTTTTGAGGCTGGCTTTCTATGCACAATAATACTCTGCCTCTCAAATTCACCCCAACTGGGAACAATGGGAAGAATTAGAGAAGTGGCCTTGGGGGTAGTACAGAATTTTTCTCCCATTCCCATCTTTTCCTCTTTTGCAAGGGGCAGTACCTGCCTGGTTAACCAGGAGCCTAGCCATATTACCCCTTGAATAATAATATTAAAGGAATTGTCTATTCTGAAACCTATCTTCCTGGAGGTACTTTCATTACAAGTTGCATCCTCCACTGCTTCTCTCAACAAGAGTCTACGTATATGTGTCTTCCCTCTCATAAATGTGATATCTTTGCCTGACTGGTGCATGACTTATTGTTCAAAATTAACAAGGCTGAGTGAAGTGACTAATGAAAAGCAGGGAAATCTGTAAGCCTGAAAGCTCTAAGAGACACATTGCGTGGTTGTCATTTGAAATCAAAGATCTGGGTTCATATCCTACCCCTGGCACATAATAGAGCATGTCTGTATTAGTCACTTAACCTCTCAGTACTCTAAGCACACCTTAAAAGACATAAGTTGCAGAGCTAGTGCCTATCTAGGGTGGCAGAGGAAATCTCTAATCAGAACTTTTACAGGAATGAAATTAAAGCTATGATTCCCCCAAAAAACCCCTAACTACAAAGGCAAATTGTTATACAATTGAGCTGATCTTCATCTTAATAATTTTGGGCATATTTGTCTTTGAGTTAAAATTTCTACAGTCTGACCAATGTATATTTTCATTCTGCATGCTTATATTTGCAATGTTAACTTTTTAAAAACCTAATAGTTTTTTAGTATAATCTGCTAAAGTAGACTAAAGGTCCTAAATTCAGATCCTAAATTCAGGTTGTTAGATTAAGTATAGAAAAACTTATGTCCATGAGGAGAGTCTCACTAGGAAGTCTTTCCCCATATGCAGAGAAACCTGAATTGAAGGTTCTTTGGTCTTGAGAAGAAAATTTAAAAAGAACACCAGGTCTTAGGTAGCAAATAAAAACACTAAAGTGTCACTCGACAAACATTTGTTAAGCACCTACAGGTACAATAGCTATAATAATTTAAATGAAAACATTAAGAGGAAGGTGAATGCTGAATATTTGCAAAAACCTATATTGATGCTGAAAGACATAATGAAGCATACCTCCTTAGCTGAGAGGTGGGGAAACCAGTGGAACAAACTCTGTGTGTGTGTGTGTGTGTGTGTGTAGAGAGAGAGAGAGAGAGAGAGAGAGTTAGGTGCTATCTCTCACTAGTTGTTTTTACTTAAATTTTTGTTACAAGGGAGAGTTCAATTCCAAGAGGGGGAAGGACATGGGATGTGTCTAAAAGTGAATGAATTAAAAACAAGGCATCAGTACTCATAATCTTAATCATTTCAATCTGATATCCAGAACATGAAATACATATTTAGAACAAAGAAAATTATGAACCCTTGAATATTGATACATTTTGCTTTGGCTCCCAAAAAACCCTTAGTACATCCCTAAAACACCCATATGTACACATAAGTAATTATAGCAACTCTTTTTAGTGACAAAGGACTGGAATCTAGGAGGGCATGAATCAATTAGAAGATGACTAGAAAAATTATAGTGTTTGAATATAATGGAATATTATTTGACTAAAGAGATGAAAGGTAAAATTTCAGAGAAACCTAGAAAGACTTGAGAACTGGTACTGAACAGAACCAGGAAAACAGTTTATACAATAACGACACTGTAAAGATAAGTAACTTTGAAAGACTTTAGAATTCTCACCAACGAAGGAGCATGCCTACACTTCTGATACCTATCTCAACAGGCAGAAGGAGACATGCATTTTTAGACATGGCTAATGTAGCAATGTGTTCAAAACCTTGACAATGCTTGTTTGTTAATCATATTCGTTTGTTTTCCCAGGGGGGTGGGGAAGAAAAAAATACTTATTAATTGATATTTTTTTTAAAAAAAATAATACTTCTCAAGGATATTTTAATGTTTAGGTGAGGTAGGAGAAGGAAGAGTCAAGACTAACTCAAGGTTCTGAACCTAAATAAATGGGAAGATGGTGGTCCCCTAAGCAGAAATAGGAAAATTTGAAGGAGCAAATTTAAGGAGGATGTGATAGGATAATTTTTCTGAATTATTAAGACACCTAGTCACATAACTAGCTAGAACTTGTAGGACTTAGGTAACATCAAATTTAGCTCCAGTGATTAAATGGTTAGTGATAAGAGAATTTCTGACTCAGCTTTATTACCTCTTTTATTTAAGATGAACATTTCAGGTCACTAGGTATAGCCCCTGTATTGATAGTCTGCAAATTCCAGCTTTATCCCTAGACTATACTGACTAGTTTATTATTTTACCTGACATAGATCTTCTGTCAGAGGGATACTCTGTATCCCTCCTGCCTTGTTATTAAAACCTATATAAATTTGCTGAAACAGCTACTTGGGGCCATTTGTTTTTGCATATCATGGGTCTATACTCAGTATTACAATATAAACAGGTTATTAAAATGTTTCTGCATGTTAATAAATATGATTGGCAGCAGTGCCTGTCAGCGAATCCTTGGACAATTTTTATGTTGAAAGTAATGAGTTCCATTTTGAGATAAAAATAAATGTACGAAACTACATGTATCAATCCCTTACTATGTGCCAAACACTATTGTTCCTTTAGGGAGCCTATATTCTGACATGGGAAACCAATGCATATGGATGAATGAAGGCTAGGGAGGGATGTTTTTATCTGGAAAGTCAAAGAGATGGTAAGTCAAGCCACAAGACAATTGATTAACTTGTTCTTTCCAGGTACGTCAGTGTTGTTTTGATTAAAGCAGACTGAGAGGAAACAAACAGCATGGCACCAAGAAGGTTAGAGAGTGGCCTGGTATGTCTGGTCTGAGCTTGACTTGGAGAACTCTTCTCAGGGCAGGAGTTGAAGTGCCAAGTGGGATATATTGAATTTAAGATTCCTTGAGGATATTTGGATGGAGACATCTAGCAAGCAACTGATAATGTGAAACTAGAGTTAAAGGGAAAGCGTCAATATATGGACTTGTTTATCATCTGAGTGGAGATGATATTTGAACCTATAGAATTGAACTAGATCATTATGATGAGGAGTGTGAGAGAAAGAAAAGGTCCAGGACTTTCCTGGGCTTGGGGCAGCTGAGAAGGGATTGCATTTCAGGCTTGGCGGGTAAAGGGACATCTAGAGGTAGACAGTGGAGTGCTGATCTGGGGTCGCAGCAAGCTAAACTGGAAACAAGTCATTCATTGCCTCCACTGTCTCACCACTTGGCCTTTAACTCTGCGTTCTGGTTTCTGACCCCACCACTTAACTGAAACTGCTTCTAACCACATTAGCAATGATTTCACCTGCTAAATCCAGTTCCTTCTTCTCAGTCTTTATCCTACTTGGCCTCTTTGCAGCTTTTGACACCACTGACCATCCCTTTCTCCGTGATTCTTTTTCTTTCTTTAGCTTCCTAGCAGAATTCTGTCCTGGATCTCCTGGGAAGCAGAATAAAATCTAAGTGGCAAGAAGTAGAAACACCTACTGGGAGGGGAGGAGAGCTGCCATGGAGCAGTGGAAGATATGACAGGTAGTACTGGTACTACAGTAGGACAGGTACTATACTACTGGTGGGTAGTAGTGATAGGTGACACTTTCTGGATGACTGCAGGATTGCTGCAGAAGATAAGCATTGTGACAAAGCAACCATGAAAGGTAGCACTGCTGGGAGCCCCGTGCAGGGAAATAATGCATGTCACAGAGGCTCTGCAGGCCCCTGGGGGAAGGAGTGATCACTGGAGGAGTATTATTTTCTTGGGACTGGATGCAAATCTTATCTTTTTCCATTAATTTCTAAATAAAACTTCTGTTTTGAACCTTTTTAGCCTATGTGCTTGTAAGAGATAAATTATTACTTTTGGATAGCGCCAGATACTAAAATTCCTAGGTCATTTGATTAGGGTGACAGACCAAGCAAGTAAGAGGTCCCCAAAAGGTACCTCTGCCCTTTGTGTCATGAGTGGGCACATAAAGAAAAGCTACTTAACAATTCCAAAAAACGTAATAGGTTGTCTTAATGTATATAGTGAGTTCCCATCACAAGAAGCTTTCAAGCAGAGGCTGGATGACCACTGGGTTCAGGTGTTGTAGAGGGAATTACTGTTCATGTAGAGATTACACTAGATCATACCTGAGACCTCTTCCAGCCCTGAGACTCTGTGAGTCTGATTTCTCTTGCCTCACTCCTAGGCTTTCTCAGTGAACGGAATTTTCAATTCTCCCCTTTCTAGCCTAGCCTCCTTTGGCTTCCAAGTACTATACTCTTCACTAGAAAAAGGTGGAGGTTGTAAATATGCATTCCAGTTTTCCATATAAAAATTGCCCCTTTCTCAAAACAGTGTATGCTTTGAGGAGGTAATAAAATGTCATTGTAACACCTCCTTCCCCATAGGTCTGGCATATAGGATAGGAAGGCTGTTGTTTATTCAGTGACATCAGGATATCTTGACTTGCAAATGAATTGGATTTAAGTGAGGGAGGGCTGTGCAAAGTCATCAACCTCACTCTCCTCCAGAGTCATCCTGGTCAGTTGGCAAGAAAGTCAAGACAGCTGGCAATGGCCCAGTTCTAGAAGGCTCCTTTCCAGACTCAAGGCCCTCTGAGGATTGTCAACCACTCAGAACTTTACAGCTCAAGAACTTTTATCAATGTTTAGTTTTAACTAAGTCAACCAGAAAGTATGTACTAGTTCAGAGCAAAAGGCATTTACTTAACAGAATAGAAAGATAATAACAAAAGAAAGATATCTCTTTCTCCCCCCCGCCCCAGGCTCCCTGCCAAACATACAAGATTATGCTCTCAGTGGAGGAATACACACATGGAGGGGAACTCGGAACATATGAGATCTGTGCAACTCATACGCCTAATGCTACAAAGCCAACAGATGCCTTCTGGTTATGTCATGGCGTCTACTGTGTGTGCATGGGATGAATTGCTGCTCTCTCTTAGCATCTGTTGCTCTAAATACTGAGCTTTTGGGGGCCATCAGGAACAGAGACTAGAAAGCCTCTCCTTACAAGGGAGGTGGAAAGCTCTTTTAGAATGAAGCTAGCCAGGCAGCCAGCAGAAGTTGTAAATGCCTTCTATATTGTCAAAGCCCCTGGTGCTTACTAACTGTCTGACCTGGGGTCAGAAAATTCCTTTTAACTCATGTTAAATCCCTGATTTAATCACTGTGTCTCCTCAAACCATTTTGGAAGCCACCTGATTGCTATGCAAATTAACCTAGAGCAAGAATAAAGAACTAAGCGAGGCCTGAGCACTGGAAGCCAGTCCCACACTTTACTGATGAAGAAACAGAGACCCAAAGGAGTTGCCCACAAGTCACACAAGTAACAAATGATAGGGTTGGCATTCAGTCATGTCACTTCACTCCAAATCCAGGGCTAGTTACAAAGTACCTCCACCTCCTACTTCTTTCACAGGATTAAGATCAACCAGTTCAATGGGTATGAAAACAAATTCATGAAATTAAAGTGCTATACAAAAATAAAGTGGGGGTGGGAGTTGTCATCATTGTAGTAGTTGTGAAAATATAAATAATTTACAGAGATGACACAGACCCAATCTTAATGCATGGGAGAGCAATTAGTGAGACCAGACATAGATGTCTGAGCTGTGACCAGCAGACAGTTTCCAGGTACTAAGCTCTCTGTCTTGTTGGTAGTTTTCATTGTGTAAATTATAAGCAAAAGGGACCAGAAAAACAGGAATCCAAAAAGCTGAGGGACAAATAAATGAGATTATACCAAGCACATGATAATGTCTAGAGAAAGGATAATAGAAAGTGGCAGGTACCAACATGTGAATAGTTAAAAAGCTTCTTCCCCCCCCCTAATATGTACAACTGCTAATAGTCATAACCAGGGCATCAAGTCAGATCCTGGACAGCAAAAAGGAATAGTCAACATATCATCCAGCCTTTTTTATATGTACTGACTGTACATTAGCATTCTTGCCAGTACCTGTATTCATATCTGTAAATTACATCTATATTTAAAAATACTTTAAAACATTTTCAATGAACACATAAGGCATTGTTGGATACTTCATCTCCATGGGGATGGCAGTCTGAATTATTATATCCCTGACCTCAATGTCCCCTTCCCCAGTCTTTTTCCAAAGAGGTGGCAAGGGGGACTTGTAAGCTCTTAGATGGACTAGAATATGACTGAATACCTAAAAGTGTCTTTTAGGAAAATATTGGGAAAGCCCTAACGAGAAGACAGATAAATTGGCCTAGAGCAGAGGAAAAGGTCTTCCTGGAAGAACCTTGGAAATAAGAATAGGAGATGGAAAAGGGAAGGAAGTATGGTTAGGGGAAGCAATAAGTGAAACTAAGAGATAGCTCAGAGAACTCAAGAAAGAAACTGAGTACCCATAAATTGGAGAAAAGCCAATTGTAAAATTTCCTATGGGCAAAGTCAGTGGGTCAATAGTTTTGAAGCCCAGTTATCCTAGATATGAAGGAAGAATCAGGTTCCTACTGTAACCGCAAATGGCACCTAGTTGTAGAATTTTCTATTTAAGCAGTTTTCTACAAGTCATTTCTTAATTTAAGTCTTCCTTGAAGTCGCATATTCTCTTTGTAAAGAATTATTTTGACTGCTCTTTTGATCACGTGTCCTTTAAACCATTCATTCAGTTTTTCATTTTTAAATGATTCATTCAGCCAGCCACACATTAGCATTCTCACTATGGTGATCTGGACTTTAATGCTAATAAGTACTACGGTGTTGTAATGTCATAAATATTTGTTTCACTTTTCCTAGTAGTAACATATGCAAATATCCCTACAGAGGGCAGGAAACTTCAATTTTACCTCATTTCTTGTATGACAGAGTCAAGAACCAAAATGGTTTTGACAGAGCATAATGTACCAAATCTAATAAGATAAAATTTATAGAGACAAATGTAAATGTAAAGGTGTTCAAACAAAGGTTGTATGGCCCTTGGTTGGGTATCTTATATTAGGGATTCTTTTTAGACATGTACTGGGCTAAAATAAAGATAGCCAGTGAGGTCCCTTCCAATGAGCAAATTCTATGATTTCTTTCCTATAGACTTGGGTACAAAAAAATTAACTTGCTAAGTCAAGATGGGAAAGGTGTATCTAGAGAGCAGTTTGTCTGAAAAAGACTTTTTTTCCCCACTCAACCACTTCCCTTATCCTAAGTGCATTAATGTTTTCATAGAAACTTTTATAACCAAAGTTACCCATTTTATCTTTTACAATTGCTTTTATCTCTTGTTAAGTTAAAAGTACATCTCCTCTGTAGTTTGTCAGTAAGCATTTATTGAGCTCCTCCTAGGTATCCAACACTGTGCTAAGTACTAGGGATACAAAGAAAGGTAAAACCAGTCCCTGTTCTCAAGGCGCTCATGGTCTAAGAGAGAAGATAGCATTAAAAACCATGTACAGGGCGGCTAGGTGGCGCAGTGAATAGAGCACCAGCCCTGGAGTCAGGAGGACCTGAGTTCAAATTTGTCCTCAGACACTTAACACTTACTAGTCATGGGACCTTGGGCAAGTCACTTAACCCCAATTGCCCTCCAAAAAACAAACAAAAAAAAGTTTAAAAAAAAAAACATGTACAAACAAGATAAATACAGAACAAATGGGAGATAATCAGTAAAGGGAAAGTGCTGGCATTAAAGGGGATCAGGAAAGGCTTCTTGTGGAAAGTGAATTTTAGCTGAAACTTGAAATCAGGGAAGCCAGAAATAGGAGATGAGAAAGGAGAGTATCCCAAGCATGG
>CM053595.1:147693448-147727534 GCA_028646575.1 Pseudocheirus occidentalis | reverse complement strand
AACCCCAAGTTCAGTGCAAATTTGTCTTAGTTGGTGATAGAGGTTTGGGAAAAACCATAAACCACATTTGCAAAACTTATATAGCCATATGTAGTATATATAAGTATATGGCATACCAGATAGAGTACCAGGCCTGAAGTCAGGAAGACTCATCCTCTTGAATTCAGTTCTGACTTCAGATACTTACTAGCTGTGTGACCCAGCCAAGTCACTTCACACTGCTTGCCTCAGTTTCCTCATCTGTAAAATGAGCTGGAGAAGGAACTGATAAACCACTCCTGTCTCTTTGCCAAGAAAACTCCAAATGGGGTCATGAAGAATGAGACATGATTGAAATGACTGAACAATAACATAGCCACCAGGGGGGTTGAGGTCCATCTTCTTGGCTTCTATACTAGCAAGAATTTATTAAATTCAAAATATGGGATGCAGCTGGTCCAGAGAAATCTGGTGGTCTTAGAGATGTGCCTTCTCTCAGTGTGCCCAAGCCCAGCGTGCTATTAGAATATTTGACATAACACTAAGAATTACTTACAAGAATGTGTCTAACTGGCATAGAGGTCTGGTATAAGTATGTGAAAATAACCCAAAAGGATTGTATAGCAGCAAAATGGATACGAAGAAGAGAAAAATCAAGGTGAAATCCATTATCGGCCCCAGGAAGAAGCATCCCCAGCATTGTGATATTTCAACCAAAAGTAACTTCAATGTTGAGAATTCCTTCCTTGAGCTTGCTAGAAAATTTATTGGAGACCTTAATTCAGAGTTGGTTGTCATTCTCTTGCATCCCCAGTGGTTGTCTTGGACCCAGCACTGGTAACACAGAATGAACAGGACATATGGATTGCTCAGACAACTGTGCTTCCTGATGAAGATGATGGCCCATAAGGGAATGAAGCCAGAGCCCAGAGTCAGAGGTCTGGTTTCATAGGCAACTGTCTTGTGATGTCAGTGACATAACAGGTTTACCACTTAATTATATTATTAATTATATATAAGCAGAACATATGCTGAATTTTGGGAATTCTGAAGGAGGTAAATGGAATTCAGAGTGAACGTGACAGTTATATACACACATACATATATTATATGTACATATCACACACACACATATATATATACATATATATTTCATATTTTGGACCTGTGAATTTAACTGTTTTGGACCACAATTCCATCCCCCTTGTATTTCAAATATAAGTCTGCTGCAGTCTCACCACAGTATTGGGTGGTAAATTTTGTTTGTTACTGTCATTCCTATTCCATTTTCGTTTATATAATAATAAAATTGTATTTTAAATATCTAAAAAAAACCCTCTATATATAGTTCTAATCATTTTACACCCAATTTAAGAATGTTCAATGGGTTCTTATTGTCTCTTTGATCAAATAGGTGTGCCTCAGTCTGGGATTTCATTCCTTTCCCAATATAGTTGTAACCCACCTTTGCAGGCTTATTTCACATGCTCTACCTTCCCACAAAACTATCTCTTTGCTGTTCACTAAGTTCTATGAAGTTAGCATTCTACCCATGCCTGGACTACATGCCCTCCTCACCCCTTTTTTATTTTTTAATTTTAAATTCAATTTTATTTTATTTTTAGATTCACATTTTCTCCCTCCCACATCACTCCCCTCCCAAATAGAGAAATCAAGAGGGAAAAAAAAACCCAGCCTTTTTCTCTCATCTTACCCTCTTAAGCCTTAATACAATTGCAAGGAAATCATTTGAGGGACTTCCTGCAACTCTCTTTTCTCAACCCAACTGAGACGAATGAAATGCCTGAGCGATAGAGTTTCTGGGTAATTATTAATCAATTTATTAATTAGACTAGTTGAGAAAGAATAAATTAATGGTCAGTGGTTTCTCTTGGTGACCAAAGACACCAATGTGTCTTAAATGCCTGAAATGCCTTAAATCCGTTCTGAAAGGGAACTCCCCTGACAAGTGAAGATCAACCCAAATTAGCAGACACTTAATGAGGAGCTAGGCTAACAGTCTTCAGTTCCTCCTGCTGAGAAGGTGGTTTGATCATGAGACTCAGTAGCCTCCAGCAGTCTGGTCAGGGGAAGCCATCTCCATCCTGACCTCTCTAGCTTGTTTTCTCCTTCATGAAATTAGGTCTCCCAGAAATTAGTATAGGATCTTCTTGTTCTTCTACTACTGGCATGCCACTGCTGACATTTTTGTTCTGTAGTTTCTATTATGGCCCAGGTACTCCTTGTCATTTTGCTTCTATGTCCATCCACTGCCATGTGTAGAGCCTTATGGTTTCCTGGAACAATCGTGTGGTGCCTCGGGGGAACCTTTGAGCATACGGTCCGATAGCCCCCAAACTAGGTATCACTTTGGAAACCTGAGAATTCTCCATGATATTGGGCAGCTTACTCAACACAGCAATCAAACTGTTTCCTTTCCTAAATGCTTTCCCTAGGACTAGACATTAATTTTGGATAAATCAAGTCTGAGGAGCTGATGGTGATATCTTGTAATAACGAGATACAGGTCTGTAGCTTTACAGGGAGGTCAGGATTTGAGAATCACCTGCATGGATGTGATAGTTGAAACCATGGGAGTGAATGAAATTGCCTAGCAGAGAACATAAAGAGAAGAAAGAAGAGGGGCAGCTAGGTGGTGCAGTGAATAGAGCGCCAGCCCTGGAATCAGGAGGACCTGAGTTCAAATCCGGCCTCAGACACTTAACACAAAAAAACTAGCCGTGTGACCTTGGGCAGGTCACTTAACCCCAACTGTGCCCTCCAAAAAAAAAAAAAGAAGAAGAAGAAAGAAGAGAGCCAGCGACAAAGCTTCGCCAAATTGTCACTTTAAGAGACCAAGAATAGAGGAAAGAACCAATGGAAGAATTAAAGAAAGAGGAATTAGAGATTAAAGAGAAGAAAACAGGACAGTATCTTAACTCTGATGCTAAGGGAGGTCAGAGTATTTAGTGTCAACAATGTCCTATGCTACAGGAATGTCAAGGAACAGTGATAAAAATGGGATTGGATTTAACAATCATTGGTGATATTCAGGAGATTTTTTTGCTTCCTTTATATACAAGTAGGAATTCTGCTAGAAGCTGCCTGGGATAGCGTATAGAGAAGAGAACCCAAAGATGGGTTCAAGTCCCATCTTTGACCCACACTGACTGTATGACCCTGAGCAAATCACTTAACTTCTCAGTGTTCTCAGACAACTCTCTAAGGACTCTAAATTGCAGAGAAGGTTTGAATCTATACTGCTAAAAGACTCAGGGCTTCTTACACTGTTAAAATCATGAACTACAGTAGGAGGAGCCTGGACCCACAGACCTACAACCTGACAATAGTCACCTCCCTGGAGATCCTCTTATGAGTGCCAAACTGAGAATGAGGGTAACCAGAATGGGTACTGTGGGAACTTGGGTCAGGATATATTTGAGTCCTCTACTACACATCTGCAGAGATTCTCTTGTAGAGATTCTCTATTTGGTACTTTCCTTTTTGGATTTCTGGTATTGCAAAGATCTCTTGAAGGAAAATTAGTGGGGGAGAGTGGATGCCTTTTTTTATTTTAGATTCTGCTGTGTTTCCTTTACAAGTTAGAACAATTTCTTTGAGATAATTTCCTTGGTTGAATGCTCAAGTACTAATAATGTCTCCTGTGTTACTATTTTCATGAAAAGCATAGAAGCTGACATGAGAAGTATGGAAGGTACTACTCTAGATACTGGTGCCTAATGATTTTACTTAAAGCATATTGTCAGAGTTCATTCATGTTTCTTTTCTCCTTCTCCTCCTCCTTCTTCTTTTGCCTAATTGTGGAATGAGTTCACACAGACTAAGATCCTAATATATTTCAGGTTCATAGGATGAAGTTTATCTAAGGGCCTATAAACTCTGAAGTGCCTCCTCCTTACTCCCACACTCTTCTGCTTAATGCCCGATGGCAGAGGGGTAGGAGGGGGTTTTCTTTCTTCTCCCTACCATAGGCTATGAGGTCTAACACCAGAGCTACTTAGCCAAGAGGAGACATCCAGCAATTTGAGAATTTATGTCACAGTTTAGGCCTGTCTGAATCAGTTTGCTTTCTTTTTAAATTAGTTTGTGCAAGGTACCATGACTTCCATTTGGATTGTTCTGTGTGTTTGCTGGTTGTGCTAGAGAAATTTCCGGTGCTTACGTGTACAAAATCTAATTTGAAATGTTTTGTGTAGGCCTTCAGTTGAAATTTTCAACATAGTGTAAGGATCTCTGGAGCAAATTTTTGTGTCCTATATGTTGCAAGGACTCAAAGGTTTTTTTTTTTTAACTGAATCCAGGACTAAATCCATTTCTATTTGTGAGTTCAAAGCAGAAGGGCCCTCTGTCCTGATGATACCTTTACGAAGTCAGAAAAAGTTCTTTGGCAGAATTAGACAGGGACTCTGACCATTGACTGAGAAATGATCAGCCAAACCCCTAGGTGGCCCTCAAAAGACAAACAGTTTCCTTCAGTTCAAATGAGTCCAGGTAGAAGTCATGACCTGGGAAGAATATAGCTGCCAACATGTAGAAGATGCGTGGAGTTGGAGGAGTAGACTCCCTCTGGGGAAGTAGTCCAAAAGGTCACTCCTCTGTGGTGGCTTGTAGGCTATAGTAGGAGGAGCCTGAACTCACAACTAGTTTATAGCCTACGAATTGGGAACAGTTCATTTTAGAGGTAGAGTCTGACTACCCCAACCCAGCTGGGACTAGCACCAATGATAATTGCTACTGGACTGAGCCCACATGGACTTGGTCCCACTTGGTGGAAGATGGAAAGGGGGAATCCCCAAGCACCATCCCTACCAAGTCCAATAATTCCGTGTTGTTACACAAACACCAGGACAAGCAATAACCTCTCAGAGTTTGTAAAATGATGTAGATGTGTTGAATTCGAAGTTAAGTGTAATTCCCAAACCAACTAGTTGTCAAAAACCTAGACCTTCACAGAAGAATGCTAATTTCTGGACTGTTTAAGAACCGAGTCACGTGAACTTTGCTGAGATGCTTTAGTACTAGGGAACACACTTGAAAGAACCATGGTTCAAAGCCTGCTTAAGTCACTAGAGCTATACAGGCTTTGGGACTATCACTAATGGAACCAAAAGTACCCTGTTTGATTTGCTGGGGAAAGCAAATGTTTAACTTAGGAGAGAGTTCAGGGACATTGGTTTTTCACCATCCAACCAGACCAGAATGTCCAGAATGCAACACAGAAAACAAAGAACACGATAACAAGATGTTAAATCAAGCATAAAAGTGGTAACCATGCTTGTTGATTCCTTTATGAACAAACTCGTTAACTGAATTAGAAGGAGAACCTGGCCTCCCCCTTCTAGGGGAGAGGCAAAAGTGGGCTAACCCCCAGGGTGGCACTGAAAAGACAAGCAGTTCAATAGTAAGTCAACTGGAGTTCCTTCAAGCTGGGAACCACTTTGTGAAGGAGACTCCTGTGCCTATGCCAGAAGGCAATGGGGTTGGAGGAGATTTTCTCTCCTTTCCTGACCTGTCGTGGGCCACTTGGGTACTAGCCCCAAGTGTGAGTGAAGATGTGACAAAGAATTAACCAGGTAGGTTATTCATAGGAAAGAACTCCATTTAATGATTCATTGAGCAAGGTTTTTATAGAGCAAAATGACACAGAAAGATGAAAGGACTCGAGTTTTACTATCAGTGTGTTTAGCCTGTTAGATCCTAGAAGTAACAGAATTTGATAAGGAATATGTTATCTAGGTGTTATCATTGTCTTTAGTCTGTTATATCCTAGAACTAACACAGAATGGATAATTTAATAAGGAACATGTTCTTTACGTTCCTGAAGTCTGGGGACAAAGGCTTTGATGTCAGGATCCCAAACAAAAGTCCTTTAAAGTGTAACCTGGTGGGGGTTGGGGGAGGGGTCCCAGGGAGCCAGTCTTTGCAAGAAGTTGCCAAGCCACATCTAGAGGGGTCCTAATTAGAGCACACTATCAAGACTTTTATCTGACTCCTGGATCAGGCCTCCTTTGG
This sequence comes from Pseudocheirus occidentalis, assembly GCA_028646575.1. Taxonomy (NCBI): domain Eukaryota; kingdom Metazoa; phylum Chordata; class Mammalia; order Diprotodontia; family Pseudocheiridae; genus Pseudocheirus; species Pseudocheirus occidentalis. Next base: position 147,721,522 of record CM053595.1, on the reverse strand, counting down.
GTCCTCACACCTACCAGAGCTACTCACCCAGAAGGAGAAAGCCTACCCAGCAGCTTGAGAATTTGTGTAACAGTTTAGATGAATTCAGCAGGGAACAGAGACAATAGACAGATACATATACAGTCATGTAAGGGCTGGAGAAATGTCAAGGAACATGATGATCCCTTGGAGCAGAAAAGAGAGCTGATTGTGGGTTCAAAGAATAAGCTTAGTAATCAAGAGAGAATCATTATGAGGACTCCATGAGAGAAAAAAAGATTCCAAAACCCTACAGTACTGAAGTGTGAGTTGCCTTAACTACATGAGTTTCCTTTTCTTGGGGTTCTACTACAATTATACTTGCTTGAGCACACTCTTCTCACAGATGCTGTGTGTATTTCTAGGAGAGTATGCCTAGGTTTGGGGGCACCTAGATGGCTCAGTGGATATAGAGTCCTGGGCCTGGAGTCAGGCAGACAAAACTTCAAATCCAATTTCAGATACTTACTAGCTGTATGACCCTGGACAAGTCATTTAACCCTGTTTATCTCATTTTTCTCATCTATAAAATGAGCTGGAGAAGTAAATGACAAACTGCTCCAGTATCATCACCGAGAAAACCCCAAATAGGATCACAAAGAATCTGACAAGACTGAGACAACTCAACAATAGAAAAATGCCCTAGGTTTACATGAAAGAATGGTTTGTAGCTCTTGTTCTTAATATGTGATCTTAGGACATGCCATTGGTTTAAACTAATTGTGTAGGATCCAAAACCCACAAACTGGGAGGTAATAATCATCCCTGGGGAAGGTGATGTGCAACCAACAAGTTTGCCAAATGAGGGAGGTAGTTGAGAGGGAGTGTTACTGGTAAGATAATTATTTATGTTGCTTATTTATATTTATAGTGTCTATAGGAAATGGCAAACCACTCTAGTATCTTTACCAAGAAATCCGCAAGTGGGGTCATAAAGAGTCAGGCACAACTGAACAACAACAAAATTGTTTAATTAATATTTGTTTAATAAATCCTTGTTAAGTGAATAAATAAATACACAGATGGATGGATGAATACGAATGGGTAAGTAAACATCACTACTGAAGGGTTGTTTTTCCATTCTTAAGTAGGGAAAGCAGAGGTACAACTGAACTGATGTAAGCTAAAAGATCCCCTCCCCCCTTAACCCCATATAGCAGGCACTTAATACAGGTTGATTGATCCAGGGTAATGGAGCTTACCTCTATTTCATGCCAGGGGCATGGCAATTGTAAGGCATTTTCTCATTCCAACTCAAATAGTAGGCCTTGGAAAGTGGTCACTGAGGCAGAAGCTATGCAATTCAAAAGAAAGTCTTGACCTAAATGCTTTTGCCAGATGGTTGGCTGGCTAGCTGGTGGGGTTCAGCTGGGGAAGCACAGACCTGTTCATTAGGGTATGCAAATAGGGAATTTAATTTCTTTTTTTAAGGCAAATGTTTTTTGAATACTAAATCATCAAGGACATTTTTATTCATGAAACTAAAGAAATTAAAGCCAAACTTACTTTAAAAATACAAACTTTAAAAATGAGAGACAAAATGACTTTAATGAGATAAGTCATCCACGCATGCTCGGTGCTGTGAATCCAGCCCATTAAAAAAAAATTGGAAATAGCCTTTGGCTATAGTTATCTTGCAAAAGAGCCAGACTGCTTCCCGGCAGAAAAAAAAAGAATGGAGAAGCTGATGCAATTCAGTAGAGAACCAGCAGGTGGCAGAACAGAGAAAACAGCTCCATTGATGGCCACAGAAGCCCACACACAATTTAGCAGGAAACTAGATGACAGCTTCATAACAGCAGAATATAATACCAAACCAGATGATTTCATGGCAGCTTCCGAGTCAGAAAAGTTGCCTAGCCTGTGTTAGGTGGCACAGTGGATAGAGTGGATAGTGGACTGAAGTCAGGAGTGCCTGATTTAAAAATCTAGCCTCAGACACTTACTAGCTATATGACCCTGGGCAAAAATCACTTAGCCACTATTTGCCTCAATTTTCTCAACTGTAAAATGAAGAAAATAACAGCACCTACCTCTCAGGACTGTTGTGAGGATTAAATGAGATATTTGTAAAGTGTCCGGCACATAGTAGGTGCTATTTAAATGTTATATGTTTGTGGGTATTATTATTTTCCTTGCCATTCTGTTTTAATTAACCGTTCCTTTTGCTTTGAATTAATGTGCTCTGTAGTTTGGTTTAGTTAAAGTAAACCATCAGTGGGGGCTCATGAGCTACGTTTTCTGTGGATGCTGATCTATATCATGCATTGAACCTCACAGTAGCTTTCAGGGTCCCATATTTGAAGAGATATAGGCTACTCTTAGAAGGTTTGAAGACCCTTGGATTAGGCTCAACCCCACATAGAGTGCCCTCTAGATGCAAGGTCCTATAGCCATCATCTGGTCTAAGAAATGAGCCTATAGAGAAAACAGGCAGGAAACTCAACATTTGCAAACATAAGAAACTAAAAAGATACTGCCTGTCATTATAAGCCTCTGCTGAAAATGCTTTTTGTCCCCAGAGGCTATCTGTGCCTCCCCAGCACAAACTTCAGCAAAAACCTTAGAGTCAGCTAAAGCTGGCAATATTGGTTCACTTCAACATATTCTCCAGGTTTGGTTCAGTGCTGGGTCCATGTCATGCTGGTTTAGGGATTTCTCCCAGGTGTATTGCATTTGTGGGGAATCCAGGAGTGTGAGTGCTCACCTTTTCAACACCCACTTTATAATCATATTTCATCTCTGCTAGATTGTTGAGCGCCTAGATTTCATAATGCTGTTGCATGGAGGCATACAGTAGAGGCTCTCTGAATGTCAACTGGTGCTCACAAGAGGCATAGAATAAATACCATCTCCCTGGAGGTTGGATGATTCAGTGCAGATAACATGGAACTCTTAAAATTGTCCCAGTCACTACTACATCTATTTCATTTGGAAGAGAATTTAGAGTTCACCTAGTTCAATCCCTTCAGTTTACATGGGTGGAATCTGAAATCCACAAAAGTGGCAAAGCAACTCATCCAAGATCACATAGGTGACAGTCCAACAAGCATTGATCAAGCGCCTAAAATGGGCCAAGGACTGTGCTGTACACTAGGGATGTAAAGAAATGTTAAAAAAAAAAAAACCCAACACCCTAGTCTCTGCTTTTAAATAAGGGACATAACGTGTAAAAAACTAGGAGATTCAAAATATGTACATAGTTGTTGTGGAGTAGTGCCTGACTCTGTGTACCCATTTGGGGTTTTCTTTGGCAAAGATATTAGAGTAGTTTGCCATTTCCTTCTCCAGCTCATTTTGCAGATGAGGAAACTGAGGCAAATAGGGTTAAATGATTTTCCCAGGGTCACCTTGGTAGCAAGTGTATGATACCAGATTTGAACTGGGAAAGATGATGAATCTTCCTGAGTCTTATCTACTTTGCCAACTAGCTACCCTTGTACATAGGAGGTGACAGACAGTAATGTAAAAGAGGAAAGTTGGGGTGGGAGTAGAATTGGAAAAGGCCAAAAAGTTGGTATTTGAGGTGAATCTTGAAGAGACCGAGGTGAGTCGTCAAGGTAGGACAGGCACATATGAAATAGTCAGTGCAAAAGAGATTGAGTGTTCAAAGAATTACATTGGTCAATTGTAGCTTAATCCTAATTAGTAGCAGAGCTGGGATTGGAATCTAGTGTGCGCTGCCTCCAAGATTATTGCTTTTTCCACTAGTCTTACTTCTACTAAAGAAGCGGAAGGACCAGCCAGGTCCTGAGCCCAGGAGTGCAAAGCACAGAAAACCTTGAGGAATCGAAGGACGCGCGGGCCGAGGTGGGAATAATTTTCTCTGGCTTTCATTGCCCTCTTTTCCCGTAGCCTCCATAGCTATACTGCTTATCGTGGAGAATTTTTGCAGTAGAGGGGAGGGGTCCCTCTAGTGACGCTCTCTGGGCTGGAGTAGAGAATAGCAACTTTGCTTCGAAATATCCCCGGAGGCATTCTTCACCTAACTGTTCTAGTGTTACAAGTATTGCCCTGAGGAACCACCTGGGGAGGTTTGGTTTTAAGGAGAATCTCATTTGCATCCCTTGCAATACTCCCAGAGGTCCACAGGATGGGGGTGAAGGGGAAATATTCCTCAGAAGTTTACTCCTATTTCTGGAGCCTAAGGCCATTTTCTTCCTTAAAGCGTTTAGAATTCGGAAGTGATACGGTAGGCAAGTCTCTCTATAGAGAGGCTACACAAGGACTGGAACATAAGAAATCCCAGAAAAGGGATAGGCAACTTTGTCACAAAAGTCTGGGTTCAGAAACACAAACATACAAAAAGAACATCCAAAAAAGCTCCCGAAAGAGTGGAATTATAATAACCAAGCTTGACCTAAAAGAAGAAATAAGAAAATCCACTTTCCTCTGCTGCAGTTCTCTTTTTAGAAACTTTGGGCGTAGGGCTTGATCCCTAATCCTACCCTCAGCCCCGAGCTTCTGTCTTGGTTTTTGTTGCTTTTACATTTTTTGTTATAAAGAACATCATTCTTAGGCAAGGAAGGGATATATTTAGAAAAGAAAGTGATGTGCAAGCAAAAGCTATCAATATTTGCACTTTTAGAAAGGAGAGCGCTGGATTCAGAAGATTGTGCTTTATGCAACGAGATATATTCGGTAATATAAATGGAAGACTGATATCCGCAGTAACGTATACTATGAAAGCTCTGAGGCAGGAGTGTGGTTGAGCCTCTCCCGTGCCCTTCCCCCACCCCAAGAAACGACTTTTTGTTTTTTACACCATTAGTTTAAGAAAAATAAATGCACACATGCTTAATGCACTCCATTATTTATCTAGTACAGTTAAATCAGCGTCACATATTCTGGTGGACAGCAACCCAGGGGGCGCCATTTTCAAACTTAAACTGTGCCCAAGAGAAAGCGCTGCCAAATTAAAGGTTTCCTAGGGCTCGCACCACACCGGGGGACATCTACTTTGTGTGCAGGGTAGTACAAAAAGGTTGTGTGCGCACCCCACCTGATCCACTAAAATCCTGCAAACTACCCTCTCCAGAGAGAAAGAGAGGGCCCTGGAAACAGCGAGGGAACCACACTGGAGGGAGCACGGGGAAGTTCAGCAGGGGAGTAGCCAGCATCGCCAGGATCTGGGGCTGAGCTGCCCGGAGATCCTCCACGCAGCACGATGGTTCTTTCGTGCCATTGTTTCAACTTCCACTGGGGCCCTCGGCGGGCTCCGGAGCGGGAGCAGGGGTGGGAGGGGACTCGGTGGGCCTCCTTTGGGGTCCCCGCCCCTCTTCTCTCCCCGGAGTTCTCTTGGGAGATCCGCCTGCCCAGGGCTTTGTGAAGTGTCTTTGGTCACTATGGAAACCAAAAAGGAACGAGAGAAGAGGGGCGTGGGTTGTGTAGTCGGTTCCTCCTGCGGCTCTCACTTATCTCCTTTCCCGGCTCTGTAGCAAGTCCTGACGGGAGTCGTAGTTCGAAGCCTCCTCCCCGCCTTGAGGACCACTGGATTGGAAGACCGATGGTCCCTATCAGTCTTCTAGTCCTAGCCTAGGAGCCTCGGCTGCGGGGTGCAGAGGGGGAGGGGAGGCGGAGCCAACACTCAGTGATTGGTTGAGGCTGATTCCTCTGCGCCCTCTCCCCCGCCCCCATTCTCTGTTCCCCCTCTCGCATTACTCTCCCCCCACCCCTAGCTGCTCCTCCCTCTCCCCCGCCCCACTCCGTCTCCCATCCCCGAGCTCTTGCTTAGAGTGCTGGGGTTACCGATCGCAGAACGCGGCCACGGCGGAGCCGGATCGCGGCGGCAGCGGTAGCAGCAGCGGCAGCAGCCGCCTTCCTGGCTCAGAGCATCCACGACCCCAGTCCGGTCGCATCGACAGGAGGACGGTGGAGGACGCAGGAGCTTGCAGCGTTGGCAGCCAGGCAGAGTGGGTGATGGCATAGTGGGCAGTGGGCTTCTCCCCGAGTGACAGCAGCAGCGTCATCTGGCCCCTTATTACCTCGGCGAAGCCTTACAAAAGGGTGTGGGAGGGATGGGGAGGAAATAATCCCAGAACACACCAGGAGGGAGGTAATTCCCCCCACCCCGACTCCTAAAGAGGGCGGAGGAGGTAGGGTGGGAGTGTGTATTCTTCCCCCACCCCCACCCAGCACCACCACCACCCTAGCACACACGCACTAGAGGCCGGAGACCGGAGGTCAGAGGGCCTGGTCTGGGGTGACCTCTGGGGCCCCTGAGGATGAGAGGGGTGGTGCAGGAGGAGACTGGGTGCATTAGGAATTGTTGCGCGGGGGGGTTGGGGGAGGGGGTGAGGAATGGGATGAAGGAGGGCAGTTTGTGTTGAGATACTGATGGTGGGTTGCTGCAGGCTGAGCTGGTCCGATCTGGGGATGCACGAACCCCACCCCCCTTCCAGTCCCTTTCCCCTTTCAGGCGCTTCGAGGTCTCTGGTTGCACGTTCTCTCCTCCCCCATAACCCCTATGCCCCTCTGTCTGATTGTGGCCCCAGGAGTCGGGATTTCAGCTGTGAGCTGACTGCTATTCTTTCCAAACCCAGTCCCCGCGCTGCGTCTGGGAGAGGGCGCGGCACCACCGCATGCCTCTGCCACCTGCCCAGGGCCACAAAGAGACCACTCGCCACAGCTAGCTCGAAGGGCAAGAAAGATGCCTGAGGTCTTAATATTCAGCTCTCAGGGCCTTTCGGGCAACCTACTTTGAAAAAGGCGAAAGCTCCACCTTGCAAGCTTTGGGAAAAGAGATGGGATGGATCTTTTAGGGCTGGGCTCTTGATGAGGCTGCGGGATAGACGGGCGGAGTGGGGGGGGGAGGTGTTGAAAGAGGCAAGAGCCTGGATTTCAGAAGAGAAAGGGTGGAGGCGGGAGACTGGGTGGGGTGAGTAGTGCTTTGGGGTTCTGGGGAAGGAAAAAAAGAGCTCTGAAGTGGGAGTTCGGGTGAAAGACTTGATGTGCAAAAACCAAGGGTGTGTGGGTATGCAAAATCTGGAAGCTGGGAATTGGTCTCTGAGCAGGGTGTAACTCTAGGCTGGGTTTAAGAGATGCTGGGGGCTAGAGAAAGGTAAGAGTAAAACCTGAGCCAGATGGAGCTTTGTTTCAAAGCTTGAGATTGGGGGAGGGAGATTGGCCACACATTTGGGGAAAATCCAGCGGATCCCCAACCCACCCACTTTTCCTCTTCGAAGCTCAGAGGTTCTCAGAGCAGCAGACCTGCTGCTTGAAAATGGCCCTAAGAATGTTTTTGTTTTTCTAGTCTGTAAAATGCAAAAAACAAGTACTGAAATCTTTCGGATAATTATGTTTGGGGAAGAATATCCCTTCTTTCCAACCCCAATCTCACGCCCAGAAAAAAAAAGCCTCTAATTTCACCTCGTTAAAGGAGATCTTTATTTAAGATATTTCGTGAACAGTAAGGTCATATACTAAAATAAGGCTTTATTTTGCCAGCGTCTTGCCAGTTTCATGCAAACCTTGCCTTCTCCCCTCCAACACATTGTTGAATCCTGTTTGGTGTGGCGAATTGCATGCGCTGCTCCAGCCTGCCTGAATTACAGACCTCGGCTACTTGCGCTGTCCCCACCCCTTAGTGCTTCTGGTGCCTTCTGTCTGTGGACAGTCTACCTTGCTCTGTGGAGTTAGTATCAGAAATGTGGCGAGGTCGACATCTGGAGTTCCAGTCATAACCGCGTATGTCTTCTTCGAGAGCCTTTTCTATGCCAAACCCTAGTGCAAAAAATGAAATAGTCTTGGGGTCGCTTTTGCTTAAAAGACGGGGCTTTGTCTGCCGAGGAGTCTGATACGACTGGTTACATGTGCGTGTGTACAAGGAAGTCGTCATGGTTGGGGATACTTCTGGTGAAATTTGGAACAAGGCTGCTGTAAAAAAAAAGCCCAGGAGTAGAGCGGATTCTCATTTCTTAGTGGAATAACGGGGAAGAGTGATGGGCCTCGGGTCGTTTGCCAAATGACCACACCCAGTCTGTCGGTTCCGATCTCACGTATTGTCTCCCGACCTAAATTTAGGACATGGATGCCCTGGGTGGGGGAAAGGAGATCTTTTTTTTTTAATCGAAGCATAAAATAATAAGAAATCTGGTAGAGTCCTCTATTCTTTCCTCTTAGTTTGCTCCATAGATAGCGATGTTGTCAGCTGCAATTGGAATTCATATCTTCTCTGTAAGTTGACATGTAGGATCACGGATATAGGGGCCATAATGAGACCATTTAGAACAAATTCCTCATTTTACAAATGAGGAAACTGAGGCCCAGAGAGTTTAAGTGACTTGCCCGAAGTCACACAAGTAGCAAATGACAAAACAAGGGTTTGAATTCTCGTCCTTTGGCTCCAAATTAAGTGACGCCACATGTGTGCCTATCCGACAACCAGTCTTTTTGTTTTGTTTTTTGAAAGATATTTAGCTAATAAAGTTAGAGATGATGTGTATTTAAAATCAATAAACAAGCCTTTATTAAGAATCTAGTATGTTCCAAGCACCAGGAATTTGCTTATTATTTATTTAATAAATGAAAAGCAGTTTCCTGCTACAATATCTTTAAGAGAAAAAAACAGCTGAACTAGAACTGTGATAGAGACAGTACAAATAATGTGATCTAATCATGCTCCAGAAGAAAACATTAATTAGTTTTAGGTTTGTCCTTCCATTAACTAATGAAATTTTCCTCTCCCTTTTCCCAGGCCATCACTCACGGTTTGAATTTGCCTTTTAATTTTTTAAATTTCTGATTTTAACAACAAATAAAAAGGGCATTTCTGTATAGGAACAGAAATATGATTGTGCATGAAGCTGCAGGTTTCTACTATGCACAGTTTCCTTTTTTAAAAAATCGTATATTAAGTATAACCTGTAGCTTTTAATAGTGTCCTGTTTGTGCTGCTTTCTGGTCTTTCTTTTATTCTTTTCAAGTATTTTGAAAGAAGATGTCTCAGTGATCTTCTCTTGAGTATGAATTTCCAAAGATTTTTACTTGGTTACTATATTATAATAAGGAAATAAATAGATGCTAGAGAACTTAGCTGCTTCCCCAGGCAACTTTTGAGCAGAAAAGACTTATTGCCTGGTCGAAAGTGTGTTTACTTGAAAAAGCAGCAATGGATTTTTTGAGTTTTTGAGTGTGAATGATTTTTTTAAGTATTTGAAAAATACTTAAGGATTTGACTTTTAATCTCCTAATTTCAGAATCTTGTTTTAGGATTAGCTGTGAATAATATTAGTTGTCTGAGCTCTTTAACCAAATATAAACCCAAGAAGAGGACAGCCAGAGTAGCATTTTAAATATACCACAAATCACAGGTGAAAATAAGAAGCCCAATAATAGAAATAAATCCAAACTCTTGACATTGACATTTCTTTATCTTATTTTATAGATGGGTGGGTCTTCAGGCTGTTACATGGAGAAATGTTACAAGTTTGTTTTAGAATAGGATCATTTTTGTAATCTGTATGACTTTTTAGGAACTTTTTACAGCTCTTAGTTCTTTCACTAATTTGGTATGTTCCACAAACATCAAGCTGGAAAGCATTTTGAGAACTGGTTGAGGGAGTTAAAGATATTTAGTCTGGAGAAGGGCAGACTGGGGGAAGTAGGGGAAGACAGAAGGAAACAAGGGAGGGTATAGTTGCTGTCATGTGGAAGGGCTCTGCCTGGGTTTTCTTGACATCAGAGGGCAGAACTAGGAACCATAGGTAGAAATTTCAAAGAGCTATCTTTAGGCTTAGGAAAATTTCCTTACAATCAGAGGTATACCCAAAGTGGAATGAACAACCTTGGGAACTAGTGGGTTCCCTTCCCATCACTAGAGATCTTCAAATACTGACTTTTTGTCCATTTGCTATGGATGGTATACACAGGATGCTTCTTCAGGAACAGATCGAACTAGATAGGGTCTAGATCACTTGCCATGGTGGGATTCTGTCATTCTTCCTTCTGTGGTAGCAGGTTAATAGTGGTAAGATAGGTGAGATGGTCTTATGCCGACCACACTGGTATGTTGATAGTCACAGTTAGAGAGTGCTAATGTCCTTCCAGCCAGTCCCCACTGTGCATAAAAGTTGTAGCTACTTGGGTCAGCTGCATAACCACCCAGTCCAGGGTGTTCGTGACCCAAAAGGTGAGAAATAAAGGTTTACAGAACAAAGCAGCTACATTAGTTCTTCTTGCACATGCACAGAGAACACTGCTACATGCACATCTTCTTAGGGACATGGGTAGAGCCCTTCTGCAGTCTGTTGGCATAGCTCTTGCAAGTAGCTACCTCATACTCTCCTTTGCTGGACTTCAGTTTCTTACCTCTTGCTTAGATTTCTGATATCAAAAATTACAAGAATCAAGTCCACATTCTAAAGGCATTTATTAGGAAACCAAGAAGATAGGTTTGTGTTTGTATTTATTGAATTGTTTAGAAAGGCAGCATGCTACATTGGAAAGGACAATGGATTTTGAATTGGGACTCAAATTCTACCTCTGACACTTAGTACCTGTGTGAACTTGGGCAAATCACTTCATTGTTCTGATTATCAGTTTCCTTGTCTTTAAAATGGATTGGTTTGGATTAGTCTCGAAGATCCCTTCTAGCTTTAAATCCATGATGCTACATGTATTTTTATGGAGAGGCAGCAAGGTGCTGTAGGAGAGTGTTTAATATGGCCTCGGAAAGACCGGGGCTCTAGTCCTACCTGGCACTTAGCAAGCTGTGTGATCCTGAACAAGTCATATAATCTTGATTTTGGCAACCCCTTTGAATTTTTAGTTTCTCCTTTAGTTTCTAAGTCATAAACAGGTTGCTGTTTGTGTTGGTGAAGAGAATTCTCATACCATGAAGTTCTGAAATGACAAAAATCTCTGATGCATAGGATGGACTATCTGAATAAAACTGTGTACCAGGTGCTACGTTAGATGCATCAGTGTTTGGGAGCCAGTACATACTGGCTTTATTGCATTTTTTGTAGGAGCATTTCAGAAATTTGTCAAAAAGGCTACAGATCAGGGCTTGATCTATTGTTTTGTTAATCAGACTTAAGAAAGTATTGGAGTAATGTTAATACAGATAAACTTTAAAACATGTCAAGAATACATATTCCAGCCCCCTCCCCATCCCCATCCCCAGTCATTAAACATTTACTAGCATATCTATGGCTGGATGCTTTCTTGACTTTAAGGCATGACTAAAGGAAGTGAGATAATAACTGAAAAATGCTTTACTAATTTTAAAGTGCTTTATGAATGCTATTATTATTGTTATTGTTGTTATTATAGAAGCCATTCCTGCTATGTTGAAAAGCTCATATAATATTGAAAGGATAGTTTGGTCAGGTGACATTTGTGCGTTGGGTTTATGGTACTTCTGAGAGTCCTCAACTGGGATTCCTAGGCCAACTTTGGACTTCAGTCTACCAGTTTCTAGAGGTTGGGTTTTAAGATCTGATGCCCCCCAGGTCAAGGACCAAAACAATAAAATTCAACAGAGAAGCAACTTAACTGGCTATTGTGGAGCTAAGTACTCCCAAGTCTTTGGGAGGTTGTGAGGCAGCACCTGGTAGTACCTGGCAGCACTTGCAGATGTGGTTCTGGTGCTAGACCCATTCTTGTGGAATAACCTCATTAGATGGATGACTGCAACCTATATGGAATATAAACTCCTGAAGGTCAGGGCTTCCTTTTCATCTGTGTGTTCCAGTATCGCTGCCTGGCACATAGTAGGTATGGAATAAGTATTTGCTGGTTGGATTGATGAGGAGCCTGGGTAGTAATCCTCCCATCCACTGAATTGCATATTTAAATGTTGAGAGTGAGAACCTAATAAGCAGAATGAGACACATTTTTGGACTCAGTCAATAAGAGAATTTGCTTTGCCTGACAGTACTTATTTGTTACAAAGGGTTTTTTTGTTTGTTTGTTTGTTTGTTTTTTTTGGTGGTAGGGAGGAAGTGGGAAAGGGAACAGGAGATGGGAGGAGAAAAATTAATGCTTGATAATTAGAAAAATGAATTTAAAATGTTTGAGGGAAACAAAAAAAAATTAGTTGTTACAAACTCAGCAGCAACAGAGTGTATGTGATAAGGATTTTGAGTTGCAGACTTGCTTATTGTATAACCCAGTATTAGTAAGTTGAGTTAAAGAGGAGAGAATGTAAGTAGGAGTGTGGAGTAAGGTTTTAGCATGAATTCATAGAAGTTGAGAATTGAAAGCTCAAGAGGTTTCAGAGATCAGTCTTCCAGTCCAACCTTTGCTTGAGCAGTAACCCCTTCCATAGAACATCATGGCTAGGGAAGGATCCCAGAAAACTCCAGGAATGGGAAATCACTCAACAGCCTCCTGAGGCATAAGTCTAGTGTACTTGACAGCTACAATGGTTAGGAAGGCCCTCATGGCTTAGGCTTAGTCCCACATATGGGGCCGTCTAGACCTGGGGTTCTGTGGCCTTCGCTTGGGTTGTCTAGATGCAAGCATCTGGTACAAGATTCTGTCACCATAAACAGTAGCTGAAAATGCTTTCTTGGCTCCAGAGGTTACCTCTTCCTTCCCAGAACCTTCTGCAAAAACCTTAAAAAGCCAACTAAAGTCTGGCAAATTTGGTTTACCGCAGTGCATTTTCCGGGCAAGTTCAGTGTTGGGTCCATGCTATGTTTGTTCAGGGATTCCACCCAAGTGTATTGTACCCTTAGCAAACCGGGAGTGTGGACACCAACTTTAGCGTACACTTTGTAATCATACTGTATCTAGACACAGTAGATTCCTGAGTGCCTCATGAGGCACAGGCCTAGCACCTGACAACTACTGTGGTTAGAAAATTGCCCGTAGCTGCTTCTCTGCTGTTTCCTCCCAGGGCTCCTGGTTCTGCCCCTCCAGAGCCAAGTAAAACAAGCTTAATATGCATCATATTAAAATCAGTCATTCATATTAGCTAGGATGAAGAAAATAGACTCACTTGGGAATTTGCTTTCAACTTGCCTCCTAGGTGTAATTTTGCTCCTGCTCAAAGCACACTTGGGTATATTTCCTTACTTTGGGCATCTATCCGTGTATCTTTTTTTTTTCTAAGCAATTCTAATTTTTTATATCCCACAGTGGATTATCATCTAGGGCATGTTTTGAATCTTCTTTCTTCTGCTGCCTGCTTCTTGATAATTTATCTTCTGTGTTTCTTTTTTTTTTTTGGAGGGGGAAGGACAGATCAATTGGGGTTAAGTGACTTGCCCAAGGTCACACAGCTAGTAAGTGTTAACTGTCTGAGGCAGGATTTGAACTCACACCCTCCTGACTCCAGGACCGGTGCTCCATTCACTTTGCCTCCTACCGTCCCAATCATTTCTCTTCTTATGAGTACCGCTGCCAGAATTGGAAAGGAGAAAGACAATAAGATGAAATGTTGCTGGCCATTTTGCTATATCGTACCATTCTTCAGACAAATGGTTTTGGGAATGTGTCACCTGTATTGCCTCTATCTAGGAAGCATTGTGGCCTAAACGAAAGAAAGCTGTCCCTGGAAACAAAAGACCTGGTTTCACATCCTACCTCTGACATTCATGACTCTGGGCAAGTCATCTAACCTCTTTGGGCCTCAGTTTTACTCATAAGTAAAATGAGAAGGTTGGTTAGGTAGCCTCTGAAGTCTTTTCTAGGCCTAGATCGGTGCTCTTGTGAGTCTATAATTGGTGATTTTCCTATACTCCCTGATACTAATTCTTGAGAATTAAAGATACCTAATAGTTTTTGTTGTTGTTCAGTTGTGACCCAGTGGAGTTTTCTTGGCAAAGATACTGGAATGGTTTGCCTTTTCCTTCTCCAACTCATTTTACAGATGAGGAAGCTGAGGCAAACAGGGTTAAGTGACTTGACCAGGGTCACACAGCTAGTAAGTGTCTGAGGTTGAATTTAACCTAGGTCCTCCTGGTTCCAGTGCTCAGTCCACTTTGCCACCTCGCTGCCCCCCTTTTATGGTATTTTTTGGGAGCAATCAGGGTAAACATGGACAAATCTCTTAATCTCTCAGTGCACCCCCCAACTTCTCTAAATTACTGAGAAGTTGTTGATATCTATCTATGGAGGAAGCTCCCATACGTGGAGATACATATACCAAAGAAATCAATAGTTTGGACACCATCTCCCTCTCCAAAGAAAGACAACTTGAAGAAAATCACCCCTTTTCCTCTAATTCCACATAGAATAGGCCCTTTCCTCTTTTTTCTGTAATTAATATTTTTGTTTGGCTTTTTTTTTTTGCCAACTTCACACCTGAAGCCTTGGGGAAGGAGTTCTGCTATAAATAGCATCCTCACAAAGGGTAGACCAGAGCGTAAAGGAGAAGTTTCGAGTTGTGAGCATCATCTTTGGATAATCTTGAAGTAAATCACCACCGTTGACTGGTTCTGGGATCAAATCCTGCCTCTGACATTTAAGATTTGTGTGATTTTGAACAATTCACTTAACCTCACAGGGTCTCATTTTCCTCATCTGTAAAGTGAGAATGTTCGACTAGCTGACTTTCGATGTCACTTTCAGCTCTAATTTATGATCAATTAATAGGAAATAATCTAGAGGCTGATTTCTCTTTTTTTCTTTTTTAATTTAGGGCATAATTAAACATATGTCTTGGGTCAGGGAAATATTGAACTTTCCAACACTTAGTGAGAAATTATTTCTGATTGAATTTGTCCGTATTGTTACCTTTTTGTATGTGCTCTGAGACACCCCAAAATTGTTTTTATCATTTGAGATTTAGTAGCTAGGTATCTGAAAGAGAATGGTAACGGAAGAACAATTGGTTTAAATGTGTGATTCAATAGGGTAAGAATCTGTGGTAGAGTCTGTAGACTCTTCCCATGGAAACAAACTTGTTCCTTTGGAATTTTTCCAAGGTAAAAAAAAAAAAAGATGAAGCGTTGATTTTACTATAAGGAAAATTTGGATAATTGTTTAGTAAATAAGATGACTGTGAATCAGGATGCTTTGCTCGAGAAAACACATTTCTTGTGGAGATAGAAATTTCAAGTTCTGTGACTTAGTAGCAATGTAGTAGATAGAACATTATACTTGGAGTCAGACCAGGATTCAAATCCTGCCTTAGTATTAGAGCTATGTGACTCTAGATAGGTCACTTAACTCCTCTAATCTTAATTTCCTCATCTGTAAAATGAAAGGTTGGACAAGATGACTTCTGACGTCCTTTCCAGCTCTAAATCAGTGATCTTATGACCTGGATTCAAATCCTGCCTCTGATGGTTCCTGTCATGTGGCCCCTTGGCAAGTCAACCTCTCTGCATTTTCTCATCTGGTTTTCTTATCAGTTTTCTCATCTGTAAAATGGGGAGTAGAAAGCTAGCACCTGACTTACAAGGTTATTATGAGAGTCAAATTGAATAACATGTGATGTTCAGAGCAAGATTTAAGTGCTATATAAATGTGAACTGTTATTACTCTCACATAGTACCTAGTATTTTAATATGAAATTCTTCTGATCTCCTGTTTATAGCATAAAATTAGTTTATTTCGCACCCGGAAATTTTTTAAAAAGTTGACTCAGCCACAAAATACTTTGTCTCTGGTAATTCCCTGTCCCACACAACTCAATTTTGTATCTGTCACTTCAGTCCCTCAGTCTAAATATTCATATAACATGAACTCTTCTCATCAAATGGATGTGAAATTCCATCCAGCCTCCAACGTAAGGGCACAAAAATACACAAATAGTTCCTCCATTCTTCAGTTAGCCCTGATTAGTACTTGTTGGAGCAATGAGGAAGCCCCCAACAATAATGGTGGTGATAGCTTGCAGTTATGTAGTGTTTTACGGTAGCAAAGCACTTTTACCCACATATATTGTGATTTTTATTTGATGCAGATAACTAGTGGTTGCAGTTTTCCTAAGGAACAAGCTTATGGGGATGTAGTGAAAAGAGTACTATATTTGGACTTAAATACAAACACTACCTCTACGATTTCAATCTGTGCGACCCTCGGCAAGTCCTATCACTTTCCAGAACTTATTTTCTTTAACTTTATAATAGGAATTTAGCGTCGATGCTCCCCAAGGTGCAGTGGTGTGCTGGTAAACAATTAATAACTAGCTCTCCAGAAGAAAAAAGAATGTGTGCATGACGTGGTTGTAGGTTTCATATGGAGTGTTAGCATTTTCTCCATCACTTTTTTAAGTCTAGGCAATCAACAAAACAATAATCAAACCTTGATTTGTAGTGTTTGCCCATTTTCAAGATGTAAATGCTCAATTTGAACATTTAACAATCAGCTTTCGTGAGCCCATATAATCGGGCTCTAGTATACTCCTCCTACCGTCCCTTCCACTATGAACCTCTGAGTCTTTTAAGATGACATGATTTGTCCAAGGTTACACAGCTTCTGAGTGACAGACCCAGACTCAAACCCAGGACTCCTGACTCTGAGGTCAACATTCTTTCCATTCTGCTTATGCTTCTCTATCCCCTCAAGCACCCACTCTTTTTTTTTTCATTTTTTTGAGGCAGTGGGGGTTGAGTTACTTGCCTAGAGTTATATAGCTAGTGAAAAAAAAGTGTCTGACCCCACATTTGAACTCAGATCCTCTTGATTTCAGGTCTGATCCTCTATCTACTGTACCCTCTAGCTTCCCCCTCAATTACCTACTCTTGAAAGACTTTGGAAGAACATCAGAAAGTAGTATGAGGGTCAAGTGCTCCATTCCCCGTCCCATTCTTTAGACACTACTATTAGAAGGATATATACTAGTTACTGCTCACAGTATCTTTTGATTCTGAGAATTTGGCTACATTGACTCCGGGGATCATCTTTGTAAAGTCAAAGTTGTCCCTTTGGGCCTAGAATGACACCCCTCCTTCCCCAGCTCATTAGTTGCCTGCAGGTTGTTCACAGTGATGGTATTATTGTTACTTATTATTGTTTTAGGGGGAACCATAACAGTATTTTCATTGATATAAAGTCCTTCCTATGAGGAAACTCCCTCCACCAAGACAGATAGCCCTCCATCTGTGCAATATATATTCTTAGGGAGTTGCTTGGACACTGCCCAGGGTCACACAGCCAGTTTTTATCAAAGGTGGGCCTGGAACCCAGGTCTTCCAGACACTGAGGCTGGCTTTCTCTTCACATAATGCTACCTCTACTAAATGTTATTTTCCAAGGTTCTCCTGTCCCCAGTATCAAACAGAAAAAAAAAAGAGTATTTGTGTTTTATTAGTGAAAAATTATAACTTTCTCCAGTTAAATAAAATGGTAGCTTTTAACAGTCCAATAATATTAAGAAACAAAGAAATAAATGCGCCTCTCAGGTTTAAGCCTAACATGTATATTCAAGGTTTGTAGAAGGCATTTTCTAGCACCTGGGTGGTGGCCTACTGGATAGAAAGCTGGACTTAGAGTCCAAAGACATCCTGAATCCAAACCCTGCCTCAGATGCAAGTAAGCTGTGCAACCCTGGGCAAGTCAATTAACCTTTCTCAGCCTCAGTTTCCTCAAATGAAAACATGGGGGAGTACATTACCTCACAAGGATGTGATGAACTCAAATGAGTTAATATGTTAAAGTGCTTTGCAAACCTTAAAATGCTATATAAATGCTAGCTATTATTACAAAAATGATGTGCCTCAATTGTTTAAAAATGTGACACGGAAATCCTTCTCGTGCTAACTTCAAGCACAGTATCTTGTATGAATAATTTGGGGATTGTTTAGATTTGTATTGTATTGCTCAGACCTTTGGTTCCCTGTTTAAAATTAAAACCAATTAGCCCAACTCAAGTTTAAGAAAGATTGAATTAGTACTGGGGGAGAGCAGGGATGAGGTCTGTATTTTCAATCCTGCATTGTGACTGGTTTTGTTTTTGTCTTCCATCCGCCTTTTTCGCCAGAAAGTTTCTTGTGACTGTCACTGCCTTGACTTCTCATGAATGCTTGTTTCATAAACATTCTCTGTGTCCCAAGGGACAGTCCCACTATCTTTGTGTTCACCTCAGTTTCCATTTCCCAAACAGCCTCTTTGTTTAACTTCAGACCCTCTATGGGCTTGCTCCATCCAGCCTTTTAAACCTTGACTCTCTGTACTCCCTTCCATTGTCTGCTACAGGCCTTCTCTTTGTCTCTCTGCATGGTGAAGGCACACTGTTGATGCTGAAGCCTCCTCCCTTATTGCACCATTTGTAACTGTATTCTTCCATCATTGATCTGAGCTGGTTCTTACAGGCTTAAAATCCCTTTGGAAGCTTGGATTTTTCCATCCAATTTCCTTTCCTTCCTTGTTTCAATGCCTCTTTAAAGTCTCTTCAGATTTATTCAAATTAGTTTGCTATTTTTGACATGTAGATATAAAAGGCTGTTAAAGAACATGGATGCAAAAGTATGCAATATGGTGATTACATGACTATTTTCTAAGTCCCTAAAGGCTAAGATACACTTGCTAGGGACTGATCAGAGATTACTTTCAACCCATTTAATGCCTTAGCAAAAAAAAAAAATTGTTAATTTAAGCTGTTTCTATAAAACCCACAGTAGCCTATCAATTCAGTAAAAAAAATTGTCAAGTTAGTTGTTCAGCATTGGAGTTAACAAAACAACGGATTGGTTGACTGAAAATGTCCAGTTGCCAATGAATTGTTCTGCCTTCTGTCTCTTGCTGAAGCTCTTTCTGACCCTTTGTTTTGAGAGAAAAGGAGATAAGGCATTGTAATTCCTGGTACATGAGGCAGAAGATCATTCTCGCAACCTCCTGGTAGCCTTGGAAAAGATTGGCAAGTGAATTTCATTCTGTAAACTATTTTGTATTTCCTTTTGAAAGACAGAATGACAATTTTGAGTTTTAATTACACCCTTTGACTTTTTTTAAAGTCAATTTTAAAAAGAGTCGATTTGGAATAACAGAAGCAAACTTCTTTATCTTAAAGATATGATTACAAAATGAGAGTCAACATGGGGGAGTCAATAGAAGACTGACCCTTGGAATCAGAGAGTCTTGGGTTCAGATATACCTCTAATATGCATGCTATGTGACCATGGGTAGGCCACTAACCTCTCAGTGGCCCAGGCAACTCTAGATGAGATTATAAATTATACATGACTCTTAAGTTATGGTATAGCTGTCAAGATTGAAAATGGTGGAAGGAATGACCCACTCCCCCCACCCCAAGGAGTTCACACAGAAAAATAATTTAAGGTTCCCCACCTTCAAAATTACAATAGATACTGCACCTCTTGGGGATGGGCGGACGTTGGAGGAGGTTTCAAAGTGGGTTTAAAATAAAAAAGAATTGTACGTTTTGAAATGCTACTTTGGTTTTTAGTTTACAATAATAGTACATATTGCTTTTTCACGTTATTCTAAAACCCCCCAAATATTTTAGAATTAATCTCAAAAGAACTTCTATGGCTAAAGAAAAAGAAAATGATCAAGTGTTAAGATCTGTGTGATCCAGTCATGAGATTGTGGGCTTGTGGCAAATTCATCTTTTCCCAAAGATTTCCCTTTAAAATGTTGAATTTGTTGTTAATCACTATAACTGTGCGTAGGAGACAATACAGTATGGTAACTTAGGACCATGATTGTTAGCCATTTGAGGTTCTCAGGCTCAGGAAGGAGGCCTAAAGCTCCTGGTTTAGATGCTTACTCTTATAATAAAATGTACGTTCTCAGAAAGCCAACAGTTTAATTTTTTTCTTGGTATCCCCAGTATACACATCCTAGCACGTTGCCTGGGCCATTGCAAGGGCTTAATCAATTTCTGTTGAATTGAATATGGCCCATATGCAATACCCACAGTCTATAAGAAGAATATTTTTGGTTTCCTCAGTAACATAGTAATTTGCCATCTTTTGCATCTGTCCCCATGTATCTACGTGGCCAAGATGCACGCTTAACATGGCTTTTGGTTGTAAATTTTGCTACTTGAGTATTTAGTATTCTCGACATTTAGCCAAACAGGTGGTGAATTGTTTAGCATAATTTAGAACAGCACAGCAGAGCATGATATATAGCATGGATATAGATATGAAATTTATGTATTATATACATCATATATATTATATACATATACATACACACATACACTATATATGTGTGTATATGTATACATAATAGAGAGAGAAAAGGGCAGCATGGCATAGTAGATAGAGGACCAGCTTTGGAATCAGAAGAACCTGGGTTCAAAATCTATCCCTGACGTAAATCGACTGTGTGAGCAAATAAATCACACATGACAAATCACTTGAGCTTCCAGTGTGCTGGGGATCTCGTTGATCTCCAGCCTTTAGGATCAAATACAAACTCCTCTGTTTGTCATTTAGAGAGTCCTTTGTAACCTTGTCTCCAAGCTACTTTCTCAGACTTGCTACGTGTTATTCCTTCTTATGTACTCTTCATAATAACAACAATAACAACATTAATATTAATGACAACAATAACTAACATTTAATATGGCACTTATTTGCCCGGCACCTGTGCTAAGCACTTTATCCTTGTCTCATTTGATCCTCACAACTCTATGAAGTAGGTGATAGTATTATCCCCATTTTAGAGATAAGAAAACTGAAGCAAACATGTTAAGTGACTTGCTCAAGGTCATACAGTTAACATGGCTCTGGGATCTTCCTGGCTCCAAGCCTAGTGTTCTAACTGCTAAACTCACTCCATTTCTAACCTAGAACCCTAACTCTCACTCTAACCCTAACCTTACACTGTAGCCAGATTTCACATACAACATTCCGTCCAGATCATGGCTCCACATCTTTGCAAACAGCAGAGTCTGCAATGTATCCCCTTCCTAGCCTTCCTTCTTGGAATCACCGGTTTCATTCAGTTGTTGAATCGTGACTCTTCATGACCCCATTTTGAGTTTTCTTGTCAGAGACTCTGGAACAGTTTGCTGTTTCCTTGTCCAGCTCACTTTACAAATGAGGAAACTGAGGCAAAGAGGGTTAAATGATTTGTCCAGGGTCACCCACCTAGTAAGTGTCTGAGGCTGGATTTGAACTCAAGAAGATGAGTTCTCCTGACTCTAGGTCCAGCTCTCTATTCACTGCACCACCTAGCCACTGAGTTACATTCAGGATTAGTTTAAATGCTGTGCCGCCTAGCTGCTAATGCCTTTCTCCCCAAGAAATTACCTTGTGTTTCTTTTTCCTGTGTTTTATATGTTCTTATGCACGCATATTGTCTGAAATATCAAGGGCAGGGATTGCTTTCATTTTATTCTGGCATTGATGAACCTCTGTTGCTTGATTATTAATCAATGGAGGCTCCTTCTCCAAAGTTTCCTACACTGATGAAATCACAGATGTGGACCCCCCCAACACAAAAAAAGGCTATATCATTTTGTAAGTCAGTCAATTAGCATGTATTAAGTGTGTACCATTTACCAGGCACTATGCTAAGGGCTTTTGTACTTTTGATATAGGCTCACGAGTTCACAGTTGCTTTGTAACTATTACAACATTTCTTCCATGTATGATTTTATTTTCCCCAACTAGATCTCAGGTTTCTTAAGGATGGTAATTGTGACTTGTCTTTTGTTGCTATCTGATCATAGTAACCCCTAGGACCCAAGTAAGTATTCTACAAATGCTTACTGATTGGCTGGAGGAACTATCAAAATATCACTAAAGGACTGGATGCCTTATGCTCTGGGATAGGACAGAAACCGCAACCCAGAGCTGAAAGGGACCTTCTGGGTATCTTCTAGCCCAAACCCCTTATTTTACGGATGAGGAAATTCAGAACCACAGAGGTTAAGTGACTTACCCAAAATGGCATGGGTGTAGTGAGGTTGAACCCTTGTCATCTGAACCCTAAATACTTTCCCATCAATTGAAAAGTGTAAGGTTGGAGGTTATTAAAAGGATTTTGTAGACGGCAGGATTAAAATGGAGCTCACAATATCAGTGATCAATCTCTGGTGCTCTTGAGGCATTGGAAGACATTGGAAGGTTGACCCCTATTTGCTTTGTCTCTGTGTAGCATGTTCAGTCATCCCCCAGACATGGTAGAAGATAGAATTTGAAAGCTGTGATCACTATAGAGATTTGTCATCAGACGATATTGGTAGCCCCATACTGTGACAATGGAACCATGATCACTGCTTTGGAATGCTAACATACTTTGCCACTATTTAGTTCCTCTTCCTAAATGCACACAGTGTGAAAGGAAAGGGATTTAATAAGGTAGAGACCGAGATCCTGGGGCATTTGGGTCAAATGAAAAAAAGATCGAATGTGTAATAGCTTAAGAAAAAACCCTTAAGATAGGAGAATGTAATAATAATACTTTTTTCTGAGTTTGCTGGCCTTGGTTTCCTTTCAGTAATTGTTATTTTTGTTTGGATTAAGAAAAAGAAAAAAAATCCTAGTATGAAATGTAGGAAAACGGAAAGGGTTGACAGGGCAATATTAGATGGTAATATTACCATCCTAACTCCAAATGCAGAAAGTCATTAATGAATCTCTGCCAATGTTCAGCTCATCTGGTCAAAAGCATGATGGCATTTTTAATCACTTCCTGTCCAAGACTATTTCTAGCCTAATAAATATAAACGTGATGACACTTTTTTCCAGGACTTAGTTCAGATTTTCTTTTGTCCGTCTTCCTCCTATTAATCACTGTTTGATCTTCTCTGTGACTGAGAGCTGGAACCTTATGAGTATGAGGGAGGGAGAAGGGGGAAAAGAATCCTCCTTTATCCTTCCTTCCACATTCTCCCCTTCTCTGGTTTTTTGCTTGTATCGGGCCAGGATTAGCTGATTTGCTCTAAGAGCATTGTCTCTGGCTCAACATAGCAGCTTAGAAGAGGCTCCTGTAGAGTCAGCCTGTTTTTTTGACCAATTTTTCCAAAGAGGAAGAGAGGGAAAGAGTTTGCAGGGAAGAAAACCAGAAGGAAAACTGAGGGATTTTTTTTTTTCGGCAAGTACTTAGGGAACTCAGAAGTGGATAATGTAGCTCATCTGTCCACATGGCTCATTTTTAGTTTCTGAACTGGTATGTTATATGCAACCTTGGCTCTGTGGGTTCCTCCTGCCCACCTCAATCTGGTCTTTGTATTTCTCTTTCCAGGTTGTAGCCTGAGATAGTCTCATATTGTGGGAGTTATATCGCTGGTAGAGAGAGCTAGGGGCCATAGGATCATAGAATTAGAGTTGAAAGTGATCTCAGAGGTTATTTCCTTATTTTACAGATGAGGACACCTAAGGCCAGAGGTTAAGTGACTTGACCAAGGTCATACACGTAGTAAGTGGCAGAACCAGGATTCAAACTTAGTTCCTCTGACTCTAAAACCCAATCCTCCTTCCCCTGGACCACATTTCTTCTCAGAGAGGGAGGAATAAAGGGGGAAACTGACTCTCTTGCTCCCTTAACTGCTTGACCTTCCTGAAAGATACAAAGGAATCTTAATTTTTATATACTTGATATCTTTATATACTTGATCCATCCTCTGAACCCTGAGCTGTACCATGGTACTTGACTCCCTCCCTAGACTCATTGCACAGTGTAAAAAGTGATGGATTTGGGGGCGGCTAGGTGGCGCAGTGAATAGAGCACCGGTCCTGGAGTCAGGAGTACCTGAGTTCAAATCCGGCCTCAGACACTTAACACAAAAACTAGCCGTGTGACCTTGGGCAAGTCACTTAACCCCAGTTGCCCTCCAAAAAGCAAAAAAACAAAACAAAAAAAAGTGATGGATTTGGAGTCAAAGGAGGCCTCTCTGTCATCATCCGTAAAATGATATGGCTGCCTTCAGTGACCTTTGCAACACTAAATCTGTTATCCAGACATGCACTTTGTGCCCATCCTGGTCTGGATACAGATATTACTGGCACTATATGTTTTACAGGGTGATGAGGAGAAAAGTGCTTTTATTTTGCTTTATTTTTTTTTCCTTTTGGAGGGGGTAAGGCTGGGCACTTAGGGTTAAGTGACTTGCCCAAGGTGACAAGGATAGTAAGTGTTAAGTGTCCGAGGCTAGATTGAGAAAAGTGCTTTTAAAACCTTAAAGTTTGTTAGAAATGTGAGCAATATGATGAAGACGATGGTGATGATGATGATCGGTGATGGTTTAGTCCTTAGCATTCATCTCCAAGCTTTGACTTCCACCTTCTGTTTCTAACATTAGTTTTTGTCAGTTACTTGGTCAGAAAGACAAAGAAGCAGCTTGTGGGTTAGTTAGGCCCTTATTGTAGCCAATGCACTTCCACAGATATTCATACACCTTCAGTGTACAAAATATTATTATAGCAGGCTCATTAGATGACGTAGAAGTGAGCAAGAAACCCTTCCTCATTTTTGAAGGCATCTTTAGGTGCAATGAGAAGCTTACAGTTTACCAAAGGAGATAAGACTTGTTCTTTGTTGCTCTTGTTTAGCAAGCCCCAATGTCTCTTGGTAGAATACAATGCAATATAAAATCTTTTGGTCACTAAAACCTCTTCACAATCCAATTCCAGTCTGTCTTTTCTTTTTGTCTTTAAGAAAGTCAAAGACTGTGGAAAATCTAAATAAACCCAAATAAAAATTCTCTCTGCAATGTCCCTGATAAGCAGTCAATCCAGCCTCTTTGAAGAATTCTGGTAGTGGGGTACCTGCTTCTTCCTGAGGCAGAACATTGTCTTTTCAGATAACTCTAATTGGGAGGAATATTTTTCTTATATCTGGGCAGACCCTATCTTAAGCTTTCATCTATTGCTTCTAGTTTTGCCCTACAGGGGCCAAGCAGAAAAAGTTTAATTAATCAGGGAAGACAGTGGGGAAAACATTAGATTTATAATCAGAGGACCTGGGATTAAATGCTGGTTCTGTCATTTATTACCTGTTTAACTTTGAGATCATTTAATTTCTGAGCCTTAAATTCCTCATGTGTAAAATAAAAGGATTAGCCAAGAGACCTCTCAAGTCCCTTCCAGTACTGAAATCTATGATCTTAGAATCTCTTTTTTTCTCAGTTATCATGTTCTCCTAAGTCTCTTAGTAACTAAAAGATTGTAGACCCTCCTCTGAATACCTACTTTTTCGGTTGAAGACTGAAGTTGCAAGAAAGATAATGGAGAATGTGTCCGAGGGACTATGATGGGACCAAGAACACAAGTTGGGGGGCTTGAGCTTTACTAGGAGAGATACTTCTTCTCTTGAGAGAGGAAATAAAGAGGAGAGAATGAAAGTGAAGGTACAAAAATGACTCGTGAAGTAGGATGAGATTTCATGGTAGAGAATGTTCTCTCTCATTGAGAGAAATCCCCTTGCTGGACGAGTAGGCCACGAATGAGAACTATCTTGTTAGTAGCTTTAGTGTAAGAGCATGAACTGAGTATGTCCTGGAAGACAGGCTATATAATTAGGCTTTTTAAAAAAAAATTTCACTTCTTTTCAATTAATAAGTGTTTATTTTCTCAACTTCCCAATTCTCTTTACTTATATCTCAGAGACCTATCCTTTCTTCTAACAGTTATAGAATACTACTCCTTTTATTATTTAAGACATTATTCAGATATCTTTTTTAAAAAGTGGTGTGGGTCAAGTCCTATCACAACAAACTCCTAGGGAAAAAATTAAGTTTCTACCTAGAAGTCTTATTATGAGGAATATTCTATAGGCAAAAGAAGGACTGGAACACACATCTTGGTGAGGGGGAAGAGGAAAAGAAGAGTCAGGTACCTTTCTTTCCTTTATTCCCTCCCCAGTACAGTATCTGAAGTGAATCAGAAATGTTCTTTAGGTAAGGACCCTGAGTTTGGTGCTTTGGGGAATACAAAGCAGTGTGACCTAATACCCTCCTCTCAAGGAGCTTTTATAGTCTAATGGTGGCCATAAACAACAGATGGCAAACACGATTTTGTTGTTTGATGGATTCATTTTCATTGCTTTTATCTTGTGCAATTCTCTTCTGTGTCTTTCTGTTAAACCTTCTCACCCCACCCCGACCCGGAGGATCAACCCCACATGCCGATGTCCTTCTTTTGGCTCTGGATATCACTGCATCCCTTGGGCTGTCTACCTGCTATCTGTGGCTTTGCTAAATTACTGGTGCAACTCTTTTTCTGATCATTCACTTCCTGGATGATAGATCCCTTATACTACTTCTCACACTTTAAGCCACCTTTGGTAATATGCTGCAGTATACTTAAATCCTCCATCATCTTACAGTGTCTTTTGAGACACATGTAATTTTGTTTCTTCACAGAACATAATGGTTGATTATTCACAATCATATATTATTTCTTGGAAACATATTTGTGTTAAAAAAAGATGGATTTTGCTCACAGAGAGAAATGAGATAATTGGAAGTACTATGCAATTTCCCAAGTATGATTCAGTCCTTTTTCCTCCCAACTGCATTTCAATCCTTGTTCCAGCTCATTATCTTTCTACAGTGCCATTACAAGATATATTTACTGATGGACTGCCAATCCAACTGCATGTCACAAATTAAGTAATATTAATTCTTCATCCACTTGGTTTTTCTGGTATGGATGATTTAGGAATATCTCTTTAGAGTAGTAATAAATTTAATTGAGGGGACTTGATAGTATTATAGGACTTGAAGAAATCAATGAAATGGCATCTGCATGTGGGAATATCTGGTGAACTTTGCCATACGGAGAGTAATTCTTCCATTTGAACTTCAAGACATCTTCCATAAGCATAGTTCTCCCTGTTTTAAGTTTTGCTCAAAGGGGATAAAAATATAAAATAGTTATATAACACTTTAAGGTTATAGCAAACTTTAAAGTACTACATAAATGCTGTCATCAGCATTATTATTACTGATTGAGCAAAATTATCTCTGCATCTGTCAAAGAATGTTATATGATCTAAACTTATGAATAGGAGATATTTTGTTGGAGGAAGTGTGTGAAAACCATAACTGGCTGAATAGCTAAGTTCAAAGAATAGTTATTAAAGGCTTATTGTCTTTGGGATCACAACTCCAGTTTAATGTCCCCAAGGTCCATGCTCTGTCTTGTTCCAATTGAGATCTTCCCCCCAAACTAAATAGTATTTTATTTTTCCAGTTACATGTAAAAATAGTTTTCAGCATTCACTTTTATAAGATTTTGAGTTTCACATTGTTTTTTTCTTCCTACCTCCCATCCCTCTCTCCTCTCCAAGACAGCAAGCACTAATTAAGATCTTTATTGATGACTTGGATAAAGGCATGAGAGCATTATTCTCAAATTTGCAACTGACACAGGGTTAGAAGGGGTAGCTAACATGTTGGATAGCAAAATCAAGATCCCAAAAGATCTCAACAGGCTAGTATATTGGGCCAAATCTATTATGATTAGATATAGTAAAGATAAAAGTCTTACAGTTGAGTTCCAAAAAATCATCTTCACACAAATACTACAGGGTGTCCAAAATATCAACATTTCCGTTGTATGTGATGTTTTCTTGACTTTGCAGTTTGAGTTCCAAAAAATCAACTATACAGAGGAAGCATGGCTACATATGCCATTTGAAAAAAATACAGGGGTTTTAGTCACAATTTTGTTATGTAATTTAGTATCCAAAAAAAGCTAATGTAATCGTAGGTTGGATTACAAGATGTACAGTATCCAGAACTAGGGAGCTAATAGCTCCACTGTACTCTGCCCTGGTTAGATTACATCTGGAGTATTGCCTTCAGTTTTGTGTGCCACAGTATAAGAGATGTTGATAAAGCCAGAGTGTTCAGAGGAGGACAACCATGACAGATCATGGCATGGTGAGGTTTAGTCAGACTTAGAGGGAACATAATAGTGCCTTGCACATAAGTAGGCATGTAATAAATGCTTATTAATTGATAAGAGGTTTAACAATTTGATGGGTTTTCTCATGGAAGAGGGTTAGACTTCTGCTTGGTCCCAGAGGATAAACAAGAAATTGGATGAATGTTGGAAAAAGGCAAATTACAAATTACAAGGGGAAACTTTTTTTTTAATTTTAATTTATTTTCTTGGTTACATCATTCATTTCCACAAGGTTTTGAGTTACAGATTTTCTCCCCTTTTTGCCCCTGCCACCCAGCCCAGAACATTGATCCCACTGTAAGGCCCCTCCCACAATCTGTTCCCTTTT
>CM053595.1:147676639-147692948 GCA_028646575.1 Pseudocheirus occidentalis | reverse complement strand
CCACTACCCAGTGGTAAAAGGGATGGAGATTTTTCTTTCAATGGCCATGTCCCAGGACTTAAAACCTTTCCTATTCCCTCTTCTGTCTTGGTGGTACCCCCTGGTCCAGCCCTTCTGCTGTGGAGACTTAGACTAGTAGAGGTAGAAGGGGAGAGATTTAGGAGTGGAAATTAGGAGTGGCCCCTGTGCAAATTTTATCAGTTTAACACTTTATCCAACTCTTCAGAGCAGTGGTTCTCAACCTGTGGGTTATGTTCAATTTGGAACAATGAAAATACATCCTGCATATCAGATAGATTCATAACAGTAGCAAAATTACAGTTATGAAGAAGCAACGAAAATAATTTTATGGTTTCGGGGTCACCACAGCATGAGGAACTGTATTAAAGGGTCACAGCATTAGGAAGGTTGAGAACCACTGCTCCAGAGAGTTGGATAAACAACAACAGCAGCTTGCTTTAATATAGTGCTTTAAGGTTTACAAAGCACTTTCCTCACCACAGCCTTATGAGGCAAATGGTGTGAATCTGATTATCTGTATCTTATAGAAAAAAAAAAAAACAGGCTCAGATGGTAAATTGCTTCTTCATTGTCACACAGTAAGTTCTGTCAGAGCCAAGGCTCAAACCCAGACCCTTAATTTTTTGGGTAAAATGTATTTATTTTATACTAGACTCAAGTTTCTGTACCAGAGCACCTAAGGTTTTGAAGCATAAGATTATCTTCTTTTCTTGGAGGGACATCAACAAGATGTCAATAGCAGCCTACCCAAAAAGACTTAATTTTTTTTTTCAAATGAACAAAAATGTATTTTCTCTCCCTCCCCAACCATTTAGAAAGGGAAAAAAAACCCTTGTAACACATGCATGGTCAGGAATAATAAATTCCCACACTGACCATTTCAAGAAAAAAATTGCCTTGTTCTGTGCACTGGGCCCCATTACCTCTCTGTCAGGAAGTCCCTTGTCATTGGTCCTGTGGAATCACGGGTGATCATCGAGTTCTTATCTTTTCAGAGTTGTTTGTCTAGTAAAACACTTTTGGCAGAATTACTCATATACTTCAGGCAAAAAAAGGTGCTTTTGAGGCCCAGGTACTTCAATCGTTGTCTTCATTTTCCATTTTGAAATGTTGGATTTGGGGGGAAATTAGTTTGATTTAGCTGTAATATTAAATGTATGAGGCAGTGCTATGAATTAGCCTAGAAATGTAGCTTCAGGGCCGCTAGGTGTCTCAGTGCATTCAGTACCCTGTCTGAAGTTCAGAAGACTAGAGGTCAAATCTGACCTCAGACCCTTAGTAGCTGTGTGACCCTGGGCAAGTCACTTAACCCCATTGCCTAATTAAAAAAAAAAAAGTAGGCTGGAGCCAAACTGTGAAAGGGCTCTAAAAAAGCGAAACTGAGGAGCTTCTATGTAGTCTGAGAGGCAGTAGGAAGCTACTGAAGTTCCCTGAATATGAAAATAACATGGTCAGGGGTATGCTTTTAATAAGATGCTTTTGGCAGCTATGTGGAAGATGAGTTAGAGAGGGCAAGAGATTGGAAATAGGAATACCAGGTGAGAAAATTTAAAACTCAAGGAATTGTAGAACTGAATCTTGTAAACTAAAAGTAAATAAACAAATCAATTTAATTTAAAATGACAAAAATAATTTTTAAAAAAGGAAATAGGGATACCAGTCATTCTACTGCAATATAGTCTAGATGAGAAGTGGTACACGCTTGAACTAGGTTGATAGTCATGTCAGTAGAACAAAGGGGCCAGAAGTGAGAGATATTGTGGAGTTAAAATTGACAAAGACTTGGCAGCTGATTGAATATTTGTGAGAGGGTTAAAGAGGAGGGAAGAACTGAGGATATTTCTGAGGTCATGAATCTGTGTGCCTGGGAGGATAGTGTTGCCCCCTGCAAAAATAAGGATGTTTTGGAGTCATAGATAATGAGTCCTATTTTGGACATGCTGAGTTTAAAATGCCTATGGAACTGTCCAAATTGGCAGCTGGTGAAATGGGATTGGAGCTCAGGAGAAGAAATTACTGCTGGCTGGATAGATCTAAGAGTCATCTGCATGAAGAGGATGATTCAATCTACTGAAATTGATGAGGTTACTAAAATATAAAGGGAAGAGAATCAAAGGGCTCGGATGGAACCTCAGGGGACACTGAGAGTCAGGGAGCTGGATATAGTCATTCCCTTCCATCTACCAACAGTATAGAGTTTATATCCCAACGTTCTCTGACACTGTAATAAATTTATTTCTAAATGGAGACCTATCGTGTCTCACTGGGGCAATAGCTGCAAAGAAGTATTATCAGAAAAGAAGAGAAAATAGGGAAAAGGCAGTAAACCTCAAGGTCAGGACAGCCTTTGACAGACTCCATACCTTCGTATTAGAAGCAGAAAGTTAATTAGAGGGTATAGGCAGTGGACGATAACCCAGCCGAACAGACTAGGGAGTAGTTATGTGTCCAGAGACCTGTTATAGAATGCTATAAAATGTGTGTGCTGTTAATGACAGAAGTTGGTTTCTTTCACTCCTTGGCCTGCCATGCATGCAAAACAACTGGTACCCCCAGACACTTCATTCTTTGACAGACCTTGCCTTCAGTGGAATAGATGTGCCTTTACCTCTCCTCATTCTATGTGATTCTCATTCATATCTTTCTATAAATCCTACACAGATGATGTTCACAGTGCACCAGGGGCCTTCTTCTGGGTATTTTAATAGCTCAGGACTACCAATATAGAGATCTTCCCTTTACACCAAACCCATCACATCAGTGAGGCTTTTTAATTTTTCCCTTGATTCTGCATGTGTCCATATGGATATTTGAAAAGTGCACACATCCTTTTCTTTGCATGTGGCAAAAATATTGACTACATTAGCACCATTCATGACATAGTGTCCATCAATGCCTTTTGCCAAGCCAAAGTCTGTCAACTAAGCTGATGTCAGCTAGCAGCCATATGGAATTGTGTGGCTTTTCTAATTGTGCCCCTCCCAGAAGAGGCATGTGCAGAGAGTATTGAGAGGCAGACAAAACACATTGCATTGTTGCTGCTTCTCTAGTGGACTGCCTAGAAACATATATGTGTGTGTATGAGAAAAAGATTTATTTATTTTTAACATTCATTTTTTGGAAAAAATTTTAGGTTCCAAATTGTCTCCCACCCATTGAGAAGGATAGAAATGTGGTATCAATTACACAAGTGAAATCATACAAAACATATTACCGTATTAGCCATGTTGCAAAAAAAAAAGCAACGAAAATAAAGTGAAAAAATTATGCATCAGTCCACATTCAGACTTCATCAATTTTCTCTCCAGAGGTTGATAGCAATTTTATCACAAGTCCTTCAAAATTATCTTAGATCATTGTATTGATAGAATGGCTAAATCATTCACATTTGAGCATTGTATAGTATTGCACAATATTGCTGTTACTGTGTACAATTTTCTCCTGGTTCTGCTTACTTCACTTTGCATCAGTTCATACAAGTCATCCCAGGTTTCTATGAAACCATCCTGCTTGTCATTTCTTATAACACAATAGTATTCCATTTATATTCATATGCCACAACTTTTTCAGCCATTACTCAACTGATGGATATCCCCTCAATTTCCAGTTCTTTGCCACCACAAAAAGAGCTGCTATAAATATTTTTGTACATATAGGTCCTTTTCCTTTATTAAAAAAATCTCTTTGGTATGCAGACCTAATAGTGGTATTGTTGCACAGTTTTGTAGCTTTTTCAGCATAGTTCCAGATTGTTCTCCAGAATGGTTAGACCATTTCAGAATTCCACCAGCAATGCTCTAGTATCCCAGTTTTTCCATATCCTTTCCAACATTTGTCATTTTGCTTGGAGTGGCCTATGAATCTCCTAGAAAGATAAAATGACTAATATGACTTTGAATGTTCATTCAGAAAAAATTTCCTGTGAAATTTGTACATAAGAGTAGTTCAATGATGACAATACAGTACATTCTTTGTTATTGAGTTCAGTTCAGAAAAAAACTTTTAGGCACCTACTATGATCTAGGTAACTAGGTATAGGAGATACAAAAGTACATTTTGCAGAGTTAGGAAAAACAGTGTTCTAATTAACGAAGTTTTTGTTTTGTTTACAAAGAGTTGTTTCTGTCAGCAGACACTTATTAGACATCTAACTGATGCCATTCCTACCCTTTCAAAGAAGCACATCCAAGACTTTAATATTAGGGTCCAAGGTGGTGATTCCATTGTACTTGATGGAAAAAAACTGTTTGTTGAAATAGTTTTTGGAAACCTTTTCAGTCTTCCTCCTTACTATAGTTTTCCTTCCATTTTCATTCTTAAATGACCTAGAGATAACTTTGCTTAGTTAGATTTCTTGTCATACTGTCTTTGAACTTTTTTTAAAAAAAAAAACTTCACTCTTTCTGCTTTATGAGGCAGTCTGAGAGTTATAAATTTAATTACCTTTTTGTGCAGCTAACTCACAGATACATATATTCAGTCATGGTCTTCCTTTCCAGATCCAGTTCTGCAACACCAGTTGCCTTTTAAACATTTTGTATTGGATGTGCTACAGGAATCTCAAACTTGGCGTGTTCAAAATCTTTTCCCCAAACACATACGTCTTCTAAACTTCCCTCATTCTGTTGAGGGCACTACTACCCTTCCAGTCACCATCCATGACTCCTTACTCTCTCTTCCCAAACATATCCATTCATTTGCCAGCTCTTATTGCTTCAACCTCTGTGGTATCCCTCATATGTATCCCCTTCTCCCTACTCAAATAGCTGCATCATAGTTCAAGCCCTCCTTACTTCTTTCCTGATAGGTAGTACCTACCTAATTGGTCTTCTTTATTCAGCTCTCTCCCTACTTCTTTCCATTTTCTACACAGCTATCAGAGATTTTTCTAAAGCCCAACTCTGACCATAGCAACCTCCTTTTCAGCAAACTTTTTGACTTCCCATTCCCTCTAGTATTGAATATGAACTGCTTTGTTTAGCATTTAAAGTTCTTTACAACCTCGTCCCATCCTACCTTTCGAGCCTTATATTACATATTTCTCTGCTTCACACGCACTTTGATCCAGCCACACTGGTTCCTTGATTTTGTTCACACTCAGTCCTCCTATCTCCCACCTCCATGTCTTTCTCCTGAATATTCCCCAATATTTTGAATATTCCTTTCCTCATACTCTCCCCACATGTCCATCTGTTGGAATCCTTGGTTTCCTTCGAGATTCAACTCAAGCACCGCTTTCTACAGGAGGCCTTCCACAGGAGGCCTTCCCTCAACTGAGATAGCCTAGGAAAGACCCCAGGGCAACTGACTGTTCCAGACCTCCATACTAGAACCAGGATCACTCTAGTTTCTTGGAAAAACTTGGAACTTACCCTGTCTCAATACATGATGCTAGCCTTGGAATGATGATAGGAAAGGAAGCAGTACAGTGTCGCCTTCTTGGACACCATTACCAGATATGAAAGGACCTTTTGGACTTTATCTGGTCAGATGCAGTCTTTATTGAAACCCAAAGCACTTGGCCACAACTGAACCAACCTCAGGCATCTAGTTAGTCAAGTGCTCATGACTCTTATTAATCAGTTACCAAACCTTGAAACTAGTAAGACATACAATGAACCTTTGAGATGATTTGAAACAAAAGTTGGGCTACTTTTAGATAATGGAAATGAATTTTTAAAATCCCATTTTGTATAATACATAATTAATATACAAATTAGAATGAAAATTTATCAGTGACTTTTTTATTTTTAGCACTGAACAATTCACTCTTCATTCCCAAATTTGTGCTTTCCATTCTTACAAGATCATAAATTTAAAGCAGGGAAGTGCCTTAGCAGCCATCATGTACAAAACCTCTCATTTTACAGATGAGGATGTGAGGCTCAGAAACGTTAATTAACATGCCTAAGATCACATAGTGACCCAAATAGAATTTAAACCCAGGTCATCAGATTTCAAGTACAGCACTCTTTCCATTGTACTGCTCCATTTTTCTGTGCTTTCAAGACTCTAAAGTGGTTCTTTTCAACAGTGTATGCTTTATGATAAAGGGATTCACCCTAGAACCAAGGAAGTAACTACCAGAAGACCCCAGTCCCTTTAGAATTGAAAGAAGGCCTGGGCCCTAGAGGAGAGGATTTCAAGATTTTTGTGCCTTCATGGTTCACGGCACAGAAACCAACAAAATGAAAGAAAGTTATCAGCAAAATGAAACAGATGGTTGGGCTGAGATCTAAGGCGGGGCTTTAGTGCTATGAAGGACCCATATGTTTCTGGAGCCCTTCCAACTCATTCATAACCCCCTCCTAGAATCAGCACACAATTCTGATTTGGGAAGAGGAAACAGGGAGAAGCTACATAGCTCAAGGGTTAAAGAGGGAAAGATGTGAATTTGGAGAACTGCTTGTATTACAAATGCTGGCATTTGTCAGTTTGTGCTTCTTGTCCTATGCTTTCTTTCTCCACCTATACTCTTCTCATTTCACCTATGCATAGGATTATAACCTTAGAACTGGAAGGGACCGTGAAAATCAAATTATCTAATCCTCTCATTTTACAGATGAGGACAGTGAGGAGTAGGGTAGTGAGGTTACTTGCCCACAGTCACACAAAGATTAAAGGTCAGAGGTGAGATTTGAACCTTATTCTTTTTGACTCTAAGGATAATGATTTTTTTCCCATTGTATCCTGCTGCTTTCCAATCCATTACCCTTAGTGCTGTTCTCCTTCCTATTGCTTCTGCTATTTTCTGGCTTCCTTCCCTAGATCCTCTTGTTTAAAAAAATAAATTCCCCAATTACATGTCAAGACAGTTTTTAGCATTTACTTTTACAAGATTTTGAGTTCAAAATTTTTCTCCCTCCCAGCTCCCCTCTTCCTAAAATGGTAGGCAATTTGATATAGGTTATACATGTACTATCATATAAAACATTTCCATAGTAGTTACAGTTGCAAAAGAAGAAACAGATCAAAAGAAAAAAAGCCACAAAAAATAAAGTGCAAAAAGTATGCTTCTGTCTTTCTTCAGAGTTCATCAGTTCTGTATCTGGATGTGGATAACATTTTCCTTCATGAGTCCTTTGTACTTGTCTTGGATCATTGTGTTGCTGAGAAGAGCTAAGTCATTCATAGCTGATCATCACAAAATGTTGCTAACAACTGTGTACAATGTTTTCCTGGTTCTGCTTATTTCACTTTGTATCAGTTCACACAAGTTTTTCCAGATTTTTCTGAAATCTGTCTGCTCATCATTTCTTATTGCACCATAGTATTCCAATACATTCATATATCACTGGATCCTCTTCTAAATGTCTTTTGATGACTTCCTCCAAATCTAAGGATTTAAGTACCTACTCTGTGCAGGTAATCCTGTATGAAAAAACAAAGACAAACATTCCCAAAGAACCCCTAAGTATTTTCCCTTTCAAAGACTTGTAGATTCATAGATCTTAAACTAGAAGGAACTTACAAGGGAAACTTTTGAAGGGATTTTATAATACAGGCTTGTGGCTTATCAGTCAATGGTATCTTATCATATGAGAAAGTAGAAGCCATCATAGTCTGGTGGAAAGAGCACTGCACTTGGAAGTCATAGGACCTGAATTTGAATCTCTGCTCTGTCACTGAGGATGACTCATCTTCCTGAATTCAAATCTGACCTCAGACATTTACTAGCCGTGTGACCCTGGGCAAGTCACTTAAGCCCTGATTGCCTCGGTTCTTGATCTATAAAATAAGCTGGAGAAGGAAATGGCAAATCAGACCTGTATCTTTGCTAAGAAAAACCCAAATGGGAATGGGATGAGTTGGACACAACTGAAATAAATGAACAACCACCAATAATTTGGAAAAATTAGAGAGAGTTCAAGGAAAGCCACCAAAACAACAGCAACAACAAAAGACCTAGAAGCTTCCCAGCAAAACTTTTTGGTAAAATGAATTAAGGAAGTATTTAGTTCTGAGAAAAGAAGGCTAAAGGGAGACTTATTAAGAAATTTCTAATAGATTTGAATAGGGAAGGGTGAGAGAAAAGAGGTTGGTTAATCTCCATCTCTGTAGAAGCAAGAACTAGAAGAAATGAGTATAAATCACAGCAGGTAAGATTTCAGTTGTATTACTTAGAGGAGAAATGCCTCATGTTAATGGTAATAAGAAATTATAGCAGATTAAAGAGGATATGAAACATCTATCCCAAGAGATCCTTAAAGCCTTCATAGGTAGTAACTGTTTTTGATAGCTTCTCTGTAGGACTGCCCAGCATCAGAGACTTGATTAGGTAAGTTCTCAGGTTCTTTCCATTTCCAAGATTCTATTGTAATGATCTATCCTTTCTTTTAGCATTGAAATATTTTGCATGTTTCCCATTTCTGCTGGTGGTCAGGCAGATTCTGTGACTTACATTTACAAAAAAGAAAAAACTAGATGTTCAAACCTTTTGGTTACTTATAAGAACAGTGGGAAGATCCCAGAAGAGTTGAAAGAAAGTGAACATTATCCTGAAACGCAATTGCAGCTTTTAAATGATGTCTTAATTTTAATAGTTATTTGTCTAATCCTGTGAGCTTCTAGTAAAGGAAGCTGGGTGGTGCCATAGTGCACCAAGCTGTGGGCCTAAATTCAGTAAGGCCTGATTTCAAACCCAGCCTCAGACACTTTGCTGTGTGATCCTGAGCAACTCATTTAAACTCTCAGTTTACTCATCTATAAAATGGAGATAATAATTGTACCTGCCTCCCGGGACAGTTGTGAGGATCAAATGAGATAATATTTGTAAATTGCTTTTCAAACGTTAAAATATTATGTAAATGCTAGTTGTCATTAGCACAACAGGAACAATTATTTTTTATGATATAATTAAATTCTATAGGTTATTTCCAGCATGCCTGCCTAATTCCTCTTCTGCCTTTTCTAGTTAAGATACTAAATTTCTGAAAATTCTTTATTTCTATGAGACTGTAATTTTACAAAGATGATATGTTTTAGCATAAGAACATATTCAGTGACAGAGTCAGGATCTAAAAGTCTCTTGACAGTTTAGAGCAGGGGCCACATCTGACTTGTCACCTGTTTTTGTATGACCCATGAGTTTCTCATTCTTAGCTCACAGGCCATGCAAAAACAGGCTGCAGCCTTGGTTTGGGTTTCCAGTAGTACTTTGCTGACTCCTGATCTAGAACACTAGGCTGAATCTGATAAGATGAATAGGGATAAATGTAAAGTCTTATGCCCGGGTTGAAAAAGTCAGTGTCAAAAGTATAAGAAGGGAGAGGCGGCATGCTATGTCTGAAACTTAGCATTTTTCTCTGGAAAGTTCTGTCTGAATTGCCAGTAGTCTGTGTGAAAAAATTATCTGGGGGCTATAATGGATACAGAGCTTCAATAGAAGTCGTCATTTGGAAGACTGTAATGTGGAAGAGAGAGTGCCCCTGTCTGGCCGCACAGAATGGAACCAGGAGCAGAGTATGGAAATTGAGAAGAAGTGATTTTAGGTTTGAGTTTTACATATGAAATGAGGAAAAACATCTTGTCCAAAAGTAGACTATGGGGTGCCTCAGGAGGTACCAGTTCCTTTCAAGCACAGAGGCAGAGGCTTACTGATGACTTGTTAGGTATGTTAAAGTGGGATTCCTTTTTGACTATGGGTTGGTGGTCTTTGCTTACCTCCATGTTTGCTAAAGCATCAGTGACCCTGGCCTTTTCTGTCTTCTTTACACATGACACTCCAATTCTTGACTCTGCTTTTTCCCTGGTAACAGGTTGAATCCCATCTTATAACAAGGAAGTTTTTCCTAATCTCCTTACCAGGATTAACTTCCATGCATACTGTATCTATCTTTTACATATAGTTGTGTTTTTTTTTAAATATATATTGTCATTCGCATTAGAATGTGAGCTCTCTAAGGGCAAGAACTATGTTTTTGGCATTCTTTGTATCTCTGGAGCTTAGTGCAGTGCCTAACAGCATAACGAGATTTTAATAAATGTTTATTGATTGACTGCCAGGACTAGGCCACTAAGGCCCCTTGGCTAATCTAAAATTCTGTGATTCTGGAAAAATCTTTAGCAATTGAGTTAAGCAATAGAGTTCATATTTTGTTGTTTAAGGCTTTATTTTTGGACAGTGTTTCTCAAACTTTTTAAATTCTTTTTTTTTTTTGTTGCTTTTTGGAGGGCAGTTGGGGTTAAGTGACTTGCCCAAGGTCACACGGCTAGTTTTTGTGTTAAGTGTCTGAGGCCGGATTTGAACTCAGGTACTTCTGACTTCAGGGCCGGTGCTCTATTCACTGCGCCACCTAGCCGCCCCAACTTTTTAAATTCTTGAGAGATCCTGGCAACTCTGAGAGATCTCAGGTTCTTGCTATACAAAACATTGCTATATATAGCCATGTGTGCTAGGAACATTTTTTTTCCCTTTGTGGAATTCAGAAAACCTAAGGGAAAAGCACTAAGATAATTAAGTGTTAACACACTCCAAGGGGAAGGTGAGGCAAGATCTTATCTTTTTAAGCTTTTATTTTATTTTATTTTCAACTAACAAGCATTTATTTTCTCTCCTTCCCACTCACCCACATTGCAAAACAAAACAAAACAAAAATATTTATAACAAATATGCATAATCAAGGAAAACAAATTCTCATACTGTCCATGTCCAAAAAAAGTATTCTTTTCTGCACATTGAGTTCAGTACTTCTCAGTAGGTGGATAACATCATTCATCATCCACCCCAGGAATTGTGATTGGTCATTGCATTTATCAGAATTCTTAAATCTTTCAAAATTGTTTGTCTTTATGATGTTACTATCAATGTAATACATGGTTCTGCTGGTTCTGCCAACTTCACCTTGAATCAGTTCATACAAATCTTCCAAGGCAAGATCATTATCAGCAGTCACCAATAAGAGAGGCTGACAAGACTACACATCTTCATATAGAGAAGGGAATTGCTAATGGTCTTATATTCACCACTCTTAGCACAGCCATGTAACTTAGCACTTTGTTAATTTTTCAGAACCTCTTATTTAAGCTGTTGGTAGTTTTTAAAACATCATCTTAATGTCATGTTTTATAAAATTTTATGCAAAAGTACTAGGCAAAGGCATGTCCTCAAAAGGAATAGTGGTGAATAATACATTAGAAAACATTATTGCTTTTCCATGTTCATCTGAAATAAACAATTTCAGGCTTTTATGGTCTCACAGATGGTATCTCTAAGGGATGCCTAATATTCTGAGGTTTTGTTACTCATTGAATTTTGAAGCACTGTGAGGATGGGTATGATGGCGAGCAGGTCTCTGGCTCCAAATTAGGAATTTGATTTTTGGTTTGAAAAGTCATAGTGGGGTTTCATAGTAACATACCAAATCACAAAATTCGAGAATCTGAAAATTGGAAGGAGTTTCAGAAGCTAGCTAGATCAACCCATACCTGAACAAGCATCCCCTACGTTACCTACCAAACAACTGTACGTACAGCTTTCACTCAAAGACGTCCAGTGAGGGAGAATGCACTACCTCCTAAGGGAGCTTATTCCATTTTGGGAGAATTCTAACTGTTAAAAAGTTTTTCCATAACTAAGCTGAGACCTACTTCTCTGCTTCTTTCACTCATTGCTTTCCTAGTTTTGCCCTCTGAACCAAGCACAAGCCCCATTCCTATTCCACACCATGGCCCTTCAGATTCTTAAAGATAGCTGTCACACCCTTTCCCCCTCACCCTCTCTCTCCCAGGTCCTAGTCTTCTCTTCTCTAGGATTCTTCTAGAGGTCATGGGTTTGCTTGCCATGGCAGTCTTCAAGACTGGATGACCACTTTCTGAGTATGTTAGCATGAGAATTTCTTTCTGATAATGGGTTGGACTAGATGGCCACTGAGATCCCATCCTGCTTGCAAATGTTTTTATTCTACAACTATAGAAAAGAGCTGGGATATGTGCAGTTATAGGGCCTTTTGCTTCTCCTTCCTTCCTCCAAGTTACCCCTTCAGTAGGAGATGTTAGTAATGGTAATTTAGGCAGCTGCACCCATGGAGCTTTGTGGAAAACCAAAATCTTGTGGCTTAGTATTCCAGATTGACCTGAGTCATCTCTCTTCTCTTTGCCCCCCACAGTGATTACAGTTGGCAGTCTTGGTATATTTTAGTTCCAGTAATCTACTTCCTAAGATTCCTGTTGACATGTTATTCTTTGAAATTTTCTTTGGATTAAGATCACAGCATTGAATATAATACTTGAAGCCAGGTTCTATGACCTCCAATCTAATACCTAGGTTCTAGGTTCATAAACAAAACAATATTATCTTTAATAATGTAGTTTTTCTGATCTTGAGCAATCCTCCAGCACAAGCATTTTAATTTTTCCACAAGATTTTGAACTGTCACTTGAAGTAGATATAGATCATGTGCTATGTGCTTTCTAGGCATAACTTCAGCACCCCTTCCTCTCCCCATCCATTCACTCTTACAATTTTCTTTCTTTTCCACGGATTCTCTCCTTTTACCCAACTCACTATGGGGCATTATTTTTATTACAGAATGGGAGTTAAGACTGCCTCTAAAAACTCATGAGATCTCTTTGACTGAGGTGGCTGGATGTTACCTAGATCACAACTCTGACTTACTTAGTGAACTAAAACTTGAAGCACAAATTAGTTTCCTGATCCTTGTCCATTTAAAAAAGTAAAACTAGACTCCTCGGTTTTTCTGTTACTGGCACAAATTTAGCAGATTGGTTCAACCTCATTCCACAGGTGTTTTGTGTCATTCTG
Source organism: Pseudocheirus occidentalis (assembly GCA_028646575.1). Taxonomy (NCBI): domain Eukaryota; kingdom Metazoa; phylum Chordata; class Mammalia; order Diprotodontia; family Pseudocheiridae; genus Pseudocheirus; species Pseudocheirus occidentalis. The sequence continues at coordinate 147,680,164 of CM053595.1, read as the reverse complement.
TGGAAATTTCCATTGCTTTGGCTGTTAGTCTCCTTTCTTTTGTCAGTACTTTGCTGTCTTTCTTCCCCAGTCTTTCAAGGTAGGGATCCCACTCTTTGCCATTTCTGCTACTACAATCCTTTCTGCCAAATTGACATATACAGTAGGTCAACTCCCTTCCTTTTCTCCTATGGGTTAGAATGACACTGAAGAGCAAAAGTCCATAGGATCATATTATCTAGATGTAAGGAGAGCTGGGTTTGCTCTCATCTTTCATTGGAGCTGTCAGTCTGCCACCTGCCAGCAACCGGTGCTTTTCTTAATCTCCAACCTTTACAGGAGTGTGATGAGCCAAGGTACTTTGCAAATTGGAAAGCAGCCTACAGAAGTGAGTTGTTCTTTATATCTTCATCATTAGCTCCATTGTGAAGCCTGAAGGATTGAGACTACATAGGAGGTATCTAATGTAGTGTCCAAATACAATGGCCTCCAGCCTGTGTGACTTGGAAAGCAAGACTTTTCTACAGTGTTCAGAGGAAAAGGTTTATTAGCTATTATCAAACTCCTTAAGGGGAGGGACTGTTTTGTATTCGTTTAGATAATTAACCCTGGTGATTGGCCCTGTATCTGGGGTGGGGAACCTTTAGCATCAAGGGGCCCTCTAGGTCCTCAAATGTAACCCTTTGCCTGAATCCAAACTTCATTTGTTCTGTGAAGTTTGGGTTCAAAGGGCTGCGCTCGAGGACCTAGAAGGCCACATGTTCTTCACCCCTGGCCTAGGACATAGTAAGTAGGCACTTAATAAATGCTTTTTGATTGATCCCAAATATAAAAAATGGAATTCAGTTCAAACATTTAAGTACCTACTTGTGCTGAGTACTGTTAGGCGCTAGGGCTATAAAGACAAAACAAAACAGTCCCTGCCTTCCAGGTGCTTACATTCTGCTGAAATTATAATATCTGACTTTTTTAAGTGACAGTTGCTTATTTTTTGAAATTTCTGTTGTCTCTTTTGAGCTTCACAACAATAGGAAGGCACTTCAGAAATTATCTTGTTTTGCAGATAAGGAGACTGAAGCTCAGGGAAGATAATGGTTTTTCTTTTTAATATCCATTATTTCCTTTGAGCCTCACAACAACCCTGTGAGGTTGGTAGTCCAGATACTACCCTCATTTTGAAGATAAAGAAATTGAAGTTCATGAATTTAAGTAACTTGTCCATGGTAAAAGTGCCAGAAATGGCATTCAAAGTCAGATCTTCCAGAGAGCCCTGTCCACATTCCATCCACTGTAACATATTGCCTTTCTCGACAGCTCCACAGAAGACTGAAAAACCTATACAAATACCCTGTATAACACCCTCCCCCCGCCCCAAGCTACCATCCAGAGTCTGCCTGATGATTTCCATGGGAGAGGCTCCCCACCTCTTGTGACAACCCATTTCATTGTAGGATAGCTTTCATTGTTACGTCCTTCTTCTTGGTTGCTATCAAGCCTAAAGAAGGAAAGTGCTACCTTGGGGAAATGAACTGGTCCTGATTCCTAAAAATCCTAAAATGAAAATAATTAGTGGCAGTAACCTCAACAGTCTTAATGGTCAGAAACTGCATATAGTGACAGTCTGATGAACTTTCAGCTCTGGACTTACACATTAAGTCTGGCTGATTCTAGACATTAAAAGTATAACACAAATGCCTTGAAATATTTCTTCTAAAAAGCTCATTTTGCATTAGAATCAAGAAGTAGAATAATCCTGTTGAATTCTACACTGGCCAGACCACATCTGGAGTATTACACCCAGTTGTGGATACTATAGTAGAATGAGACTGTAGCAGAGACTTTGGATTTAGGCAGCAGAGGGTGAGCAAATAGGATTAGATTGAGAACAGGAGCAGTCTTTTACCTTTCTTGGTATCCCCAGAATTTAGCACAGTTCTTGTCACACAGTAGGCATCATTGACTGGTGAAGGGCCTGGAAATGATGTTTGATGAGTTTAATTGGAGACAGAGGAAGAAATAATTAAGGGAAGACATGGTAGTTATCTTCAAATTCTTGAAGGACTGGAATGTGTAAGAGAAAATGGGACTTACTTTGCCTTGTTCCAGAAGGGAGAATCAGAACAAAATCAACAAGTCCCTAATATGTGCCAGCTACTATGATTTAACTGGTGGATAGTATAGGGAGGCGGGTTTCAGGTCAGTATCAGGAAGAGAGGCAGTGTTGCATAGTGGATAGAGGGTTTACTCTGGAATCAGAAAGACCTGGGTTCATGTCCTGCCTTGAACAAATCCAGGCTGTGCAATCCTAAGTAAGTCACTTAAACTCTGAGTGCCCCCAGGCCACTGTACATCCAAACTATATTAATAACCTACACTAATGAAATCATAGGTCAAAGACAAAATGTTTTAAAATCTAATTAACTATTCAGCACTGGAGTGAATTAGCTTTGGGAGACTGCTCCTGTCACTAGAAGTATTAAATCAGAGGCTGGGTGACTGACCTACTGTCAGGGATATATTGTTGACTAACTTACCTCTGAGGCTTCTTCCAATTCTAAAATTTTGTAACACTGGATTCTGTGAAAGCAAAATTTCAGTTTTATTTCTGGAGTAAGAAAAAACCTGTGTGGACTCCATGGAGCTGCAGTGGTTTGCTATTTATGCATAAGGATGAGCCTTTTTATCCCCTGAAGAGCCATTGACCTACATACAGCAAAAAGCAACCTAATCTATTCTCCTTTCCTTAAAGAGAAAAGGTTCAGCTCAACTGCTTTTAAAATTAAGAACAGAAAACAAAGTTTCAATAGTTACAACAAATACTTTAAAAACTTATTTCCACTTCATAATGAAGGGTACCTGAGGATGGAACGTAGAAAGGAGGAAGGGGAAGGATGGAGAGGGAAGAAGAAAGAATAGACAAGGAGGAAGAGAGAGAAAGGAGAGGGAGATAGAAAGGTAGGAGAGAGAAGAAAGAGATAGAAAGGGAGAAGGGAGAGGGAGATAGATTGCGAAGCAAGGGAGAAGACTTTAGAATGTAGTAGGTTCTGAAGTGAGTGTTCAGTAGAAAATAAACTGCTTTTGTGATGGTATCTTAGGTTTTAGACTAAAGAGTAAATTGTAAGAATAATCTGTTTTCCCATGAGAACTCCTTCCTCTAAGACAGATTGTAACCTATGTCTAACTTCGTAGCTAAGTCAGAGAAAGTTGCCTGAGCCTCAGGAAGACAGCTTTCCCAGAGTCATAGAGCTAGCAGATGTCACAAGTGAGATCTGAACTCAAGCTTCCTTCACTCCAGGTCTACCACTCTATCCACTGTGTCACACTGCCTCTCAGAATAATTCACGTTGGAGTTAAAATTCCTTGGTTTCAAATTCTACTTCTGGGAATGACATAAAACTCTAAACAGGGTATCATACCACACAGGTGAGAGGCGGAATGATGGAGGGGAGGGCAGGGTCTGGGGGAGGGTTGCTGGAAGCACACACTTCAGTAAAGGGACAGGGTAGAGAACAGAACAAGGAGGGGGGGAGAGATAGGAAGGAGGGA
>CM053595.1:147655194-147676539 GCA_028646575.1 Pseudocheirus occidentalis | reverse complement strand
AGTGGGATTGCAGTTTTGGGGTTGGGGGAGGGGAAAGACGAGAAGAAATTTTGTAACTCAAAAATCTCATGGAAATGAATGATATAAACAAGAAAACAAATAAAAAATTTATATTTAAAAAAACAAAACAAAAAATCAAATTCTACTTCTGACATTTACTAGATTTATGATCATGGACAAGTCAGAGCCTCAATCAGCAGCCTAAGATTTATCTGCTAAGTTACTGAAGGGCTGTGATCCATATTGGATGAGTAAATTTGTAACATGGAATGCTCCATATGGATATATTTGCATAGTTATTCCATTAGAGACTCTGTTCTAAATGTGGGTTGTAACCATCCACCGGGGGGAAATCATTTTGTGTACTGTAGAAGTGGTGACTAGAACGTATACCCCCACAACATACTCTGAGCCAAAGTCAAGTTAAAGGTTCTGTCTGGCCCACAGCCCAGAGGTCCCCACCCTTGCTCTGTTTAAACTGCCACACAGTAAAAAAAACTGTAACTTCTAAAATGTCTTCTGGAGGAAACTCTCAAGTAAAGTATTTTATATGACATATAAAATATATAAAAATAAAATTATATAAAAATATGTAATATTTTATATGATACAGGTAATAAGATTCATTGTGGACACATAGGGAAGCATCTCATTCATCTTTGGCCAAAATACTGTCTAAACTTGCTTTCTTCTTAGTTGCTCTATGAGGAAAAGTACTGTGTACTGTTCATGGTAATCATAACTTCAATTATTTTCCTGTTGAGGGTAACACCTTAACTACTTAGGTGATGAATGTTATTCAGTTGATTACAGATTCTGCTTACCCACAGGATTCTTGAGGAATCCATTATGGGTTAGGAGTTAAGAAAAAAAGCAACAGAATTTGTTGGAGCTTAATTCTCTTTAATTGCACTTTCTAGAAAGAAAAGCAATGGCACTGAGTAAGAGATTATTGACAGATCAAAATTCCTAAACATGTAGCAAAAGAACATTCTGACTAAAGACTGAGGCTTAGGTCATGTTACCATTGATTTTTAAACTATGTAGGAACCTTATGAGACAGTTGTAATAGATAGACAGACAATTTAGGAGTCATAAAAGATCCTGGTTCAAGTCCTAAATCTCATTCATTCTTGGCTGTTTTGTCTCTGTGCAAGGCACATGAGCCCTCAGTGTCTTTAGACAAGTCCCTAAGCCTAAATTGCAGGGCAGCTGCTAGGTTCGGATTTCCCCACTTAAAACTCCGCACACTGATGAAATCCCACTAGAGGCAAAAAAAAAAAAAAAATAGGGGGAGAGAATTTTATCAAAATATGTTTTAAATCTAACTATAAGAGAAATGCAGATTAAAGCATTGGTAACTTTTAATCTTATCCTACAAATTGGAAAAATGTCAAATGATAGGAACAATCCATTTGGGGAGAGACTAGGAAGATAGGCATACTATTAGTGGAACTATGGATTGTTCTAACCATTCTGGAAAAGTTTTTTTTGACCCAGGAATCACATTTCCAAGTCAAATATGTCAAAGAAAAATCCCATATACATATATCAATATTCATAGCAATACTTTTTGCAATAGCAAAGAACTAGAAACAAAGTGGGGAGAAAGTCTGTGCAAATTGTAATATATAAATGCTATGGAATAGTCACATACTTGTTTTAAAAATAAGTCACATAAGAAAGAGACGCATGGGAAGGCATAGGAAATGGTGCAGAACCAAGAAAACAATATAAACGGTGACTACAAAAATATAAGGGAAAGAACAATAAAATGCAGCCATATACAATGGAATTATAAGATTCCAAAAAGTCAGGGAAATACCCTCTTTTGTTGGAAAGGTGAAGAGCCATGTGAATGGAAAATGCAAATGCCATCAGATACCCTGACTCTGTCTATTGGTTGGCTTTACTTCACTGATTTTCTGTGTTACACACTCTATATAACTCACCTTCTAAGACTCACCATATATGAAAGGAGATGTATAGCTGAAGATGAATAGAGATAAAATGTTATTGTTATTCTTCAGTTGTATCTAACTTTTCATTACCCCATTTGGGGTTTTCTTGGCAAAGATACTGCAGTGATTTGCCATTTCCTTCTCTAGCTCATTTTACAGATGAGGAAATTGAGGCAAAAAGGCTTAAGTGACTTGCCCAGGGTCATACAGCTAGTACGTATATGAATTTGAACTCAGGTCTTCCTAACTTCAGCTGTCGTACTCTATCCACTGAGCAATCTAATTTCACTGATCTAGATGAGAAAATCCTTGTCAATGCAGATCAGCTCCTCATCTGCAGTTGTTTCTTAGAGAGTTACACAAGAGGTTAATTGACTTACCCATAGTCACACTACCAGTATATGTCAAAGGCCATCCTTGAGCACATGGTGGTCTTGGCTCTGAAGGGCATTACTTCATAGCTTCCTCTCTATCTTGAATTACAAAGTAAAAACAAAAGACATCAATAAAATCTTTAAAAAGGAAATGGCTAAAGAAAGATTGCACAGTCTGAAGCAATTTATGATGAGGTGACTTTGTTACTAGTGGGGCAGAAAAATAGATCTGAGGAAAAGGAATGATTGCAAAGTGACCCATAAGACTGACATGAATGGAAGCAAAGGGGGAGTTGCAGTTTATTTCAGGATCATAAACTTACCAAACTGTGACCCTACTCCTGGGTGGAATGGAGAACTCACTTAGTGTCTTCAGGCTGCTCACAGTAGGAATCTAGCAGTATCAGCTCAAGCCCCCCCCCCCAAGCTTCTAACACTGGGACTGGACCTTTCTGGGAGCCCCAACTCCCACGACTGGTCTTGACTGGAAACCAAAGTGTTCAGTTAAAATGTAACGAGTCTGACAGCTGTTTGACTTAATCCATATGGTCCTCTTATAGCACAACATACCTTATGTGGTTATGTCATGATTCCCAAGCAAGCAAGTCTTGATCCTTTTTCATAATTTGTTAGATCAATAGACTTATCTGCCCAGGACTTGGGAACAGTATTTTGACCATGATGGGGAATGGAGTGATCTGATTGTCCCAGAGAAAGAGCTTTAACATGTAATATGTTCTCTCCTTAGGAAAATGCTCGCCAATTCAGCCAGTGTGAGGATTCTCATCAAGGGGGGTAAGGTGGTAAATGACGACTGCACCCATGAGGCTGACGTTTATATCGAAAATGGCATCATTCAGCAAGTGGGAAGAGAACTCATGATCCCAGGAGGAGCCAAGGTGATCGATGCAACTGGAAAGTTGGTGATTCCTGGGGGCATAGATACCAGCACTCATTTCCATCAGACCTTCATGAATGCCACATGCGTGGATGATTTTTACCATGGAACAAAGGTAATATGGCACTTCTTGTGATTACTCTTTTGGTTCATTCTGCTCATGTAGAAAGCAGCATGTTAGGACCAAGGAAACACGGTTTCCCAGTGTTGGTAAATCTGGGAGGGCACTTGGAATTTGAGCACCTCATTGATTGTGCCCCAGGGGAGGGAAGAACAGCAATTTGGAAGAACTTACCTTTTTTAACTTTGGAAGAAATTGTGGAAAGGGAACAGAGTAAACTAGCCTTGCAGGTTGGGTGCTTGACTGTTTCCCAAACTGATTTTCATATATGATAGAGATCTGGAAGACAGTACAAGCTTGAAAGTGTTGGGTTGGGAAGGGGGCAGATTTTTTTGCTTTTTAAGGTATAGACCAGTACATTTTTTGTGTTTGTGGAAGGCAGGCTATGTTTTCATTCTCCTTTTCAGTGAAATATCTTCACCTCTTTTGGAGACTAGAAATTGCAATTTTGATCAGTTATTTCTCATTGTTATTCATCACAGTCCCTTATTTAAAACAACAGTCTCAATGCTGTTAAGTTGTATTTTCAGTTTAAATGGATTATGGTTCTGACAACATTTAGCATTTACTGAACTGGATCTGAGTTGCTATCATTACATAAGTAATTAATTCCTGAATATAGATGCATCCTCACTTGTAATATGTAGGGATGTGCAATTACTTTTTATTTAAATAATTAGATTGGATTGTGATTTCACTGGTGTAGGGAACTAACGTCATGCTCATCAGGAAAAATGAATCCTGAAGAAGATGGATGTACTTCCTCTGCAAGTCAAGAACTTAACCAACGGGTACTTAAGAATGCTAAGTGCTGTAACAGCTTGGCACTTCAAGGCGCCTGTGATTTCATTGGTGTGGGAGCTCCCTCTCCTGACCTACACTGGAACCCCTTCTTTAATCTGTGTAATTCTTATTCGAGTCCTTGCACAAGATCAAACAAAATTTTGAAAGCCTGCCTTTAGTTCTTTTAGTATTAGGTGATATCAGTGTAATGCTCAGGCTGGGCCCCTATCATCCTTCTCTCTTGCTGAATGATGATAATGATAATGATGTTCATAGAGCACTTTAAGATTTGTAAAACACTATATGTAAATATATATGTGTGTACATATTTACATATATGTTCATATTGTCATTTGACCCACACAGCTGCTCCAGTTCCTTTTCCTTTGTTGATGTCTTGCCACATCTTGCATATAATCCATCATTGGTAATATTCTTTAATCTACTTACATTCATGATATGTTTCTCCATGACACTTTTGGTAACCCACAATTTCGATTCTCTAAGATCATTATGTTCAGTAATTTGCATCTCTAAAGCATCCTTAGAGGAAGAGTGATGTTGAAAAGATGGGCTTTTGTGTCAGGAAACAACTTGGGAATGAATGAATAAATAAATGAAAAAGAATTCACTTAAGCTCTTATTGTGTGCAAAGCACTGCACTAAGCCCTGGAAATACAAATAGAAAAGTAAGACAGTCTCTGCTCTCTCAAGGGATCACAGAAAATGCTTGCAGTTTCCCAGAGTAGTCTGCCTCCTCCTATTCAGTTCTTGGCACAGGTATTTGTCCATATATGCATACATATTGTGTGTGTATACACACACACACACATATACACACACATACATACACAGAAACATATGTGTATGTGTGTATACACACACACTTGTAGATACATCATTACCTTGTGGACATTTAATTTGGTCTAGAGCTTAATGCCACACTAGTGTCACGATGTCTGCCAGTTTCTTGAAAGATATAATGACCTTTTAAATTTTCATTTTCCATTCTTTCATTAACCAGCACATCAGTGGACATTAGCTACCCTGATAGTAAGATTCCATGGAAAATGTTATTACCATTGACCATCATTAGCTTTGTATAGGGCTTCCATACACACATTGATTGAAATCTAACCTTAATTTTATTGGGCTTCTCACTCCATGGAGGGCAGCTACTACCCATACAAAGTCTTTTTGTCTTATCTTTTATTTTTTTTTCAAATTACATATAAGAACAATTTTGACATTTTTTAAAAATTTGAGTTTTAAATTTTATCCCACTCTTCCTACCCTCACCCTTCATTGAGAAGACCAGCAATGTGATATAGATTATATATATGCAGTCATGCAAAACATATTTCTCTGTTAGTCATTCTGTGAAAGAAAAAGTAGATCTCTGCCCCCTGAAAACACCAAGAAAAATAAAGCAAAAAAAAAAAGTATGCTTCGATATGCACTCAGATTCCATCAGTTCTTTCTTTGAAATTGGATAGCATTTTTCAACATGAGTCCTTCCAAATTTCTTAAATCATTGTATTGTTGAGAATAGCTAAGTCATTCACAGTTGATCATCATACATTATTATTACTGTGTAACAATAGTACTGTGTAACAATAGTTTTCTACATGTTCTCCTGCTACTGCTCATTTCACTTTGCATCAGTTCACATAAGTCTCCCAAGATTTTTCTGAAAACATCCTGCTCATCATTCTTTATTACACAAGAGTATTCCATCACAATCATATACCACAACTTCTTCAACCATTCCCCAATTGATGGGCATGCCCTCAATTTTCAGTTCTTTGCCACCACAAAAAGAGCTACTATAAATATTTTTGTATATGTAGGTCTCTTTCCTTTTAAAAAAAATCTCTTTGGGATGCAGACCTAGCAGTGATATTGCTGGATCAAAGGGTAGGCACAGGTTTATAGTCCTGTGGTTCCAAATTGTTCTTCAGAATGGTTGGATCAATTCATAATTCTATCAACAGTGCATTAACGTCCCAGTTTTCTCACATCCCCTCCAATATTTGTCATTTTCCTTTTTTTGTCATATTAACCAATCTGATAGGTGGTACTTCGGAGTTTTAATTTGCATTTTCCTAATCAATGTTGATTTGGAGCGTTTTTTAAAATATTAGTATAGATTAGATTTGATTTCTTCATCTGAAAACTGCCTGCTCACATCCTTTGACTATTTATCAGTTGGGGAATGACTCTTATAAATTTGACTTAGTTCTCTACATATTTGAGAAATGAGACCTTTATCAGAGAAACTTGCCATAAAAAAATTTACCTAGTTTTCTGGTTTCCTTCTAATCTTAGCTGCATTGGTTTTGTTTGTGCAACAACTTTTTAAAGTTAATGTAATGATTATCTGTTTTACATCCCGTAATGCTCTCTATCTCTTGTTTGGTAATAAATTCTTCCCTTTTCCATAGATCTGACAGGTAAACTATTCAATGCTTTCCTAATTTCCTTATAGTGTCACCCTTTACATCTAAATCATGTGCCCTTCTTGATCTTATCTTGGTACAGGGAGTAAAATGCTTATTCTTAGTTTCTTCCAAACTGCTTTTCAGTTTTTCCAGCAATGTTTGTCAGAGTTCTTGCCCCCAAAGCTTGAATCTTTGAGTTTATCAAACGCTAGATTGCCATGGTCATTTACTACTGTGTATTGTGTGCCTCATCTTTTCCACTGATCTGCCACTCTATTTCTTAGCCAGTACCAGATTGTTTTGATGATTACCACTATATAATATGATTTGAGATCTGGTAGGGCTAGGCTGTCTTCCTTCACATTTTTTTTTCATTGATTCTCTTGATATTCTTGATCTTTTATTCTTCCAGATGAATTTTGTTGTTATTTTTTTCTAGCTCTATAGAATAAATTCTTTGGTAGTTTGATTGGTATGGCACTGAATAAATAGATTAGGTAGAATTGTATTTTTAATATATTGGTTCTGCCTATCTATAAGCAATTAATATTTTTCCAATTGTTTAGATCTGACTGTATTTGTATGAAAACTGTTTTGTAATTGTGTTCATACGGTTTCTGGGTAGACTCCAACTATTTTATATTCATACAAAATCATTTATGCACATTTGTGCTCAAGATCACCGTATTCAGGGCAGAGCTGACTATTTCCTTGACTTTTGATAATATTTGAAGCTTAATATTGAAAGTTTTGGCAGGGGAATTAGAACATATGAACAAACCTTTACCAAACTACCAGTTTCCAAAACGTTCAAAAATATATTCTACCCAAGGGAATAAAATAAATTAGATAGCAAACTAATAGCCAGGATGAATAACATTCACTTGCTGAACACTACACCAAACCTAAATGTTGTATTTTTATTGAATCAAAAACTGAACCAGAGTTTAATACAAAGATTTTTCCCATTTGACCATTTCCCCTCCTAGTCTACCATTATTGATTTGTTTGTGCAAAAGCTTTCAGATTAAAAAATAAGCTTTTAGATTTTATTCAGTTGAATTGTCTGTGTTTTATGGTCATCTCTACTCCTTGTTTGTTAGGAATTTTCTCCCTAGTTATAGTCATGAAAAGCCAGTCAGTCAATAAAGATTTTTTAAGTGCCTACTGTGTTCCAGGCAGGGGCAGCTAGGAAGCTTGGTAGATAGAGTGCTGGATCTGTAATCAGGAGGACCTGAGTTCAAATCCAACCTTGGATACTTATTAGCTGTGTGACTCTGGGCAAGTCTTTTTGCCTCAATTTCCTCAGCTGTAAAATGAGGGACTCTGGAGGAGGAAATAGCAAATGACTTCAATATCTTTATCAAGAAAACACCATAAAAACAGAGTCATGCAGAGTCAGACACAACTAATGTGACCTAACAACAACAACATGACTTAACGACAACAACAAATGCAAAGAAAGGCCAAAAAAAAAACCGAACCCCAAACCCCAGTCCCTGCTCTCAAGAAGCAATCTGATGAGGAAGATAATCACAAACAACTATTCATCATACAAACAAGCTATATATGGAATAGATAGGGAAGGTACTCAAATTAAGGGGAATTGGGATTGGGAAAGGCTTCTTCTAGAACAGTGGTTCTCTACCTTCCTAATGTGGCAGACCCTTAATACTTGTATGTGGGTGTATCTGCATGTGGGTGGACCCACCTAGAGATGGATAGAGGAGCCGTGTCTCAGTTCCTAAGACCATCAGAAATATGTGTTTTCCAATGGTCTTAGGCAACCCCTGTGAAAGGGTCATTTGACCCCCAAAGGGCTTGCGACCCAAAAGTTGAGAACCACTGTTCTAGAAGGTAGGATTTCAGCTGAGACTTGATGGAAGCTGGGAGACAGAAATGAGCAGAATGAGCATTCCAAGACTGGAAGATGCTCAGAGTTGGGAGGTTGAACATCTTGTTTGAAGACCAGTGTCAGTGGATTTTAGAGTATATAGGGAGGGCAAGAGTGGAGGGTATAAGAACACTTGGAAAGGCTAGGCCAGGGGTGGGGAGCCTGTGACCTCAAAGCCGCATGTGGCCCTCTCAGGCCTCAAGTACAGCCTTTTAAATGCATTCAAACTTCACAGAACAGATCCCCTTAATAAAAGGATTCCCCACATGTTCCCCACCCTTGGGCTAGGGGTTAAGGGAAGGGAAGCAATGAAGCAATCTGCATTCCAAACAGGGGAGATTTTATATTTGATCTTGGAGGTAATACCTGCTATTTGAAGGTTGTTGTCGTTTTAATGAATTGACCTTTTTCTTTAGGTTTCACGTACACTGGGATATGTGGCATATAGTGTAAGAGGCTAATCTAAACCTATTCTCTGACATAATTTGTTCTATAGGAAGGTCTCCCAATAATTTATGTTCTTGAGTTTATCAAATACTGGGTAATTATTGAACCAAAGTATTGTTTTAAATAGGCTATCACTTTGAACTAGAACTAATCCTATATATGTTTAAAAACCGCTTCATCAGAACAAAATCAGGAGAGCCAAACATTCTTTGAACTAAAATGATAGTTCATTCAATGTTGTCTTTGTCGTTCAGTTGTTTTTTCAGTTGTGTCAGACTCTCTGTGACCCCATTTGGGGTTTTCTTGGTAAAGATACTGAAGTGGCTTGCCATTTCCTTCTCCGGCTCATTTTATAGATGAGGAAACTGAGGTAGACAGGATTAAGTGACTTGGCCAGGGTCACATGGCCAGTAAATGTCTAAAGCCAAATTTTGACTCACAAAGATGAGTCTTCCTGACTCCAGGCCTGATGCACTGTGCACAGAGCATAGTGCTGCCACCTAGCAGCCCCATTTCATCCAACTGGAGTCCCTTATTACATCCTCAGATACAGATGTATTGTTGGAACCACAAACACGAATGCTTCTTTATTCCTTTTGCGTCTGACATCTTGCCCTCAACTCCATCATTAATCCAAACTATCAAGTCTCAGATCCTCAGTAAAATTTTCACAACAGTAAGCTTTGCTTGGTGGCTGCCAATTAAGTCCTACTATTAGTATTAAATATATATGGGGTGAGGGTGGGGGGAACAGAGTAACTACAGGAATCTTGCTGTTATTTCTCCACTCAGTGGTCTTCTCTTTGTGATCATCTCTGACCTCAAGGAGCTTACAGTCTCCTAAGGGGAACAACCAACCAACAAATATGTATAGACATGCTCTATACAGGGTAAGTAAGAAATAAAGAAGACAGGGAAGGCACATGAATTAAGAGGGGTTACAAAAACTTTTCTGTAGAAGAGGGGCTTCCCAAAGACAATTTTGTCTTTTAAAATTCCTTTTCTTTATTTCATTGTTTCCTGCTTTCCTTTTCTTGACATTCAAAATTCCTGAAGTTTATGATGTCTTGCCCATGTTTCCCTCGGTCTTTTAAATTCCCAGCTAACTTCTTCCTCTCTTCTGAGATGGAGGCAGGAAAGGCCCTCCCTAACAGTCTTGTTTCCATTTGGCTTTTTCTTCACTCCCATAAATAGCTCTTCTCCTACTTTGTCACAGGGCCACACATGATGGCTTATTACCCTTTCATTCAACCCACAACTTTTCAGTTGAATGGGCACAAGTAACTTTATGTGGTAACAGCTGCACCTCCTTGAAAAACCAATAGCGTGAGTGAAAAGAGAGGCTAAGTAATGGGGGCAGTTTGATAACCGAAAGAATTCTTGGATGAATAAACCCAGCCCTGTCCAGGTCAGGTTCCCTAGTTCATAACCACAGTATTTATTCAGAACCATGTGATTCATTACTTCTTGCCTAATACAGGCTGCCCTATGCATTACCAATTACAGCAGTATATCACAATCTCTGATGCAATTATAATGTTAAGTGGATGCTTTTTCTGGGTGTTAAGCTTTACTGGGAACTTTTTTTTCATTTGCTAAAGACACAACCAGAGAAAATGGGTTTCATCTGCCTCTGCTATTGAAGGGTTTAGATGGGTGTGTCATGGATTGATTCAGAGCTGGACAGGACCTAAGGTCTAACCCCATTGTTTTACAGATGAGGAGACAGAGGCCCAGAATGGTGAATTTACTCAGGTCACACAAGTAGTAAAAAGCAGAGCCTCTGACTCCAGACCTAGCACTCTTTCTAGTATTCCACACTGCCCCTAGGAAGACACCAGGAAGAACTTCTATGGTGTGAGACATGATAGACAGGGAGACTATAGAATTGGGGCCTGTAAAGGTGATGGACCAAGGCAAAGACTTCAATGGTTCTGGGCCTAAAACCTCATGGTTTTTCTTTTTTTTTCTCTTTTTTTTTCTTTTTGGAGGGCAATTGGGGTTAAGTGACTTGCCCAAAGTCACACGGCTAGTTAGTGTGTCATGTGTCTGAGGCTGGATTTGAATTCAGGTCCTCCTGACTCCAGGGCTGGTGCTCTACTTGCTGTGCCACCTAGCCACCCCCATGGTTTTTCTTTAATGAATACTAAAACAATAATAAGAGACAGGGAATAAATACCTGTGATTTCACTAGTGTGGTGAACTCTCTTTTAACAGTGCAGGTTGGCACCTTTTCTGCAGCTTAAAGGTTTAGAGGGTTGTCTAGTGCACTAAGAGATTGTCGCTTAATTTGCCAGTCAGCAAGCATTTATTAAACATTATTAAGGGACTTGCATAGTGTGGTAGAGTCAGTACGTACCAAAGATAGAACTACAACTTAGGTCTTCCTGGCTTTGAGACTGATTCTTTATTCAGTATGCTATACTGCCTCTAAAATACGGTAATACCTCATATTGTATAGCATTTTAAGATTTAAAAGGCACTTTTTAAAAATTTGTAAATATTTTGTTTTTTCCAATTATATTTAAAAACAGTTTTTAGCATTCTTTTTTAAAATTTTGAGTTCCAAATTATCTCCCTTCTTTCTTTGCTCCACCTCTCATTGAGAAGGCAGTGTTATTCTCCTGGTTCTGCTCACTTCTTTCTGCATCAGTTCAAACAGGTCTTTCTCTGATGCTCCTCCTTTTGTGATTTCCCATGATACAATAGCATTTCATTACATTCACACGCCATAATTTGTTTAGCCATTCCCCATTTGACCAGCACCCCATAAGTTTAAAGCTTTTTGCTACTACTAAAATTACTTGCTATAAATAATTTTAAATATTTGGATATTTTTATATATGGATTCTTTTCCTTTTCCTTTAATCTCCTCAGGAAAGAGACCTGGTAGCAGTATTTCTGGGTTAAGCAGTTTGTACAGTTAAGTGACTTTCTTAGCATAGTTCCAAAATGATTTCCAGAATGGCTGTATACTTCCACCAGAAGTGTTAATGCCCGTTCTTCTGCAGCCCCTCCTGCATTTGTCATTTTTCTTTTTTGTTATTTTTGTCACTCTGATAGGGGTGATGGGGAACCTCAGAGTTGATTAAATTTTTATTTCTTCATATGTCTATTGATAGCTTACATTCTTCTTTTGAAAACTGCCTGTTCACAGTCCTTTACCACATGTCAAATGGGAAACAGCTCTTTTGGAATCAATTCCTCATGTATCTAGGAAATGTCACTGGTTTTTCCATTACTCAGAGTTAAATTTAAGAAAGCATATTTTAACAAGTTTTGCAAAAGAAATATATATATATTTTGTCAGACAATGTAAACTGAGTTTTACTTCAGAAAACGTTCAAGTCATCAGTATCAAAACAGTGACTGTAGTAATTAATGTAGCCAGTATAGTACGCAGCATGCCATCATGGCATAAATTGATTATTCATCTCCTGATAGTAATAGCTCATATTTATATAGCACTTTCTCTACATTATCTCGTTTGATCTGTATGACCACCCTATGAGGTAGGTGATATCGTTATCCTAATTTTACAGATGAGAAAACTAGGACTCAGTGAGATTACTTTCCTAAAGTCATCAGCTTATAAGCAACTGAGGCAGGATTTGAATGTCAGTCTTTCTGACTGTGAGTTCATTGCTCTACCCATTATACCACACTGCTTCTCAACAACCTGTTGTCCCAGATGCCTGACAACATTTCACTGTCCTGCTCTGATTCATTGGCTTTGTTCCTGTCTTTCTGCCTTCTCTCTGTCCTTTGCCAAATTATGCCCATATACCGGCTTTGTTCTTCAGTTTTCTTTCTCTGCTTTATCCCTGACCAGGATGCCTACTTAGTATCTATGAATGAATGGTTTTGCTATAGTCTTGATCCATCCCAGGTCTCTGTCCCTTCTTTCCCCAGAATGGGCCAGACAAGATAACACATCCTGTTCTAGTCACAAATCCCATACTAATAAGCCCGTATTTACCTCTTTGTTTTAAAATGTCACATTCTGTCTGTTATCCAGATAGGTAGAAATCTGAATTCATTTTCCTTTTTCTTAGTTGCTTTCTCCTGTAAATTTTAAGGCTCCTCTTTCATTGTTTTTCTTCTGTGTTAAGCCTTTCCTGATCCCTCCAGCTGTTAGTGACCTCTTCCCCCCCAAATCAACTTGTATCTAATATAGAGATACACATGTACATATATACGTGTGTATGATATACGTGTGTGTTTATATTGTGTGTATAGATGTATATATACACATATTTTATGTGTGTGTCTATACATGTCTCTTTGATGACAGAACCATTTTGACTTCTGTCTGTGTATCCCTTTTGCCTAACTTTGTACCTGGCACATGTAGGTGCTTCTTAAATGCATGTTGATTGATAAAATATCACACTTATTGTCTTACATGGTCTCCAGTTTAATAGCTTTATCTAGGCATTTTCCTCTCCCTTGCCATTTTCATTTAAAACTTTCTTGTTTAGATCATCAAATCTCTAGCTAAACACTGTCTTCCTAGTCATCATGAGATAGAGAGAGGCATAGGGATAGGGTTGGACCCACGACTTCATTGATAAAGGAAACTCCTGGATGATGAGAGTCTGTGCTTCAGTGGAGGTCAGCACCTGCTCTACCATTTATGGTCCTGGAGGACACATGCCCAGGATCACACAGATGGTGCATCTCAGAGATGGACTTTGAACTGAAGTCTTGCTAGCTTCAAAGCCGGTATGCGCTCCGCCATGCTGTCTCTTCATTGTGGGATACACAAAGATAGTGCAAAGTGGTCAGGTCTGGGAGCCAAGACATCTAGAATCCAGGTTCCTCCTACCACTACTAGTGCCTTCCCGTTGGGATTACCTCTCACATACATTGTGTATATCTTATACTTAAATAGGTGTTTGCATGTGAGCTCCATCACAATATCAGCTCCTTTAGAGCAGGGATTATATATTTTTTTACTTTCTTTACTACCCTCACACTTAGCACAAAGCTTGGTACATAGAAAATGCTTCATACCTGTTTATTGATTGACTAACTGATTGCTGTCCTCCAGACTAAATAGCTATATCACCTTGCACACATTGTTTCATTTCCCTGAGCCTCATTTAACTCACCTGCAAAATAAGATTGGGCTAGGTATATGCCATGCCTCTCCAGGGAAACGGAAGTTCCTTGAGGGCACAAATTATTTTTGCAATTTTGCCTTTGTAACACCTGCACCTGGCACAGTTTCTGGCACATAATGAGTGGTAAATGCAAAAGAAAATATTGGGCGGCTAGGTGGTACAGTGAATAGAGTGCCAACCCTGGAGTCAGGAGGACCTGAGTTCAAATTAGACCTCAGAAACTTAACACAAAATAAAATAAACCTAGCCATGTGACCTTGGGCAAGTCACTTGACCCAATTGCCCTGCATTCCCCTCTCCAAAAAAAGCAAAATATAAAATAAAAATTTCACTAAAAATTTTTTCAAAAAAAGAAAATATTTATTAAGTGATTTTATAATAAAGTGGTAAAGGGTTAGGGAAGGCAGTGGGAAAAGAGCCATAGTTTGAGGGAAATAGTAGCCGAGAAGTGACAGGGAAGCCTGGTTTGGGGCAAGATAAAGTAAAAGTCTCTCTTTTGAAGCCTGAGTGGTTCCAGGGACAGAATCCAAGGTTACCGGGGAATAGGGATGAAGAGGATGAGGATGATGGGCAGGCCAGGATGCAGGCAGCATGGCTCAGAAATGGTGGCCAGGAAGTCAGCCTAGGATGACTCCCAGGGCAGAGTCCAGGGTTCTTACGGACAAGATGTAAGAGGATGAGAAGGAAGGCTAGAGTACAAGGGCCTGGTTTGGAGCTCCTGGCTGAAAAGTGGTGCAATTAATGTTGTTTCGTGTTAGATGATCTCTGGGGTAATTCTAGCTCTAAAAAATTCTATTGCCTCTGTAGTTCCAGTAGCTAATAGTGGTCAGGTTGGGGCTAGAGCCCATTTTTTCTGTCTTTCTGGTCCAGTTCCCTTTCTATAATACCAGGGAAGAGTTATATCACTTTTCTCTTCCTTGCTCAGGCCCGCCTATAAAAATGAGTAATGCATGGGAGGCTGAAACACAATACAAACAAGGAATTATGAAAGAGAAGTAGGGTAAAAAAATTATTGTCAAAGAAATGTTTAAGTGTATTATCAGCTCTGGATTTACTCTCCCAGTCCCCCCACCCCAAAAAAACTGGGAAATTGGATCCCCAGAGAGAGGCTGGCTGGAACCTAGGCACTACCTAGAAAGTTTGAGTATCAATTTCTAATTCTATATCTCATGAGCTCCTACCAATGTACTTCCCCTAGTGATTATCAATTAGTATCAATTAGCCATTCAAACTTAATTAATTTTTAGAAATGGATATTTACTAAGGTGATATGGTAAGAACAGTTGGTACAAACCTCCAAACTAGGGGGTACATTCTTGCTTAAGTGAATCCGGAGGTAAATGGGCTCAAGATCAGAACTTTCGTGACAAAGGGTATCACTCACAGCTCCACAGAAAAATTTAAAGGTAGAGCAGAATAAGTAGGAGTAGGGATAGCAGGCAATGTTAATTAGGCCTTTCTTTTCTTTATGCCACCTTGGAAAAAAGAACATAAGACCTTCCAAGGAAAAAGCCAAGCCTAATGAAGGAAAAAAAGGTTTGAATGGATAGTATGGAGAGGTGTGCTGGAGCCAGGTCTAAGGGTCTCTTAGCCAATTCTTAAATGTTCAGCGTGAGCATTTACACCTCAGAAATCTATAATTCAGGATTTGATTTATTGTTTTGTTGATTGTCAAGACTTAAGAAAGTGTTAATGCAGATTAAATTTTAAAATATGTACATGCACCCCCCCCAAAATAGCCTGATTGTTAAACGTTTATCAGCAGGCCCCCTTATTGTTTTATAAACCTTGCCTGAGCTCAGCAGGGATTCAAAATGAAGTCATCACCAGACTAGAAGCCTAGTGACTGTCAATTATTAATAATAACCAGCATTTATGCACTACTTTAAAACTTAAGTGCTTTATGTCCATTATCTATTTAAACCTCACAACTCTCCTGATAGCATGAGACAGGAAAAGCCAAAAGTCAGCCTAAATAGTTTTTTTTTAATCTCTTTTCTGTATTTGACACTATTGATCACTCTTTCCTCTTGGATGCCCTCTTTTCCCTAGGTTTTCATGGCGTTGCTCTCTCCTGGTTATCCCCCTTCCTTCCCAAAACAAAATCTTTTCCATCTCCTCTGCTGATTCATCTTCTGTACTGTTCCTCCTCTCTGTGGGTGCCCTGGGCTCAGATCATTTCACCTTGGTGACCTCATTGGCTCCCGTGGGTTTAGTTGTCATCTCTAGGCAGGTGATTCCCAAATCTCTACACCTAGCCCTCGTGTCTTCTCTGAGCTCCAGTTGCTTCCATTCAAAGTGTGAATATTCAAGCCTCATCCTAGCAGCTTGTGGATAAATCATCCTCTTTCTAGGAATATCAATTAGCTTGGGACTTTGTTAGAAATCCTTCTATAGGTACCTTTTTGGGTTTTGACTTTTCCTTCCTTCTTATGAAAGGGGCTTTGCTAGGGAAGGCATCATAATAAAGGACCTTTCTGTGAGGCTTTATTTTTAAACAATCTCCAAAGACCCATTTGTTTCTCAGACGGTCAGCCATTTTTTTCCTGGCTGCATGGCTACCTTTGAGGATCATATCCTGTTTCCATAGTAACTGCATGTCAAGAGATGGCTTCTTCTATACTCTGGCTTTGTATTAAACACAATGAATTTAAATTGGATTCTCTGCAGCAGAGATAATCATTCTGGATTGGAGAAAAGGCCCAGAACTCTTTATCCCAAGATTTTACAAACCTCAGCCAAATTCTCGATTTTAGCTTTGTGATGAAAAGCTCATGCTGTACCCAGCCCTCTGTTCCTGAGCTGTGGGTACTTGGGTGCCCTTCTGTCTTTGAACTCTCTCCTTGCTTTGGATAGAGATCGGTACTGAATAGCATAGGCCCCATGCAAAGCCCAGATGGAAGGGATGCTGAAAGTAAATGAGGCATAGTAATTTTCTTCCTTTATTTCTCTCTTTTGAGGGGGTGAAAAGGGGGCAAATTCAAGTGCCAGGGAGATCTGATGACAAACAAGATGTCGTTTTTATAAACCAGCTGGTTCTGTGTGTCTGGGAGAACACTGTTCTTCCATCTCTTAGAAGCTAAGAAATACTACTTTCGGGGTGTAGTGGAAATGTTTTACATGGTCACAGAAATGTGCATGGTCTGGGAAATGTTAATGTTTATTTCAACATTTCTCCCAGGGAATGCTGTATGGGGACTCTAGAACTGAAAGGCAGGAGAGTCCCAGGCTGAGTAGAACCACCCCATTTTATTTTATTTTATTTTTTTGTTATTTTTATTTTTTTTGCTTTTTGGAAGGCAGTTGGGGTTAAGTGACTTGCCCAAGGTCACACGGCTAGTTTTTTTGTGTTAAGTGTCTGAGGCCGGATTTGAACTCAGGTACTCCTGACTCCAGGGCCGGTGCTCTATTCACTGCACCACCTAGCCGCCCCAAACCACCCCATTTTTTAAGGGAGTATTAAACATTCCTTTCCATGAGACAGTGAGTCACCTCATTTCCAGCAGTTTTTAGATATAGGTTCCTGTGGCCTGCACTGTAGAGCAGCTTTAAGGGGTGCTGTCTTGGTCCCATGGCACTTGTTCCAGTTTGCTGGCATCTCTTAAGGTCTCTCTCTATATCTGAAATCTTCCTCAAAGTTCAGAGGATTCCTGGGAGAATATGGAAATGATGAGTCCTCTTTTCTAGGGGACTCAGACACCCACGTTCCTGTCTCTTCTCTCTCTGCCAGAGCATATAAAAACGATTGAGCACAAACATATTCCCCTGAGCCCAGAGAAGATTTGCTGAGGTTTCAGGTACAGGAAGACCTACTACCAGCAGCCCTGGAATAGAAATTTAGAAACAGGGGCGGCTAGGTGGCACAGTGAATAGAGCACCGGCCCTGGAGTCAGGAGTACCTGAGTTCAAATCCGGCCTCAGACACTTAACACACACACACACACACACACACACACACACACACACACACACACAAACTAGCCGTGTGACCTTGGGCAAGTCACTTAACCCCAACTGCCCTCCAAAAAAAAAGCAAAAAAAAAAAAATTTAGAAACAGCTAATGTCCCCCTAATCCTTAGAAATAATGTTGCAAGAAAGAAAGCGTGTGTGAGGAGAAGGTAGACGAAATAAATGGTTTGCTTGTTATTTTCTATACATAATATAGCATCTCCTGTCTCTAAGCCTCAATGCCTGGTATGGACTTTTTTTCTCATCTTATTCTCATCTCATTTTAGCATCCCAGCTCCATCAAAACTGAACTCAATTGCTACTTCCTACATGAGGCCTTTCAAGATCATCCCCCAAATGTTAGGGGCCACTCCTCCTCACATTAATGTTTGTGCTTTTAAAAATAGGTTTTCATATATAATTTGGGGGAGGGGAGGACTCATTGAACATGCCAAGCTCCCTCTGATTTCTGTGCCTTTGTCCATATTTTATTTTCTCACTTGAAATGCCCCCTTCTTCCTCTAATACAGTGGTTCTCAACCTTCCTGATACTGCAACCCTTTAATACTCATACGTGGGCATATCTGCACGTGGACAGACCCACCTGGAGATGAATAGAGGAGTGGTGTCTTGGTTCCTAAGACCATTAGAAATATGTGTTTTCCGATGGTCTTAGGCAACTCCTGTAACCCCTGTGAAAGGGTCATTCAACCTTCAAAGGGGTCGCGACCCACAGGTTGAGAACTACTGCTCTAATATGTTACTCTTTCTTCAGGGGTAAAGGTGAAAACTCATTTCCTTTATTTTTTTCCTGAATAAATCTCAGTCCACAATTTAAAAAAAAAATAGGTTTTCATTGCTAACTTTTGGTTTTGCACTGTCTACCTTTCCCCCTGTTTCCTTCTCCCTACCCTTCCACCTCCCAGAGAGCCATTACTTATAACAAAGAGTTTTTAAAAAAAGGAAGAAGAGATGTAACTACTTTTTGTGGTTTTTGTATTTACTTGTCTGTATAATTCTTGTTTCCCCCAGTTGAATATATTGAGGTCCTCAGGGGTTGTTTCATTTGTGACCTTGTATCTACAGTGTCCACCATAATGCTCAGTGTTCCCTACCTTTGTATGATCTACCCCTACCTAATAGTCTACCAGGCCAATCAAGGTCATCCTCGTGGATTTGGGGGGATTAGGGGGAGAGATGAAAGAATGGGAGAAGGTGAAAAGGAGCCACATTCACTGTGGCAGTTCATTAATTCATTCTGCTTTTCTTTACTTCCTACATAGGCTAGTTTACCACTTTCATACAGGCGGTTAGCCTCTAATTGTGTTGCTTTTAAATCATTGAACTGTCTGAAAGCCTCTCGACACCGTGTAGCCAGGGCCCTTGGCTAATGGATGCTGCCCTTCACCAATGCCACCTGATGCTATGGTCCCACTGGCTGCCAAGGGCAGACTTAAATAACAGCTTCCTGACCATCTTCTGCAGGATTTCAATTAAACAGCTTGTTTATTTCAACAGTAAATTGCCTCTTACCGGTAACTGCATATTTTAATAGGGGTAGGGAGGGAGAAGAGAGAGAAGAGAATTTTGCCTCTTATTAGAGTCTCTTTGTTCAGGCTGGAAAGATTTGCCTGTAAAAATGGTTTACCTCCCTTGACAAAGACGAAGCCAGGTTATTCCAGTGACAAAGTAATTAGATGTATCCATGGCACCATGCTGTATTACTTTCCTTATCACTTAGCCCAAACTGAGTTGTGTTTATTGCCAGCTAGAGGCAAAATTGTCGTGTCTTCCTCCTACAAGATTGTACAGAAGGGACCTTGGACTCTCCAAGACTGTGTCTGTAGAATACTGGCTTTGACAGGTCCTACCAAGCTGCAGAGGTATTGTCTGTAACCATGGCAATTGTGTGTGTGTGTGTGTGCATGTATGTGATTCAAGGATCATGCTACCCAAGTCAGTAAGGCTCAGCAGAGAGGTGACCACCACTAAATGAAGACATTTTTTGGCTCTGACAATTCATAGAATTATCTATTAAGGTGAAGATAAGCCTATGGTCTGTTATAGTGCTGCCTCTTCATCTCATAGAGGAGCATTGCTTGGTGTAATTGACAGAACCTTGACTCTGGAGTCAAAAGATCTGAGATCAAATGCTGGTTCTACCCTATACTAGAGTGAAAGAAAAACTCAGCATTCTTCAAAGCCTCTCAGAGACAGTTCATTAATATATAAACATTCCTGCTCAGAGGACCAAGCCAAGATGAAAGCATAGAAGCTGCAAAGTTTCGCAGCTCCCACACAGCCACCCTAAATACCCATAAAATATGACTCTAAACAAATTTTAGGGCTCCAAAACTCACAAAAATACAGAAAACACATCTCTTGCTGAAGGCAGCTCAGCAGGAGGGGCTCATCACAGCAGGCTGGGAGCCGAGTCCAGCCCAGCCTGAAACTAAAACCATGGCCAGGCCCCAGGGCGGTCGGGAGGAGCTGAGCTGCAGCTTGAGTCTACCAGATAGCATATCTGCACCACCTGGAGCAATTATCAAGCCAGGAAAAATAAGGCTTAGAGAAAGGTCAGTGGAATTCAAGCTTTCAAGCTAAATTTGGGGGAGGAAAAGCAGTTCAGCCAAACTGCCCCCAGGGCAAGGAAGCAGTGGGAAGCGGCAGGATCTGCTGCAACCAGCAACTGCCAATTGCAGGGGGGACTGAGACGATTGATCAGGGCCAAGGGCTCTTGTGTTGAGCGGCCTGGATGTGGATCGTGGTCTTGGGTGGTGGTCCTGGGGTGCGCTTTCAGCAAGCCAAAGCTGGTGGGGGTTGCAGCACTCCCCTAATAGCTCCGGCAGCTGTGAAAACCCCAGCAATTTGGGACAGAGCTTTCCCCTCTGGAAGCAGAGTTTCACAGAGCTAAAAAATCAAGCAATTAATTGACTGGCCAACATGAGGAGAAGGAAGCAAAGTAAGAATGTAATCAAACTCTAGAATCCTCTTTTGGGCTCAAAAAGGATTGAGGAATAGAGTGGAAGGAAGACAGCTCAGTCAAAACTCCCACACCAAATGCTTCCAAGATACATGAAGATTGTCTACGAGCCATAGATAGACTTAAAAAAGACTTTGAAAAACAAATAAGAGAAGTGGAGGAATAATTGGGAAGAAAAATGAGAATGATGCGAGAAAATCATGAAAAGAGAATCAACAACCTGATTGAAGAAAACAACATTTTAAAAATAGATTAACTCAAATGGCAAAAGAGGCCCAGAAAGCCAATGAGGAGAAGAATGCCTTAAAAAGTCAAATTTGCCAGATGGAAAAAGAATCTCAAAAGCATTCTGAAGAGAATAATTCCTT
>CM053595.1:147621028-147654694 GCA_028646575.1 Pseudocheirus occidentalis | reverse complement strand
AGGGCAGGGTGGGGAAGACGGATGTTAGAAGCACACACTTCAGTAAAGACACAGGGACAAAGAGAACAGTAAAGGTACAGGGACAAAGGCGGGGGGCGGGGTGGGATAGGAAGGAGGGAAATATGGTCAGTGTTACACAATATGTTCGTTGTGGAGATGTTCTGCATAACTACACATATACGGCCTATATTGAATTACCTGACTTTGCAGTGGGGGTGGGTGACAAAGGAGGAATGGAAAGAATCCAGAATTTAAAGTTCTAAAATTAAATGATAAAAATATATATGTATATATTATTATTTACATGCAAGTGGGAAATAAGACATACAGGCACTGGGATAGGGAAATCCATCTTACCCTGCCACAAAGTCAGAGGGGTAATGGGGGAGGATATAGGAGAGAGCAGATTGGGAGAGGGGGTATACAGTGGGATTGCTATTTTGGGGTGGTGGGTAAGGGAAAGATGGGGAGAAAATTTATAACTCAGAATCTTGTGGAAATCAATGATGTAAACCAAAAAATTAAAAAGACAAATGAAAGTTTAAAAAACAAATAAATATGCACCAGGAAAGAGGTCTGGAGCTAGAAGCCTTTGACAAACTCATTGTTTAGTAGTAAATGACCTACCATGTCAGCAGTTTCACCTTAGATGTAGGAGGTAGTTCAAAAAAGAGCCCTTCGGGAGCAGGGAGGTAATGCAATGGATAGAGCTCCGGCCCTGGAGTTGGGAGGACCTGAGTTCAAATTTGACCTCAGACACTTGACACACTTACTAGCTGTGTGACCCTGGGCAAGTCACTTAATCCCAGTTGCCTTGTCTTCCCCGCTCCAAAAACAAGAACAAAAAAGAGCCCTTAGCATATCCTAGATTGTCTGCAAGGGGATCCAGAGTAAGGGACTGGTAGCATATTGGGGATTGGGATCAGGGGAGTTGGGAGCATCTTGGAATATTTTAGAACCATGGAGGTTGCCAAGCTTAGCCAGTATTCTAAGGGATCCCAGGCATGGCTGGCTCTGCATAAACACTGGCAAAGATATTTAATCATTTGGAGTCAGTGAAGGAGATTATACTCTGGAGGTGTTTATTAGTGCACTCAAGAAGGAAACAATGATGGGCTAGAGATCACAGAAACTGTTGAGGGTCACAGTAGTTGTCTTTCAGCTTGATGTCCTGATGGGCTATGTGGTGAATGAAAGATGTCAATTATATAGGATCAAAAATCATTCTTACTCAGTCCTTCCATGAAGCTAAAGAAATCCAGTCCAGGAAACAGAATCCCAAAACAGTACAATATTCCTGATGAGACAGGAGAGAAGTTGAGTCAGAATATTAATTGGCAAAACTCTCCCACGCACTCCTGGGGAGCAACTTACATAAAGTTTTGAGACTCGTAGCCCTGTCTGCAGACCTCCCTTACCCAGACTCTGATTAGTTTTCTTAGTGGAGGAAATTGTAGAGAGTAGAATAATTCAGAGACTGGGGCCCCTGGGTCCCTGTTACACCTTTGCCACTTGGGACAATCAGGATTAGATCCCTATTTCTCAATAGTAACTCTTTTGGACAAATGCCTACCATAATTGAGCAACAGAAGATTGTGTGGGTTCAGAGTTGGGGATTTAGAAGTAAAAGGCTGACCACATACATGCATTTTTGTTTCCTCTGCTAGCTCATGAGTGATGGAGAAAGTACCTAAAGTGAGACCTCAGTCAGGGGCTGGGCAGCTAGGTGGTACAGTGGGTAGAGCACTGGGTTTGGAATCAGGAAGACTCGTGAGTCCTTCATTTGCCTTTAACAAGCTTATATTTTACTTTGTGGTTCTTTAGTTGTGCCTGACTCTTTGTGACCCCGCTAGGGGTTTTCTTGACAATGATACTGGAGTGGTTTGCCATTTTCTTCTCCAGATCATTTTAGAGATGAAGATACTAAGGCAAACAGGGTTAAATGACTTGCCTAGGGTCATGCAACTACTAAGTATCTGAGATTGGATTTGAATGCAGGTCTGACACTGTATCCACTGCACCACCTAGTTCCCCATTATATTCTACTTATGTCCAAACCCAATGCTTTTTCCTTCTCAGCACATCAGAAGATATACATGACAACTACTATTGTTCTCTCTTCCTACTTTTATGGATGTTGCCACAAATTGATCCTGGGAAGGAGTAGAGAGGTAAGTCATAATTACTCTGTTTGTTAGGCCATCAAATATACCGGACACTAACCCTACTCAGCCTGGCTAAGGTAATTGTGTTAATGCAATTCCATTGCCCTTTTTGCCATAGCAGTGCCTACCTCCATGAAGTAAATTCTAAATTCTAACCTACATATTGATGTCACTGCTTTCCCTTGAAGTCAAATGTTGAATATCTATATCTCACAGGTCATTCATATTAAATAGATAATTATGGACCAGGCTGGATGAGAGAGAGGATGAGCTGTGAGCTCCTTTCTACCCCAGTAGTCTCCAGGCTTGGCTCCAGAGGGTATATACTAAAGAGAAGGGATGTCAGGAAATCTCAGGCTCAAGGGGCCCTTTATCCCCTTATGTTCCTGTCGGCAGCATCTCTCTCATGCTCTGAAAACAACTCAGAAGGCACTAAGCCAAAGGATGCTTTTTCCTAGGCTAATTCTATGCACCAGGAAAGAGTTCTGCAGCTTGAAACCTTTGATAAACTCACTGGTTAACAGTAAATGATTTTGTTAATTATCATGATATCATTAGCTTTATCTGAGATGCAAGGGGAAAAATACTCAGAAATGAGTCCATAGAACATCCTATACTGTCTAAAAGAGGACCCTGGAATAAAGTTCTGGTAACATATTAGGGACTGGGGTCATGGGAGCTGGGGACATTTTGGAATATTTTAGGAGAACCTCGGGGGTTGGCAAACTTAACCAGCACTCCCAGGGATCTCAGGGATTCCTGGCCCTTCATATAGGTGGGAAAGATCATTTAGAGTCAGAGGAAACAATGAGGCTGTGTTGGAGGGGAACAAGATGGAGGGGAGATCCCTGAAAGGGTTCAGCGTAAGGGTCAGGAAAGAAGATTATGTTCTGGAGACCCTCATGAATACATACAAGATGGAGACATGGGCTTGAGATCATTGGCACTGTCACCGAACTCAGGGAGACTGAATTTGAGGATTTCATATCTTTTAGCAGGTGACAAGGGCTAGGAAGTAATAAAACAGAGAAAATAAATATATTCCCCCTTAAGTAGCTCCCACACTTGGTCCTTTTCCTACTTTGCCACATTGCTTCTTGGTTAGGAGATATGTTTTCTTTCCTTCCTTCTGGATGGCCTTCTAAACACTTCACTTTCCCCTGCTGCTCTCTAGCTCCCACCAATCTCCATGAGAGAGTTTTTTGACTAAGAGTCTGGGCCTGACATCCTACATGGGACTGTGGGAGTCTACAGAGAACAATTATATAGAACCAAAAACTGTTCTTACTCAGTCCTGCCATGGAGTGGGGAAATCCAGTTCAGATAGAAGAATTTCAAAGAAATAAAATGATTCCCAAGCAGAACCAAGAAAGAAAGTTAAATTAGAATAAGAGTTTGTAAAACTTTCTCACCCTCTCCTGGGTGGTAAGCCTTATCACACTTAATTGGAGACATAAAATACTCTGTAAGATTTCCCCTCCTCCCACTCAGATTGTTTTCTGTGATGAATGAATAAGTGGTTTAGAGCCTGTATGGAGACTATGGGCCTTTGTAGCAGGGACAGGAGCCAGGATTGTGGCCCTAAAACACAGCACCAATTATTCTGAATACATGCCTAGGACACTGAACAGGAGGGAATTGTGTGGTCACTTACGGGTGAAAGGCAAACAACAGACATGATTCTTTCTCTCTCATTGCCTTCTAGGTCATACATTATGACTAAGGCACAGGAAGTGCAGGTTCTGGGTCTAGGGCATAATTCTCTTCAATTTCAGAACAAATCTAAGTCAGGGCTTTTCAGTAATGTTAATGCCTATCAAGGAACAATGCCTTCCTTTGGGTCTCTGGGTCAGGAAAGGAACAATTGGCCTCCTGTATTAATGTGCTTACATGGGCATAAGAAGGGGTAATCTTCACCTTAAACTGCCATGGGAATAACCCAGCACCAGGGATAGTGTCAGAAGAAGTCCATAATTAGATGGATCACATTTCAACCCAGAGATAGAAATGGAGAGAACATGATTAGGTTGTTTTTTAATCTCATCCTTTGCCAAATCAGATACTCTGTCTGCTGCATGGGAACGCTTTTCACCTGTATCTTTCCTGACACAAAAATGGTAGAAATTGGTGCCCAAGTCCCAGCAGAAAGAAGAGAGAGAAATGGCAGTTAGTTGTGGCTCTGTATTCCACTGAGAAGATTATTACTAAACTTCAGGAGGCAGGGAACCCATTTGTCAACCATATTTGCCTCCCTCAGACGCAGGTTATGTGTTTCAGCCAGTCAAAAATACTTATAGGATGTTTAATGGGGGGGGGGGGAAGGAAGAACTATCTAGAGCAGTCGTTCTCAACCTGTGGGTTGCGACCCCTTTGGGGGTCGAACTACCCTTTCACCAGGGTCACAGGGGTTGCCTAAGACCATCAGAAAACACATATTAGGAACCAAGACACTGGCAGGTCCACCCACGTGCAGATACGCCCACATACAAGTATTAAAAGGTTGCAGCATTAGGAAGGTTGAGAACCACTGATCTAGAGACTGGAGATTGATAAATAGGAAGATGTCCTACCCCTCTTTCTAGAGCTTCCCAACTTCCCCATACTTGAAGGCCTTGAGGAACTCAATTTTGCCAGAGCTGGCAAGAGTGGAAGAAAGGAACCTCCAAAGAGTAGCTATTGGCAGTTGGCACTAAGCCCACTTTCCCAAATAGAATATAAGGTCCTTGAAGGAAGAGACTGTTTTGATTTTGTCTTGTAGTCCTAATGTCTAGTGTAACGGGTCTCTTCCCAGGTACAGAGAAGGCACTTAATAAATGTTTTACTCACTGACTCAGAAGTTTGAAGAAAATGATTTGGATTTATAATGTAGGTAAGGGATGAGAAGAAGAGAAATAGGAAAGATAGTAGGGCTACCACAGGCTAAATACAAACTTAGTGGGCCATCTTGGTTAGGGAATGTGTAGGGCAGTGGTTCTCAACCACTAATGCTGTGACCTTTTAATACTCATACGTGGACGTATCTGCATGTGGGCAGACCCGCCTGGAGACAAATAAAGGACCAGTGTCTCAGTTCCTAAAACCATTGGAAATATGCTTTCTGATGGCCTTAGGACACCCAAAGGGGCCATGAGCCACAGGTTGAGAACTGCTACTGTAGGGGGAACACTAGGGTAGGGCCAAAGCTAAGATCAGCTCCTAGAATTTGGGGACTAGGCAATGCTGGGTAGGTGGGTGGGGCATAAGGTGGGCCCCAAATGTCTATGTGATCCAGCATTTATGCTGAAAAATAATTTGAATTCTAGACTTTCAGGAATAAAAACTCTCCCCTACTAGTGCTCACTGGTCTAGTTTATTTTGGAAATCCTGAAAGCAATTTCTGAACTTAGGAGTGAAGGAAATTGAATTAAATATGGTAGCAAACACCATTCAGTAAACAACATCACAGTAAACAACATATCTGACTTGGGCAAGTCATTAAATCCCACCGAGCTACCTTCTTCTCCTCTTTGTAATGTGGGAGTTTGGATTGGGTGACCTCTAAGGTCCTTTCCAATGTTACCATTCTATGCATCTACATGAAAACCCTCAAAATAAAGTCAGAGAGACATGGGGAGCAGCTGGAACCACCTTGGGAGAGACAGAATAATGTGCTTCTCAGGCTGGTTGATTTCTTTCAACTTGAACATTCATGTGCTGAAATGAAAATGAGATTTGTAACCAATTTACAATAATGGAAAGTTCTTTTTCAAGCCCTCTCTTTGCAAAGAACACTGTGGATGTTAAACTAATACTTATGAATTTGGAAAACCTAACTGAGAAAAGAAACATCTTTTGTGCTGGGGGCAGCTAGGTGACTCAGTCGGTAGAGAAGAAGGCCTGGAGTCAGGAGTACTTGAGTTCAAAGCCAGTTTCAGACATGTACTAGCTGTGTGACCCTGGGCAAGTCACTTAACCTTTGTGTGCCTCAGAGCTCTCATCTGTAAAGTGAGGATAACAACAGCACTTATCTCTCATGGCTGTGAGGATTAAATATGGTAATAATTGCAAAGCTCTTAGCACAGTGCCTGGCACATAGTAATTGCTATATCAGTGGTGGTGGTAGTGATGGTGATGATGATGATGATGATGAGGATGGTGATGATGGTGATGCTGGCAGGTAAAACAGAGGTAGGCTAATCAAGGCAATTGTTACAGTTTTTGGGGGTCAGGCTGTATAGGTTTCACCTATACCCTTCCTCAACAGGCTTCGGGCGTCCCAGGCTCCCAGCTTCCACTATCTCCGGGAGAAACAGCTGCACAGAAAACTTAAGACACAGGGCTTTCTTCTTGCTACTTTCTCTTAGGCTTGGCGTGGCTGGACTTCCTTCTGCCTCTGGGTAGCCTGTATTTAAGTCCTTTCTCCAGGGCCCCTTAGGGCCCCTCCCCTGGCCTTGGCCGCCCCAGCAAGCCAATTGCCAATCGTGCATCACCTCAAAGGGGAGAGATAATCCTGCTTATCACAAACAGGTGCAACCTTCGCGTTCTGCCCCCAGGTGATCACGTGCCTGTTAGCTGAGGATGGTTCAACCCATAACCAACAAGAGCCCCAACAGGCAATGATTTTGGTCATCCTGCTGAGGAACCAACTTGAGTATTTTATCTCTGGGAAAAAGTGACTGACAAGGTGATGTTGTTTTGACATGGAAGGCAAGGGATATCCTGCCAGGGAAAGCCATAAGTAGGAAGGAACCTTATCTGTGACTTTAGTAGTGATGGGGACAGTCCAGTAGAATGGTGAAAATAGTGTTCAGATGCCCACAGACACCAATGTCAGGCAGGGAAAAAGCAGTCACCTGGTTAGGATGTGTAATAAATGCTTTTTCAGTCATTCATTTCTGAGATAGTACATTCCATTAGCACGCGCCCCCTTGGGTTGTGAGCTACTGTTGCCGGTCTCCCAGTATTTAATTACCATGTAACCCACATTACTAAATACTAGGAAGTATTTAGTATATACATACTATATGTATATTTGTATATTTATACATACTAGTATCAAGTATATACATGCTATACATATATTTACTATATACATACTATAATAAATAGTATGAAGACTAACCTTTGTGTAGGAAGCATGACTACTTGACTCAGAGACCAAAGATATGGGTTTGAGTTCAAAATTTGGCTTTGCTATTTATTAACTGCATGACTTTAGGTGAAGCATTTCTTTTAATTGGGCCTCAGTTTCCCCATTTATAAAATGAGGGGTTTGGACTAGATGATCTCTAAAGTTCTTTCCAATCTAACATTTTTTTTTTTGCTTTTTTTCTGTGATCTCTAAGGGGTGGAGTTGAGGGAAAGGGTATAGAAAAGGAAGTGGGAATACTTCAAAAGCAAATTTTGCCTGTTTACAATTTTCTTTGGAGAACCTAGTGAAAGATCCATTTGCCAATTGGGAGGTCAATGCCTCTCCTAGAAGAATAGTCAGAATTATTTCCCCTTCTTACACTTCCTCCAGCTGAAATCTACTTACCACTTTCCCATCCACTCACACAACTTTAGGATATCTTAGAGATTTCCCTGCTTAGTGTCTCTTTCCTTCAGATAAGTTACAAAAATATCAATTAATACTGGTTCTAGAATTGATTCCTGAGTAATTCCATGAGTTCTAGCTCTGGGATATCCCTATAACAGGTCAAGGCAACAGCAGAAGAAAAAGGTTGAACTTCAAGGAAAAAGACCTGGGTTTGACTCCTAGTTCTGCTACTCAATGGATGTATAACCATGGGCAAGTGACTTAACTTACTCTTTGTGTCTATTTCTTTGTCTGCCAAATAGGGAGAATTATACTACCTATTTCATGAGGTTTCAAGAACCAACACTGAAACTACCATGTAGATATGTTATCTTTGATCTTGACTAAATTAGTTACTTCTTCATGACAAACTTTCTCTACTCCAGTGTGACAGTAATTCTTCACAATTCCTTCCTTCCTTCTTTCCTCCCTTTCTTCCCTCCTTCCTTCCTTCCATAATCCATCCATCCTTCCTTCCTTCCTTCCTTCCTTCCTTCCTTTCTTCCTTTCTTCCTTCTTTCTTTCTTTTTCTTTCTTTCTTTCTTTCCTTTCTTTCTTTCTTTTTATTTCCTTTCTTTCTTTCTTTCTTTCTTCCTTCCTTTCTTTCTTTCTTTCTTTCTTTCTTTCTTTCTTTCTTTCTTTCTTTCTTTCTTTCTTTCTCTCTCTCTCTTTCCTTCCTTCCTTTCTTTTCTTTCTCCTCTCCCCGCTTTCCGCTTTCTAGTTGATGATAGTTAAGTTAAAAGTTAAGCTATCCTATCAGGACTTTGTAGAACCTCTTTTGACCTGGGGGAATGCAGGAGAAGGAAGCAAACAAATCTCTTATTCCATGAATTTGTGGGCTATAAAAATAAGAGTGGCGCTTACATAGTGTTAAAATTGTATTACACAAAGTAATTTATATACATTATTTCATGTTAATCTCACAATAGACGGTATTACGTAGTGGATAGAGAGCTGGCCTCAGAATCAGAAAGAGCTGTGTTTAAGCAAGACATACTTCATGAATCAAGACATTGGTAGAGAGAGCTTCCTCCTCCTGGAGTTCCCTTCACTAAATGAAATCATGGGTCTAGTCCCTACCCCTCATGGTAACCCTGTGAGGCAAGTGCTATGGGTTTTATTATCACCATTTAACATGTGAGAAATTGAAGGCTTAGAAAGCTTAAGAGACTGAGAGATGGAAGAGACATCTGAGGTTACCTAGTCCCCCCTTTCCCCTCCTCCCTCCCCTTTTACAGTTGAGAAAACCAAGGGTTAGGAGAAGCTGAACAATTTGTCAAGATCACACAAGAATTAAGCATCAGAGACACTATTTAAACACAGAACTGACTCCAAATCCAGTGTTCCTTCCACCTGGGCCATGCTGACATAGTAATAGAGCCAGTAAATGTCAGATGGAATGATAAATGAAAGCTCAGGTCCCAAACATAGTAATTAATGTAGTGGTGTCTGGTTGTTCTGTCATCTCCTTGGGAGAGTCAGAGGAACACAGAATTTAAGCAGGGAAAGATGACTTTTGGAGGAGACTGACAAAAAGGGCCCCAGGGACACGTAGGACTTTTAGAATTTATTGCAGAGATGGGGGATCCCAAATCCACATCAGAAAGAATAGCTGTTGAAATCCTGTCTATTCTTTGGCACAACCCAGGGGTGTGCTGGAGCCAGCTCCTACCAGCTTGTTAAATTTTCAGTGTGAGCATCTACGGCTCAGAAATGGGCAAAATGCTACAAATCAGGGATTGATTAGTTGTTTTGTTGATTGTCTAGACTTAAAAAAGTGATGGGGAAAATGTTAAATTATAAACTTAAACGTGTGTCCTGTGTATATTTTTGGATTTTTGGAACAACATCTGGTAAACATTTACCAGAAAACTCTCTGCACAATCCATAATTTTATCCTTTCCCTAAGCTAAGAGGACATCTTCAAATTAACCCCACATCCCAGGCTAAAGATGACTAAATGTGAAAGAGAGATAGTTACAACCTTGTGAAATGACAGGGAGCAGAGACAATGACAAGCAACAGGAAGTCGAGAATCTTCATCCTAGGAACAGAAGTCATTAGGGCTGGCAATTGTAGGAGGCCTGGGATTCCTCAAAGAGGCTGGAGTCTGGTGAGGAGCGAGCACTCTCCCCAGTTACATACTCACAGAAGGGGCATAAACTTCACATGGGCAGTTCACTTGATGACCAGGGCCTGGCTCTGGCCTATTCCCATTCCAGGTCAAGGTCATTCTGAGCCACTGGAGCAAGCAAATGAGTTCTTGCCAAAACCAATCTCATGCTCTTCTGTCCTGTCTGCCCAGCTTCCTGGGCTCCCAGCCAGTGAGTTATGGAAGGTTCTACAGTGAATTAGCAAGGATAACTCTTTGAACAGAATTAAACCTAATGAAAAGTCCCTTATTTGGGTGAGTAATCAGTGTTGAGGTTAGCAATAATGGTATTGCCTTATAGCAGGTTTGGAGATATGATATTCTTTGTCTTAATTTTGATGGTGGTTTCTTCCCCCTTTCACTTCTCCCCTTTATTTGCCTATTCTCCCTCCCTACAGTTAGAATTTTACAATCTCTTTTTTATCCTCTAGCTGTGAATTGGCTTTCAAGTGTGATCATAACCCAGTCTAGAAAATGATAACCGCTGTTACCAGTAAGTAGAAAATCCTTTAAACTTGTTTTTACTGCATGATAGTCATATCATTGACTCTAGTGATCACACAGTCCAAAGACTTCATGTTTTAGTCAAAGAAATGGGCCAAGAGAGGGGAAAAGTTCAGGTCCAGGGTCACACAGTGAATCAGCAGCAAAGTCAAGATCCAGAACACCACTGGGATTTGTCTTAGGTGAGGGACCTTAGACTAAAAGACCTCAGAATCTCTTCAAAGCATAGATTGATTTAATACTTTGCTTTCTTCTTAGAGGGGGAAGAAAGGAAATGTCTATTCAAAACAGCCAGTCAACCAACTCATTTCAAGCAGACTGCCTCTAAGCACTCAGGCCTCTAAGCAAAGTTTAAGAGAGGGTCTTTCATTTCCATATTAATTTAACAACAATTTGTTGAAAGAGATGGAAAATTGAGATAAGAAAGATTTGGGGTGGCTAGGTGGCGCAGTGAATAGAGCACTGTCCCTGGAGTCAGGAGGACCTGAGTTCAAATCTGACCTCAGACACTTAACACAAAAACTAGCCATATGACCTTGGACAAGTCACTTAACCCCAACTGCCCTCCAAATAAAAAGCAAAAAAAAGAGAGATAAGAAAGATTCTCAGCTCTCAGGGCCTTACGTTCTTTTAGAGGTCTATGACCAATGTGGATACATACACAGTATTGCTTGGTAAGTGTATTAGAGAGGTGCAAACAGAGTAGTACTATGAGGTTTGGGGATAAGGGAAATGCTGGGGGAGGGTAGAAGGATGGAAGAAGTGGGGGAGGTTTCATGGAGGGATGACATTTGGGTTGGGTTTAGAGTAGGGGTTCTTAACCTTTTTGTGTATATCATGGATGCCTTTGACAATCCAGTGAAACCTATGGATCATTTCTCAGAATATTTTTTTAAAATTAAATTTTATATTTAATTTCAAATTCTCTTGCTTTCCCTATGTTCAGTGAGAGGTCAAGAAAAATAAAACGCATTATAAAAATAAACAGACATGCAAAACAATTGTCCACATTATCCATTATCCCTCTCCAGCTCATTTGACAGATGAGGAAACTGAAGCAAATGGGGTGAGGTGACTTGCTCAGTGTTGGGTCTCTTGTTGGTAATGGGTTGAACCGGTCCTCAGCTAACAGGAGTGCACGTGATCACCTGGGGGTGGAATGCGAAGGCTGCACCTGTTTGCGATAAGCAGGATTATCTCTCCACCTTCGGGGTGATGCACATTGGCTTGCTGTGGCAAGGGCATGGCCAGGGGAGGGGCCCTAAGGGGCCCTGGAGAAAGGACTTAAATACAGGCTACCCGGAGACAGAGAGGGTTCCAGCCACGCCAGGCTTAGAGAATGTAGCTAGAAGCAAGTCCTGTGTCCTGAGTTTTCTGTGCAGCTGTTTCTCCCAGAGCAAGCGAGAGCCGGGGATGCCCAAAGCCTGTTGAGGAAGGGTATAGGGGAGATCTATACATCCTGACCCAAAAACCGTAGCAGCTCAGGGACACACAGGTAGTAAATCTCTGAGGCCGCATTTGAACTCAGGTCATTCTGTCTTCAGGTCCAGTGCTAAATCTACCGCACCCCTAGATGCCCAGTTGACTCTTCAGGATTCTCTGAGTAAACTATCATGCCATCTGCAAAGAGTGATAGTTTTGTTTACTCATTGTCTATGCTTATTCAACATCTTTTTTTCTTGTATTATTGTTATACTTAGCATTTCTAGTACAAGTCAACAATAATGATGATAATGAACAACCTTGTTTCACTTCTGATGTTGTTGGAAAGGCTTCTGACTTATCCCTATTATAGGTAATACTTGCTCTTGATTTTAAATAGGCATTACATAGCTTTTTATGGAAAGTTCCATTTACTCCTATGCTTTCTAGTGTTTTTAAAACACAGGAATGTGTCTTGTATTTTGTCAAAAACTTTTTCCACATCTATTGAAATAATCATAAGATTTTTTGCTATTAATATGATCTTCTCTTTTATTGATGTAAATATTTAGAGAGATGTTTTTCCCTAAGGACTTTTGACTGTATCACACAAATTTTGGTACACTGTCTTATTGTTGTCATTGTCTTTAATGAACTTTTTGATTGTTTCTGTGATTTGTTCTCTGATCCATCCATTCTTTAGGATTAGATTATTGAATTTCCAAGTAATTTTTAATGTATGCTTCAAAGATCCTTCATATAATGAAATTTTATTGCATTATGGTCAGAAAAAGATGCATTTCTTATTTCTGTTTTTGTTTGTGAGATTTTTATACTTCAATACATTTTTGCATAGTTTTAATTTCTTTTCCCATTTTTTCTTCTACTGCTCGTTTGATTTTTAAAATCACTATAAAAAATAACCCCTGGTTTGTGTCAAATCTGCATTTTTCTTTGAGACATTGTACATATTTTCAAATTGTCTTCTGTGTTTGTGTCTTGAGCTTCTTCATCTTCTTTTCCCTCCTCCTTTTTTCTCCTCCTCCTCCTTCTTTTTCCTTCATCCTTTCAGTCTACTTCTTGACTGTAGACTTTATTTTAGTGCTGGGCTCTGCCTATTTTGGTGGGGGCTTGGGGAGAAGGATGCCTGCCCTGAGTTTCTGCTACTACTACTGCAACTCATTCTGAAACCTGAAACTTTTCAGTGCTTCCAAAGTGGTGATTCCACGGAGATATCTGCCATCCTCGTCTGATCTCTGCACGTTCTGACTCAGGTTTGGGTCTGCTGGTTTGTGATTAGTTGTTTCAGTAGATTGTTGCTGAACTAGTCATTGTTAGCCTGTTGTGGAGTTCTGCAGGATCAGAGAAACTGGACTGCTGGTTCCCTTTTGTTCTTGCCCTTGTTATTCTATTAGAAGCTTATGTGCTAGTCTAAAGGTTAGAACCGAGTCCCTGCTCTACTCCTGGACTCAGAGTCTACAGCTAGATGTCTAGAATTTGTTTTGTGCTCAGTACTCAGGTAGGCCCCCTGCTCAGTCATGGCTGCTCCTCTCCAACCTGAATGTGTGACTTGGAACTGGATAATGGGTGACAGAAGTGCTGGCTGAGACCCATTCCTGCTCCCAGCACTAGTTCAGGGGCCCCATGGGATCTCCTTCTGCCCTGGTACTCTCGCTCAGTTCCTTTTCCGTTCCTAGGCACTGGAATGCTCCCAGTTCTGCCACTGCCACTATGCTGCACATCTGGCCAGCCGCTACCCCCAGTGTCCATAGACCTCTCTGTTTTTCTAAGCTGCCTTTGGCTGGAAAAATGACTTGCTATAACCTTTTTCTTATCTTTCCTGATCAGAATTCAGCCTGCTGTGTTTTCTAAGTTGTTGTGGAGGAATTCTGGGAGAACTAGTGAAAAATATTTTCCTCTTGTTCTGCCATCTTGACTCCACCCTAGAATAATGCTTTAAAATGACTGAAGGAAATACTAAATTTCAATTACATATAAGTAAAAATAATAATATAATTTGTTCCTTGACCCCTTCAAATCTATTCACAGATCCATTCTGGGGTCTGCAGAGCCTATGTTAAGAAGCTAGGTTTAGAAGACAGGGAAGAATCTGGCCAGCAAGGTAGTGAGAGGGCATTCTAGCAATAGAAAACTAGTTTCTGTGTTATGAAGAAACCTTTGTAAATCTATCCTTCATATGGATCTCTACTAGCTTCTTATAAGCCTTAGCAAAAGCTCTGAGGCATAATAGCAGTGTTTGTTCAGAGTAGTTCAATTTAGTTGAAGCACAGAGATTTGGTTGAAATAAAGCTGGAAAGTTAGGCTGCTGGCAAATGGTACAGACAAGGCCTTGAATACTGGATATATGAGTGTGAATTTTATTCAGTAAGTAATAAGGAGACTTGAAAGATTTTAAAATGCAAAATAAATAAATAAATGGATGTCAAGTAGAGGGGACCCTCTAGCAAAAGCTTAGACTAGATATAGATATATTCATGTTTTTATCTACACACACATATATGTATATAGTCTAAGCATTTGTACACATATTTTGTACACATATAGTATAAACATTTTCAATAGTCTATACATGCATATATATATATGCAGTCTAAATATGTCTATATAGCTCTAGAGACATGTCTATACACACATACAGATCTCTTTTTTCCTGCTCATCTCATCCCTCTTTTTTCCATCCATATGTACTTTAAGGTCCATTCTAAGATGCCGTTGATAAGCAGGAGGAAGAGGAAACTTGGTGTTGTGGACAGAGTTCTGGGCTTGGAGTCAGTAGTTACAGAATTTCAGAGTTGGAAGGCTTCTGCACTGCCATTGAATTAAATCTACCTCTGAGCAAGAATCTCCATTGCATCACATTTGACAAATGGCCATTAAACCTTTGCTTTGAAGCTCTCCAGTGAAGAGCACATTATCTCCTGAGGCAGTCTATTTCACTTTCAGATGGCTTTAATTATTTATAACTTTTTCTTAACATCAAGCCTAAATTTTCTTTTTTTTTCTATCTTCTCTCCATTGCTAATGGTTCTGCCCTCTAGGATTGGTCAGTCAATAAGAGTTATTAAATACCTACTATGAGACAAGCACTGTGCTAAGTGCTGAGGATAGAAAGTAAAGCAAAAACAGCCCCTGCCCTTGAGAAGCTTGACAACATGCAAACAACTATGTACAAACAAGCTAGAGACAAGACAAAGTGGAGATAAGCAATGGGGAAGGCAGTAGAATCAAGGGGTATCAAAGAAAGGCTTTCCTGTAGATTTATTTTGTCAAAACAATGATAAGATTATTTTTTTTTCTGTCAAATAGAACAAATTCTATCCCTTTTACACAGAGCAGCCTTTTAAATGCTTGAAAATAGTTATGTTTCCCTCTCCCACCCCCCATCCCTCCTCAGCTTTTTCTCCAGGCTCAAAATTCCTTCCAAAGCCCCATATGGTACAGATTCAGGCCCATAACCATTTTTGTCAACCCTCTCTGGACATTTTACAGCGTACCAATGAGTTTTTGATTGGAGCCTGATTGGAGCTTGACCCTCTGCTCTAGAGTCATGATCATAGAAGCTTGTGGGGGCGCTGCAGTTATCTATCTAGGTGCAGCGAGATAAACAGCACAGCATCCCACAGCTTCTGCTGGTTTGGGCCCTCTCCTTTCCAGCTCTGTGACCTCTGCTTGTAGGTCAATTCCCCCATTAACTCCCTGCTTGGATAGTCTCAGATACAGTGTTGGCTGAGGCACCTTCCAGATCCCCAATTTCCAACATGACCATATTTTCCCCTACCACCTAACCCTCATGATTACTATCAAGTTTCTTTACTGGCAAGATGGCAGCTGTCCCTGGTGTGATTGTCCTCAAACTTCTTCCCCCAAGTTCCCTTAAGGTCAAGAACAAAACAAAAAAGGAATCTAGGGGAAGTCTAGGTAGTCTGTCTGCTTCCCCCATCTTGAAGTTTATTTCTTCAGACTAAGGTTCAAATCTACATTTGTCCCTATTAAATGACACATTTCATCTCATTACACCTCAGTCCAGTACACTCTTT
Source organism: Pseudocheirus occidentalis (assembly GCA_028646575.1). NCBI lineage: Eukaryota > Metazoa > Chordata > Mammalia > Diprotodontia > Pseudocheiridae > Pseudocheirus > Pseudocheirus occidentalis. Next base: position 147,638,836 of record CM053595.1, on the reverse strand, counting down.
TGCTCTCCCTCCCTTTGTCTTCCTCCTGATCCCCCCTCACCTCAATTTGTTGAGATCGTTTTGGATCCTGCCTCTTGCCACAGTTAGCTGTTTTTAGTTCTGTGTCATTTGCAAATCTGATAAACATGCCAAGTCAAGAAGGTCTGGGTATACTTTAGGGGTTGTATCCCAAAGAGATCATGGAAGTGGGAAAAGGACCCATATGTACAGAAATATTTATTGCAGCTCTCTTTGTGGTGGCAAAAACTGGAAATTTAGGGGATGCCCATCAATTGGGGAATGGCTGAACAAGTTATGGTATATGAATGTGATGGAATATTATTGTGCTATAAGAAATGGGAAGGAGATGGACTTCATAATTCAGGCTTATACAAATCGATGCTAAGTGAGAAGAGCAGAACCAGGAAAAATTTCTACACAATCACAGACACATCATATGTGTGACGACCAACCTTGATAAAATGGCCTCTTCTTAGCAATGCACAGCTATAAGACAACTCTACAAATCTCAGGTTGGAAGGAAATGTCTACATTCAGAGGATCTAGAAAGACCAGAGTTTAAATGGAGACTGAAGCAATACATGCTATCATTCTTTTTCATGTTTTGTTTTCTTTCTTTTTTTCCTGTTCACTCCATTGATTACAATCCTTCTATACAACCAGACTATTGTAAAATGTTAAAGTATTTGCAAATCCTATACTTGATTACACGTCACCATGGTGGAGGGGGAAATTAGAAATTCGAGGGATTGTGGAACTGAATCTTGTAAACTAAAAGTAAATAAACAAGTCAACGTAGAATTCCTACCAGGGACACTTCATAGAATCATGATGGCCCAATGAGACTCTAGCTTTTAAAACACAGGTAGTAACAATGCTTGCTAACTTCAACATGTGGGGCTTTGGGAAGCCTTCTTCTGACCATGAGTAATAGAGGGGCAGCTCCTAGGTGGTGATGACAGAGTTTTTTGGCTGGGGCTGGCTTCAAATGTGGAAGGCCAGATGTTGGAGATGGAGCTGAGTTGGAGTCAGCATCTCTCTTCTCTCGAAACTTCTGAGTGAAGAATTGCTATGAGCTTCTGGGTTGGGCAGGGGCAGTGGTGGCTAGACGCTGCCTTATCTCCTACCCTGCCTACCAGCTATCTCTAAGTGCCTCTTTCTGGTGTGTTATTTCTGATCTTAGGTAAATTAATAAACAGGGATGGAATGGATCAGATTATATAACCCTGTGATCCTCAAAAGAGCCTTTGGAGATCCCCACAGATAAATAAAGTTGGTGACAGAAGCCACCAGAGCCAGTAGTAGTAGCAGCTTAATCAGGTGAGACCAGCACTGGGGACCACCTTGCTTAACCCAACCTCAGACAATTAATCCAACAGAGGATGCATTGTGTCCTGCAAGAAGCCAGTCTAGCAAGAAAGGGAATGATTCATCTGTTTACTGTGCTATACGAGAAGCAAACTTCATGACTTTGAGGAAAAAAGGACTCCTGTCCTTGCAGAAGTCCTGTACCATAGTCTCATAAACAGGTACCCCACTAATTTTTTTAAAGCCCATTCCCCCCAGCGACTGAGTATGTACAGAGAGGGGAAAGCACCCTTGCCTTAGTTTGGGGAATGGAGTTTGTAACTGCTATCTTTGCAATATGTTTAGTAAATATCCCTTTGTAAAAGTTAATTTACAGCTGGGCAGCTAGGTGGCACAGTGGATAAAATGCTGGGCCTGGAGTCATCCAGCCTCCCTCTACTAGCTATATGACCCTGGGCAGGTCACTTCACCCTATTTGTTTCAGCTTTTTCAACTGTAAAATGAGCTAGAGAAGAAAGGGCAAATCTGTTCCGGTATTTTTGCCAAGAAAATCCCAAATGGGGTCACAAAGAGTCAGATGTGACTGAAACAACTGAACAAATTTACAATTGGTTAATCAATACCAAATAGGTACTCTAACCAATGACGGTCTTGAGAAGTCACCAACTACTATCTGGGGATGTTAGATTTGGAAGCTATGTGGATAGAAACAGTGAGAAGGATGGATCGAATAGGGAGACTTGCAGCAGAGAAGAGACTATTTCAATAGTTCAGGTCAGAGGTAGTAGGAGCCTAAACTAGGGTAATGACCATGAATAGAGAAGGAGAAATTTGAGAGAGGATGCTAGTTTGAATGGACAAGACCTGGCAAGTGACTTGATATGGGAAATGGAAGAAGAAAGGAATTGAGGAACCTAAAAGGGACAGTGATGACCTTGATGGAAATACAGAAGCTCTGAAAAGGGGTGGATTTTGGAGAAAAGATAGTGTTTCTGTTTTGGGTATGCTGAGTTTAAGATGCCTATTCAACATCTGTTGCCTTGTCTTGGGATGTTTCTAAATGGCAATTAAAAGAAGTCTTGCTCACTTGAATGATAACTTCTAGCTGGAATGATGTTTATGAGTATTTAAGGTTGAAAACTCTGAAGTCCCCAACTGTCCATGTCCTTATCCTTACATAGCTCAATATAGGAGGGTGAGTATATTATCTAGAAAAGTACCCCAGAGTCAGAAATAGCAAGGATTCCCAGCTGATGTGACATCCATACCATCTCCACACCCTTCCTTTTGGGGCATTAAGATCGATGATTCCAAGGACCTTGAAACCTGACAAGTACAGATATAACTTATATTTAGGCTCCTACCGTCACAAAAACTATTGGCATCAGTTCTCATCTCAGTAACATCACTGACTAAACCTGTTTACTATGTATCTACTCTAATTTGGCCAGGAAGTGAGGGAGTCAATGTCTTGTTGGATTAAGATCATTGGATTTAGAAAAGAAAGGCTATTAGAAACTCAAGTCCACAAAGATGGGGGAATAACTTAAATAAGTTATGTATAACTGATATCCTGTAGGAAAAGACAAGTATAATGAATTCAGAGAAGCTGGGGAAAACTTACTTGAACTAATGGCAGTTGGGTAAGCACTATAGGAAAGAACTACAGCATAAATGTAAAGAAAAACAAAATATTTGAAACCAAATGCTGCGAAACTATAATGATGTTTGGCCCCAAAGAAAATATGAGATTCCCTGCTTCCTTTGCTGCAGAGGTAGGGGGTTATGAGTGTGAAACACCATAGATACCATCAGACTTTTTTAATGAGTTGGTTGATTTTGCTCTTTGGCATAAAAAATGGTTCTTTGGGAGAGGCAGGGATATATTAGAAAGTGTAGATATATCACTAAAGTGCACTTAAAAAAATATTCAACACATGGTCATTTAGCCTGTGCTTGAAGACTGCCAATGAATGGAAATCCAGTTGGGACAACCCACTCCACCTTTAGGTAGATCTGATGGATCATCTCTAAGGTTTTCCTGACATCAAGCCCAAGTTAGGCTCATCACTCATCCAAAACAAGTGTAATACTTCTTCCTTGTGACAGTCCTTCAAATACTCAAACACAACTTTGCCATTTCTCCTTTTCCAGGTTCAATATCCCCCATTCCTCCCATCAGTTCTCAGTCTGCAAGCTGGGGTCTTCACCATACTCATTGCCCTCTTTTGCATATCTTTAAGCTTATCAATGTCCTTCCAAAAATATGGTGCCCTGAACTGAATATGATACTCTTGAGGAGATCTGAGAGAAGGATGATTTTGTTTCCTTATTCCCAGAAGCAATGGTTCTCAGTGCAGCCCAAGATTCTATCAGGTTTCTGGCTGCTACCTCATACTGCTGATTCATGTTATTTCACTCATCTTGTACCTGCAAAGATATTTTTCTTTGGAACCTAAGCATGACTGCACTGATTTCTACTGAAGTTCATTTTATTAGATTCAGCCTATTGCCTGTGTTGAAGATCTTTTTGGATCCTGACTCTTTGTCATCCATTATGATTGTGATCTTTCCTGGTTTTTTGTGTCCTCCAAAAAACAAGCCATCTATGCCTCCATACCAGGAAATTTAAATATTCCTAACACTCATATTTGATGTCACTCCCCAGCTCAAACACTTTCATTGGCTTTCTCCTGCCTAAAACCCCCAGCACAATCTCCCTCTCAACTACTTTCCGCAATTTATTTTCTCTTACTCCCTAGTCATACTCTCTGTTCCAGGCAAACTGACCTACTAGCTGTTCCCTGGACTCAACATGAGGTTTCCTTATCTCTATGACTTTGAATAAGTCATTCCGTGCCTGGAATCTACTTCTTCCTCCTCTGCATATTCCAAGCCCAAGTTTCCTTCAAGTCTCGGCTCAGATGTTACATGAAACCTTTCTCTGAAACCTGTAATCAGATGCTGAGACTCTCTGTCCCCAAAGTGTCTTCTATGTAACTTCTTACACTTTACGTTTGTGGAATTGTACTGTCTTGTAGGAACGCAAGTTTCCTGAAGTTAGGAAAGGGTTCCTTTGTATATCTGGTCCTGAAACAGCTGCTTATGCTTAGTATAACATTCAACAAAGTCTGAGTTGTTATGCGGAGAGGCAGAGGGATGGATCAAAAGTGGTGACATTCCAAGCCTTATGACTGGGAGGATGGTGGAGCCAACTACAAAATCAGGACGTTGGATCAACTAAGGGGCAAGGTTTGAAGATCACAGATATAATATGGGCAACCGAAAAGAAACTGAGTTAGTGGGCAAGATGGAAGCACCACTGGAAAAGGAATCAGATGACTCAAGTTCACCACCTGCCACCTGAATGCTGTATATGTACTTGTAAAGTGAGGGAAATCATATTTACAATGCCAGGTTCACCAGGTTGCTACAAGGAAAATTCTTTACCAATCATAAGGTGTCACGTAAATGTGAGCAATTATTGCACATTCCCTATGGTGCTTCTGTTCAGAGGCAAAATTAATGTTGCTTTTAGATTCACGTGGTCTTCCTGCCCTGGTTAGGAGTGTCTTGGGACTGCTGACAGCACCACCAGGGGGCAGAGATAACAGACCTAGAACTTGAAGGGAACCCAGAAATCATCTAATCTGATCCCCTCATTTTACAAATCAGCAAACAGGCCTGGAAAGGATCTGCTTAAGGTCACATGAGTAGGAAGTGGTAGAGCGGGCTTTCTATTTCCAGACCATAGTACTCAGAAGAATGAATTGCTCCTGTATCATTTTCTCATTGATTCTATTTACAATTAATTGCTTTTGTCATGGGTCTTTGTCTCTGCACCTGGCTCAGAGATTCAGTGTGCCTGTCTAATCATTAACTAATCCCACCAATTATTGCCACAATAAATTTAACTGACCTTGGGAAATGTGTGTGAATGCAAGGGAGTCAGGCCTAACATCTTTACACCACCAAGCTGGCCTTCAAAGATGTCTGGTTTGCCATCCCAATGTCTAGCCTGCTTGCACTTGTACTCAGAAAATGAGCACATCTTGGCCTCATGAGAGAAAACGGGGGTTGTTGCTAACTGCCATTATCAAACTTCCAATCAAGCATGTTATTCCCTGGGCCTCAGCTCTGTTCCTGATCATGCTGTCCTTAATCCTATGGTGTCATCTACCCTGTTTTGTACTCCCCCAAACCTGTAAAAGGTGAGCTGTCCATCTGCTGGGGCTTTTAGGATTAATGGAGGCAAAGGACTGACCCATTTACTGACATTCAGCCTGCCCTTGCTAATAAACATCTTGCTCAGAGATTTTCCTCAATTTACCTTTTTGTTCAATTTTAATCAAGACAGCATTATCGTCTCTAGCAGTTTTTAGTTTTTGTCTAACTAAATCCTGACCACTGAAGTGCTGGTGGGAGAAGGAAAGACACACACACGCAAACACATACACCCCTACCCATCAGCTGTTATATAATATCCCCCCCTAAAACCTTCTCTTTCTTACTTTACATGTTATCAAAACCATATTTGCTTCAGAAGAGGATGTAAAAAAGATGTACCCAGTGTCCCTGGATTAGATCTGATGATGCCAAAAGTTCTTTATACCTTTAGCATGTTAGAATTCTATGCCGACAGTCTATTCAGTCCTCACACTCCCCTCTGCCAAAAATGAAACCAAACCCCTGAATTTCAGACATTATAGATCACTCTTCTGTTAAGTTTTACTTTAAGAAAAGTAAATGCTAAAGGCAATAATTCAAAATGCCACTGAGCATCTTCTCCCTATCCCCAGCAGAGCCAGCTGAACCCCTGGTCCAATCCCAATCAGCCTGTGTTCCTTGGCATCTGGACTATAGAAGGAGCTGTCAGCAGCAGTGTAAACCACTAACACCTGTGTCCTAAGCAGAACTACCCCGTCATCATGATTGTGGAGAGAATCTATGCCGGCTGCCAGGGAAAAGGCAGAAAAGAATGGAGATGGACCTGAGAGCCAAATCAATGAAGCCTGATGCCCATTTAGCTCATGGCATTCATGACTGGCTCAGATGCATTCTGCAGATGACCCAGCAGGACACAGGTCAGAGAAAATACACAGGTTTAAATCTGGTTCTGAAGTGTGGGTTTTTTTTTAGAAAACTAAACTTAATTCATGATTCAGGGGAAATGATTAATATTCAGTCTGGATTTGTGATTTAGCAAATCAGGGCAATTCAGGTGCCTGGTTCAGTCCATCACTTCATATAATGAGGCTGGAGACAGATGCAGGGGAGCCCAAGCCCTTCTCCTAGGTCTCTGGGACCTCTGTAGATTTTTAGGGTATGTCCTGGACCAATGGAAGCTGAGAAATACTGTTAAAGGACAGTGGAGCTGGGTTTCAACTCCAGTGGCATATCCAGGGTCCTCTTGAAGGAGAAGGCAACAAGGTGGGAGAAAGGACCTTAGACACCCTATTTCCCAGGTTCTTCCTGAGGATCCTGGGGATCCCTGTCCTCAGGGAAAAGGAGCCTAAAATTCAGGGTTCAGTCAATGGTAGACCAGGCGGAGATTCAGCTGTTCTCATTAATGGGAGTATGGTTGCCCCCAAGCAGGCTTTCCCGCTCACGATCCTCAGATGGGGGCTGATACCAGGGCAGACGGGCCAGCAGGGGCTGGTGCAACCCATTGTAGAGAGCTGTACCCACCAGGAGGATGAAGAAACCTAGGATCTGCAGCGGGTGAAAAGTCTCCCAGCCCAGTGCCAGGCTGAAGGCCCAGATGACCACAGTACGGAGACTGTCTAGTACCATGCGGGTGGTGGCACTCATCTCCTTGGTAACACTGATGCCAGCGAAGTTGAAGAAAGCAATGCTGCTAATGTTGCCCAGCAATGCCACAATGATCAGTGGCTGCCTTCCTAGCTGGCAGAAGGCATCCAGCGCATCTTCTAGCACACCCCGAGGGTTCCCACTGAAGGCGCCGGCAGGGATGTAATACATGGGAATCAGCAACAAAGTGAGGATCACAAAGCCAAAGAACCCTGTGGAGGAACAAAGGGACAAAGGAATGAATGTTTTCACAGACTATGTGCTGAGTTCTCAACTCCAAATGCATGTGGGCACATGTGAGATTTTTCACTAAATAATGCTCCAAAAACAGCTTGGGGTCTCAGGTCTCAAAATCTTTCCAATCTGTTCCTTTCTTTCCATTCTCTTTTTTTTTTCTTTCTTTCTTTTTTTTTTGAAGGGAGGAAGGCAGGCCAATTGGGGTTAAGTGACTTGCCCAAGGTCACATGGCTAGTAAGTGTTAAGTGTCTGAGTCCAGATTTGAACTCAGATCCTCCTGACTCCAGGGTCAGTGCTCTATTCACTGCACCACCTAGCTGCCCCCTTTCTTTCCATTCTCACTACAACTAGGTTCTGATCACTTTTCACCTCGTTCACAATAGCTTTATCACTGGTTTCCCTGTTTTTCCCTCCCATATCTCACCCTAAGTTCTCTCTGCTCCCCACCATGCACTCTCCATGTCTCCTCTTCCTCCTCCCACCTGCCCACAAACGCACCTTCAGTACCCACAGCTCGAAGTGGGTGCACATTGTGCTTGTAGACAAATTTTTCCTCCAGCACCATTTGGATGGAGACAATCACTTGTGCCATGATGATCAGCAGGTCCCCTGTTAGAGAGGGAGGACCAGAAAGAGGTAAAGTAGTTGCACAGAGGGAAAGATTTCAGAGGCCATGGGAGGGGATTATTGTTGTTTGTCTTTTGCTCTCAAAGAGGGCCATGGCATCAGGAATGTGATGCCATGACTTGCAAGTGAATTGGACATAAGTGAGAGAGGCTGTCACCAGCCTCACTTTCTCCTCCAGAGCCACCTGGGTCCAGCGGCTGGGCCTTGTATGACTTCCAATGAAGAATTAGGACTGAGGACTATTTAAATATAATTTCTTCAACTCTACATTCAATGGTTGGAGAATGGTTCAGAGTCTATCAATGTTATGAAATATAAGAGCGATAAATGAACACAGGGCATTTCACCAGGATGGGAAGCAGCCTCGAGAAGACTGGGATCCAAGCCTGCCAAACACATACATTGCTGTGACTCTGGGCAAGTCCCTGAAACTTTCAGTGCCGCAGGCAAGTCTCCAAGGCTCTAAGCTATAAAGCAGCTGCTGATCTGCACTGGTAGGAGCTTCCTCACTAGGAGTTCAGTACATCAATGCAATGACAGGTGGAGACCAAAAAAGGACATGGGGCAAGATGGAAAGTCTTCAGTGAAGTGATGCAAGGCAAGCTCAGAAGGTCCCAAACAACACTCACTGACCTCAACTATAAATGGAAAAAAAAAAAAAGAAACAAGCAAGAAGCAGCTGAACTTCAGAGGGACTTGGAAGGGGCCATGAGGCAAAGTCAGCAGGGGTTCTGCTTGTTTGTCTGGGTCTGATATTTTGTTCCTTACTTTGCATGCATATTTGCCATAGTTTATAGTTGCTAAGTTTATAACAAAACACTTAAAATATATTAAAATATCCATCATTTTTTTTCTTTTCTTTAAAAAACCCCTCAGTACCACTGCTCTGAAGAGGGAAAAAGGCAGGCAGGGTTGGTCTCTTGGTCACAGAACAGGGTGAGCCCAAGTCAACACCCAAGGCCATCCCTGACCACCTTCCATCTGGCTCTGCCTGCAGCTCTGCTGGGTGCCTTGGGAGTGCCCTGGCCCAGGACTCAAACCTACTTCTCTTCAGCGCAGTCACTCTCAACACCAACTCCAATCTGCCCTATCTCTTGGAAGCCCTGCTATGCCTGGGTCTTGGGGGCAGCCAGCTAGCTTCCTTATCAGTCTCTCTTGTGGGACTATCTCCCTGGGAGCCATCCAGCCGCAGAAGGGTCTCTTCACTACTGTTCCAACATACCTGTGATCACATCGCTGAGCTTGTGCTGATCTTCATGCTTGCTCGTGAGGTCAGCCAGACCCACAACCACCAAGCCAATGATTGTGGCAAAGATGCCCACCCACTGGCTTGGCAGTAGCTTTCGTCTCAGGAAAGCCACAGAGAGAAGACCCGTGAAGATTATCACAGCCCCACGAAGCATCTGGAAGCTGGAGGCACTAGTCATGTTCAGGGCTACAGAGAAGAGAATTCCATCTAATTCAACACACATTTCTTAAGAGTATGTTCTAGTGGAGCTACAAGTTTAGATAAGACACAGTCCCCGTTCTTGGGGAATAGGAGGTCTAATAATAACAACAGCTGACACTTTTACAATGTTTTGTGGTTTAAAAAGCACTTCACACTTGAGATGCAACTCATAAATAAATATTGAGTAAGGGCCTAAGAGAATTCTAAGCAAAATGTTACGGTAAGGAACATATAAGTGGGGAAAAGAGCTGTTACCGAATTAGGGAGGTGAAGGTGAAAGCACCGTGGAGGAGACAACATTTAAGTTGAAATGAAAAGAACATGTAGGAATTTTAATGGGTGGGGGAGGAGAGGACAGAAAGGGCACAGGCAATCCCATAAGCAAAGGTTTGGAGTTGGGAAAGCACAGGGTATCTAAAGAAGAACAGAGAGTGATCCGTCTTGGTTGGAAGATGGAAAAGAGAATGAGGGTGGGAGGAAGGGTCCTGCTGCTGCTGAAACACTCTCTCTGCCCACCCTGCCATACCTCAAAGAGCTGGTCCTTGCCCGGGAGATCTTGCTACTTACCCACATACATAATGCTCGTCCCAGTCATGTCACACAGGGCAGGGGGTAGGAAGAGCAGTGCATTGAAGGACTGCTGGGGTTCCACACCAGAGTCTGTGTGTCCCCAAATTCTGCACTGAAGTAAGTAGAAGGCTGCTAGACACGAAAACTCTCCCAGGAACATGCCCACTGCCTGGAATTAATACAATCATAGACTCTTAGAACTGGGAGGAACACTAGAGGCCATCTGATCCAACCTGTTTATCTTAATGTCCCAGGGGCAAGGGTAATGGCTCCCCACAAGAGGGATGTGGTACTTTTATGGTTTGGGGCAGGGATGCAGATGCTTGAGCCCCAGGGCTTGGGGAAGAGTTACTTTCCCCACTCATCTCTGATGTTCAGGTACTTCCTCAACATACCTATTATTGGCCAAGGATAGCTAGTCAACCTGCCTGCTCGGCTGCATCTCTACATAGCTACTGGGAGTCAGCAGGGCAGAGCAGAAAAGAATAACCAGTGATGCTTTCTGAGTCAGGCCTGACTCAGTGCCCAGCTTCTGGAAGCAAGAGAAAGTTCTGTGGCTGTGGCATGGAAAAAGTGAACCTTCAAGCTCTGCGTGCCAAAGAAAGAGGCCTGGGGGCTCAGAACCACAACGGAGACAGAAAGTTTGAGGGAAAGTAGGACTGGGAGAGGATACCTGGAGGAAAGGATGCTGGAAGCTGTGGGCCTTGCTTCCTCCACAGCCCTCCGTCACAAAGTTGTCAGCCCATCTGCAAGAAAGAAGAATGGCATCTTTTGGGGAGGCTGCTGTGCTCCCTATTCAACTCAATTCAGTAAAGAAGCATTAAGTGCTTATTTGTCAATCTAGGCTCTGCCATTAAGGACCTGACAGCTGAGACAATAGCAGGCCCCCAGAATGACTGCCACTCACAGCCTATATTTCTATAGCACTTTAAGATGCGCAAAGTGCTTTATATGTTGTTTCACTTGATCCTTACAAGCCCATGAGGTATCAACACTACTTTACAAAAAATAAACAGGTTCAGAGGTTAAGTCACTTGTCCAGGCTCTCAAAACTACTAACTGTCAGAGGCAGGATTCAGACTCATCTTCCTGACCCCAAGTCCAGCAATCTATCTATCCACAAGGCATACTATACAGTACAACATAAGATAGGAGAATATACCAGCAAGGTATTTAGCAAAATGCTAAGCAAGGCTGATGGTAAGTTACAGGAGCACTTTATAGTTGAAAAATGTCTTGTTCGTCTCCATTTTATAAGTTCAGAAAGGTTAAGCTCCTTCCTCAAGGTGACAAAGCTGGTAAGAGGAGAAGCTGGGACTGGAACACAGGCCTTGTCCAACTAAAGCACTTTCCCAGCCTTCCTGAGGGCACCAGGATCGCTCCCTCCTCTGAAATCCCTCTGGCATCGTAGCTATGCCACACGTCACAGCACACAATCCAAACAGTTTCCTGGCTTGCTTTTTTGGCCAATGACTCAAGTATGGTCTCAGGAAGTATTTTCTCGAAAAGAAAATGGTTGAGGGCAGCTATGTGTACCAGCCCTGGAGTCAGGAGGACCTGAGTTCAAATCCAGCCTCAGACACTTAACGCTTACTAGCTGTGTGACCTTGGGCAGGTCACTTAACCCCAATTACCTTGCCTTCCCCCCTCCAAAAAGGAAAAAAAAAATGGTTGGTTACTCTTGAGAGTAAGGACTGTGTCTTCTGATCCTTTGTTTGAACCACAGCACCCAGTACAGGTGTGGACACAAAGCAGGCAATTAGTGGAGTCAAGCTTTGAGAAACTGGGTTTGGCAAAGCCAGCTCTGCTATATTCAGGAGACAGTGACCACCTGGGCATGATTAGTGTGTAGGTATTATTCCCCTCATACCTAGCTCATGGGAGACAAAGAAGCTGAGAGTCAATGACTGGAGATTTAAGAATATCATTGAAACAATCACAGACACACTGTATGTGTGATGACCAACTTTGATAAACTGGACTCTTCTCAGCAACACACAGTCATAAGACAACTCTGCAAGTCTCAGGATGGAAGGATATACCTACATTCAGAGAAAGATCTAGAAAGACCAGAGTTTAAATGGAGACTGAAGCAATCTATATGCTATCATTCTTTCTCATGTTCAGTTTTCTTTCTTTTTTTCCCATTGTGCACTCTATTGCTTACATCCCTTCTATACAACCAGACGAATGTCCAGTGTTAAAGTATTTGCAGATCCTATACTTGACTTCACACCACCATGGGAGGAGAGGAGAGAGAGAGGGGAGAAAATTTGAAACTCAAGGGATTATGAAACTTTATCTTGTAAACTAAAAGTAAATAAACAAGTCAATGAAAAAATAAAGAGTATCATCAAAAGAAGGAAATGAGGTTCATTTGGCATGACTCATACTTGATGAAACCATGCTGGCTCTCTGGGATCATCACTTCCCTTCTAGATGTTCACCAATCATCTCCTTAATGATACATTCTAGGCATTTCTCAGCAATCTAAGTCAGATTCACAGGCCTCCTCCAGTCTTGTGCTCTCCTCTCTCATTTATGGTATCTTTCCAATATGACTGACAGTGGCTCAGCCATTATATCTGCTAGGACTACAAAAGCCCAAGGCTGCAGCCCCTCTGGGCCAGGTGACCTGACTTCATAGAGGGCAGATCTCTGCTCTTCCTTCTCCTGGGCCTCCAACTGCCCATTCCTCATTCTTGTCCTCTCATTTCCAGTAAAAGGCTGTTCTCTTTTGTAGAGAAGACAGAAGCAAACCAAGAACTGGGCAGACTTGCTTTCTCTGTTGTCAGTGATCATCACCATCCCATCCACCCCAAGCAAAAGCCTCTTTCTCTCCTTCTCTGGTCTTACTCCTAAGAGAGTTTAACTCCACGCCACCCCCCAGATTAAACCCCTTTGTGCTGTTCTCATCTTATCTTGCCAGTCTTAGCTCCTCCTAAGCTTTAGTGACCCTGACAACATTTCTGAAGGTCTGGGCCATATACCTACATACCGGGTACATGTCTCTCTTTTTTTTTTTTTGATGGGGGAGGGCAGGGCAATTGGGGTTAAGTGACTTGCCCAAGGTCACATGGCTGGTAAGTGTTAAGTGTCTGAGGCCACATTTGAACTCAGGTCCTCCTGACTCTAGGGCTGGTACTCTACTCACTGTGCCACTGACCTGCCCCCTGTACATATCTTTTAAAAATCCAAGTGGGTAGAGGAGTTCCCTTTGCCTTCGCATCAGTCTTGTTAGACAAATTCTGCTTTTCCTCCTCACTGGAAATGTTCTCTTTGTAGCTTCAGCACACTCCATCATCCTCATGGACTGACTGCCCTGAAGCATTTTGCTCCATAGGATCCTATCTTTCCTCTGAAAACTGCTTTCCCCAAATGACGGGTGTATGTCAGAACAAGCCCCATTTCTTCTCTTTCTCTATCACAAATTCTATGACAGAGGGTCACCTATCTCTGCCTCCCCATACCCCTGGTGATCCTTTCATTTCCTCCCAAGCAACCAGGTTGTCTCTGTTAGTGAGAATCAGATTGAGAACAGAATTTTTCCTTTTTGGTTCTTCTGCCTTTTAGATAATGGAGTTTTCAACATGCAAGTCAAGAAATTATTAGCTGTTCTGCTTTTGCCAGAGAGAATTCCAGCAGATGCCTGGATAATCAAAGCCTCCTGGCCCTCTTTCCCCCTCCCATCACTATATCTCATATCTCTGAGTCTGGTGTGTGATTGTTTCTCAAACTAATCTGTTTCCTTTCTGTCCAGATGGTCTATAGCATACTTCAATGACAATGAATTGAGTCTAACCTCCTCATTTCATACAGGAGGGAACTGAGTCCCGGAGAGATGACATGATTGGTGTGAGTGCCAATTAGCACAGCAGGTCCTAGAAGACAGGGTTCTTGTCTCTGCTACAACATTTCGGTCCCCTGCCTGACAAACCAGTCTCTGGCCTGCTGGCTCTTGGCTCCTCTTTGACCAGAGGAGAAAAGGGAAATGGATCTCAGCTGCAGATCAACCAGAATTGTCACTTGGGCAGGTTGCTCAGAATAAGTCTCAACTTGTTTCCAGTTTTGCTGACAAAAAAGAAAATACAGGAAGTGTGTAGATGTAATAATTTCTCAGTCCCAAATCACCCCCTAATGCCTGAAAGGGTCTTTCAAGAAGCATGGGGAAAGGATGGGCAGGATGGAAAAGCAGGACCCCTGCCTACCTGGTTCTCTTGCCCCAGGCACCTGCCACCCCTCCCTCCTTTTCCAGATTTGGGTTTGCTCCTGGGATAGGACAGAGGAGGGGGTTTAGGACTCAACACTTTCTGCTGCAGAGACTGGGGTGCTTAGGAGAATGCCAGGCTCTAAGATAGAGCTGGAAAGCCCCATTAACATGACTAGATAGAGGCTTGCAGACTATTCCCTTGCACTTTCTTCCAGCACTCATGCACTATCTCCCATGAAGGGGGCTTGCCTGGACTGGCCAGACACAGGGATGAATATGCTGGCAATATTCCCAGGGCAGGGAAATGGGATCCTTTTGTATCAGCCCCTAAGGTGTAGGCTCTGGCCTCTTTAAGGATTGGATGTCAGCAGGGCGTGCCACTCCACCAAGCAGTTTTCAGTTTCCAGTTACAGATAATTAGAGCCAAGCTGAGGATTTCTGGGTTGTTTCTGCTTAATTATGGGACAGTGGGTACACTAACTCCCCCATAGAGATGGGGAATGATGCAGAGGTTCCACAAAGCATGATGCAATAGAAAAACCACTGGCCTCTTAATCAAGAGACCTTGGTTCACATCCCAGCTTGGACATTAGTTAAGTGATCCCAGACAAATGATTTATCCCAAGCCTGAGATTCCTCATTTGAAAAATGGGGCTCATAATGTTTTTTTCTTGTTTTTTGGAGGGGGAAGGTAGGGCAATTGGGGTTAAGTCAAGGTCACACAACTAACAAGTGTTAAGTGTCTGAGGCTGGATTTGAACTCAGGTCCTTCTGACTCCGGGGCTGGTGCTCTATTCACTGTGCCACCTAGCTACCACCAGGGTTATAATATTTACCCTAGTCATGTCATAGGACTCTTGCAAATAATAGTACTCTATAAACCTTAAGTACAATAGTAATGTGAGTTATTAACAACTTCCATTGTAAATATATAATTATTTAACATGTAAATAAAATATGTAATTATTGGGATTTAAGAGACTTTAGAACCTAGTACCATCCCTTCAATTTATAGATGCAGACACTGAGGTCCATGGAGGTTGTGACATGTCTAAGTCAGCTGCCAAGATTAATAATATTAATATTAAATATTTTAATTGATAATAACAACAAAACTAAGTCTCCAGATCTTAAAACTGCTATGCTCAAGGCCAGCTTTCTGGCAATGGCAGAGTCCTCTGGAGTCCTCTTCGGCCTACTCATTCCTAGTCCTGGCGTGTCAGTCTTTAGTAAATCTAGGGCTTCTAGGGAATCAGTCACAGTGCCCTAAATATGACTGATGTTTTTGTTCTTGATCACAGGATCATAAATCTAGAACTGTCAGGGTTCTTACAGGTCATTTAATACAACCTTCTTATTTTAGAGATGAGGAAGCTGAACACCCTTCTATTCCCCCAGCCCCAAGTTAAGTGGCCTGCCCAATAATTGGCAGATCTGGGATGTGAATCCATGTTCTCTTATTCCAAATATGGTGCTCCTTCCATTGTTGTTTACTTGTTTCAATCACGTCTGATTCTTCCTGACTCCATTTGGGGTTTTCTTGGTAGAGATCCTGGAGTGGTTTGCCATTTCCTTCTCCAGCTCGTTTTATGGACTTGGAAACTGAGGCAAACAGTGTTAAGTGACTTGCCCAGGGTCACAGCTAGGAAATGTCATAGGTTGGATTTGAACTCAGGTTTTCTTGATTCTAGACCCAGTATTCTACCCACTGCAACACCTATCTGCCCTTACTCCTTCCATTATACCAGGTTATCTTTCCATTTCAGTTTCAGGGACACCTGGATCCTGAGAGCATAGACAAACTAGCATTATAGGCATTAGTCCTAGGAGTGGCAACAATCCTGGGCTAAATATCCTGCTTCTGTCCATGGCTACTCACGACTGCTGCATATTAGACCTTGAAGGAGCCCCAGAAGTCATCCAGACCAACCTTGTTGCTTTTCAGATAAAGTGAAGCCCACCGAGGGGGGTCACATAGCACTTCAGGAACAGACCCCATATTTAATTCTAGCCCTGCACATATGCCCAGAAGCCAGGCAAAGCTGTGGCAGCCGCCCACCCTCTTCTCCTAGTCATCTCGGAGGGTCTGTATGGGATGGCTGGTGAGAAGGGGTTTCCGGGTCAAGTTGGGCTGAATGGCCTCAGAGCAGGAGGACCAGTGCCACCCTGAAAGGTGGGATTAAAGAGGGTTAAACTTCAGTCAAGAGAGGTCAAGGTTCAAGTCCAGCCCCTGACATCTGCACAGGCAGGTCATATCCAGGCTCCCCTAGCCTCAGCTGCCTTGACTATAACATTAGGATGATAGTGCTACATAATAAGTACTTGTTGTGAAAACCAAACAAGATAATAGACATAAAATGTTTCTGAAATTTTAAAGTGCTATAAAGACACCCACTATTACTATTATCATCACTGCCTCCAAAGAGCCAGCGAAGTCCTGGCCCTCTTGTTAAGTCCCACACGTGGCAGAAGAGGCTGACTCCCTGGGGAAACAGCCAGAAATAGCAGATATTCACCGGTGGGATACAAGGGGCTGAGGCAGAGAAAGCTCAGACAGTCACTTCCCCTGGCTCAGTTCCTCTGAAAAATGCTGGGTTTTGTATCAGTCTGGGCTGCCGGGGAAGAAAGTGAAAGGCAAATGACTCAGTATGATCCAGCAGCAGAGGATCTGAGATCTAAAGGAAGGAGATGATGTTCCCGGCTAAGCCAAGCCGAGCCCGCCACTTTCTTACTCTTTTTCCTGGGCACTGCTGTCCTTTCCTCCAACCCCTACCATGCCTATTGCCCCAAGGGCCATGATGGGAGGAAAACAGACCTAGGGCTGAAAGGGACCAGTTAGCCTAACACTCTCATTACAAATGAGGGAATTGGAGCTCAGGTAGGTTAAATGACTTGTCAATAGCTGCAGATCGTGAGCGTCAGAGAGCAGAGGATGACTTGCCAATAGCTGCAGGCGGGCAGAGGGTTTGCACAGACCTTCACTCTTGACTCTTTCCAAGGAACACTCATTTTCCTTCCCTCTCTCTCCCTTCCCCACCTGTGAACACACACAAATCCTGACCCTTTCAGAATGAAGGCAGCTTTCGCCCTCCTGCCCCTCTGGACTAGGATCAGCTCCAGTAAGACGAGTTGTAGTTACAGGAGGAAGACTGTTGTGGGGTAGGGCAGAAAGGCTTTGGCCTGGGAGTTCACTGGATCATAGCATTCTTAGTGGAAGGGAGCTTAGGGATCATCTGGTCCAAGGGTGGGGAACCTGTAGACTCAAGTCCACATGTGACCTTCTAGGTCCTTGGCTGCAGCCTTTTTGACTGAGTCAAAATCCTTTTATTAAGGGGACTGGTTCTGAGACGTTTAGATGCAAAGGGCCCTCTTCTCTTTTCCCTCCATGCTATTTCACTTGGTGATCTCATAAATTCCCATGGATTTAACCCTTTGCACTCCGAACCATTCTGGACATTGGCTACCAGCTACTTGACACTACCTTGCAGCGAAAACGTGCATTTACAGACCCTCGTATTATTTAGTATAATTTTGGAACCAAGTAATGTATTATAATGATATTGGACTTATATGAATTGGGTGACAATGAGGAATG
>CM053595.1:147562033-147620928 GCA_028646575.1 Pseudocheirus occidentalis | reverse complement strand
GTTTGACGCCTGCCACCAGGTGTTTTCCTGTTAGAACACACAATGCAGTCCTGTTTTCTTTGTCCCAATTTACGGAGGAAACAATACGTCGAAGCGTATTGATTCGCACGATCCACACCACCCATATTTGCCGTATATTCTGACACCATTTCAGGCTTACTGACTGTTACGATATGTCCACCGCGTAAAGTTCTCTGGGTAGATTGTAGGTTTGTGTTATAATAATTGGTGAGCATGGTAATAATTCTTTTATCTTTCCACGCAAGAAGCGTAGTATTATTCTTTCTGTATGCAACTGTTTTAGTGCTTGAGAGGGGACATCCGAGTGATATGCTAGAATTCCGATGTCCCCTGAGAGGGGACAGCGGAGTGCAAAGGGTTAATTACCATTTTCATGCTGATGATTCTCAAATCTACCTATCCTGCCCCAGACTCTCTGCTGACTTCCAATCTTGAATTTCCAACTGCCTTTCAGACATCTCAAAACTAGATGTCCCATCCACATCTCAAACTTAACATGTCCAAAATGAAATTCATTAGATTTTCCTCTAAATCTCCCCTCTCCCCCACCTATTCGATTAGTGTTGACAGCAACACCACCATCCTAGTCCCTCAGGCTTGCAGCTTAGGAATCATCCTGGACTCCCCCTTCATATCCAATCCATTGCCAAAGCCTGTTGTTTTCGCCTTCACAACATCTCTCAAATACTCCCCCTTCTCTCCTCTGACATGGCCCTTCATCACCTCCCACCTGGATTACTGCAGGACCCTGCTGGTGGCCTGGCCTTCCTCAACTCTCCACAGCCCAGTTCATCCTCCATTCTGCCACTAAAATGCAGGCTTGATTATGTTACCTCTTCTACTCAATAAACTCCAGTGGCCTCTAGGATAAAATATAAAATACAAAATATAAAAGGCTCATTCAGAGCCCTTCCTACCTTTCCAGTCCTCTTACATCTTATTCTTCAACTTGTACCACTGGATCCAGTGACCACGACCTTCTGGTTGTTCCACAAGACGCCTGTCTCTCTGCTCTGGGCATTGCCTCTGGCCGTCCCCCATGCCCGGCATGCTCCGACTACTGACCTCCCTGTCTTCCTTTAAGTCCCCACTAAAATTTCACCTTCCAAAGGAAGCCTTCCCTAACTCATCTCAATCACAGTGCCTTCTCTGTTAATTATTTCCTGTTTATTCTGTATATAGCTTGCTCTGTACATATTTGTTTGCATGTAGACTCCTCTATTAGACTGTAAGCTCCTTGAGGGCAGGGACTATCTTTTGCCTTTCTTTTGTATCCCCTGTGCTTAACAGTACCTGGCACATAGCAGGCACTTAAAAAATGTTTACTGATTGACTGAGCGACTTGACAAATGAAAGGACTGGCCTAGATGACCAGTGAGGTCTTGTCAAACCCTGACATTCTTTGAAATCTGTGTCCTCCAGTTTTCTTTCTTCTTTTTGGATTGCATCCCTGAGACCACTCTGCTAGGGTCAGATTGTGGGAAGGAGATAAAGAGCTTTTCAGAAGAACAGATCCTCACTCAGAACAGGCTCTGCCAGTGCTACTTTAGGCAGTAGCACTGGCCCCCAGCTGCCTGGAGACTAGCTGGGGATGAGATAAAGGCAGAACTGGCTCTGGCCCCAGGGAAGACAGATAGGCTAAAGCAATGTGAGAGATTTACTGGCCTAGCAGAAGTAAATGTATTTACTTACAAAAAAATGCAGCTGTGACATAACCTAGATCTGGGTGGGGAACCTGTGGCCTCAAGGCCACCTGTAGCCCTCTAGGTCCTCAAGTGTGATACTTTGACTAAATCCAAACTTCGAAGAATGGATTCGTTTGGATTTCATAGAAGTACCACACTTGAGGACCTAGAGGGCCACATGTGGCCTGCAGGTTGTGGGTTCCCCACCCCTGGCCTAGATGTATCAAACATGTGGCCCACAACACTATTAAGTATGGCTCAAACTAGTTGTTCAGTTGTTTTTCGGTCATGTCCAACTCTTTGTGACTTCATTCGGGATTTTATTGGTAGAGATACTGGAGTGGTTATCTCCTTCTTCAGCTCATTTGGAGATGAAGAAACTGAGGCAAACAGGATTAGGTGCCTTGTCCAGGTCACACAGCTAGTAAGTCTCTGGGATCAGATTTTAATGCAGGAAGTTGAGTCTTCCTGACTTCAGGGCCAATACTCTACCCACGGTGCCTCTTGGCTGTCCTGGCCCAAACTAGATTAAAATGTAATGGTCCTCATTTCTATTTGAGTTTGATCCCACTGTTACATCTGAAAGAACACAGAACTTGGAATAAGATCAGGGTTCCAATCTCTGCTCTGCACTTACAGGGTATGAGGTTATAGGCAAGTCCCTTCACTTCTCTGATCTTAGTTTCCTCATCTGTAAAATGAGAGAGTCAAACCAGAGAGCATGAGATCCCTTCTAGCCCCAGTTCTAGGATCTTAGGAACCCATCCAGGCCTTACTTGCTTCCTCTGTGAGATAAGGTTGTTAATAACCTCCTGTTGCCAGGCACAGTAGACAGTGTGCTGAGGCCTGAAGTCTGGAAGACTGAGTTCAAACTTGGTCTCAGACATTTCTTAGCTGTGTGATCCTTGGCAAGTCACTTAACCCTGTCTGCCTCATCTGTCAAATGAGCTGGAGGAGGAAATGGCAAAGCACTCTAGTATCTTTGCTGAGAAGAGCTGGACATGACTGAAATGACAGAACAACACACATCTCAGTTGTAAGAAAAAAAACAGTATTTAAATGTGCTACTTATTAAAAGTTTTGTGGAGTGGAATCTCTCTTTCCTCTGTGGACAAGGGACACAAGAAAAGAACAGTAATAGAGAAGGAAGTCACACAGCCTGGGATCTTGAGACCCAGTCAAATGGAATGGAGTTGCTGATCTTGACTCTGGGGCAACCTCCTGGAAGCCAGGGAGAACAGAGAATCATTGATTTAGAGCAGGAAGGTCACCATTTAACTCAACCCCCTTATTTCACAGACAAGGAAACTGAGGCCAAAGGAAGGGCAGTGACTTGGCAAAGGCATGCAGAGACTTTGGAAGAGCTGTTATCCAAAGTTAGGCGCTCCAACTCTAAAACTTGTACTTTTTCCCTTACCAGATGAACTGAGTAATTTGGGACCAACAGGTGAAAAGGGCTTTCCAGGGGAATTCTGTATAGCTGCTAGCGAGGGACCTCCTGACATGATAGAGCATCAGACAGAGAGGATCTGATGCTTTGGTCTAGGAGAGCGATGTCATTGACTTGGTCTCCAAATGTAGTCTGTTGGGAGAGTTCTCAAGAGTTTGTTTCTGCTTCACGTGGAGCATGTCTGTCTGATTTTTTTAAGGGAGGGTTAGGTTGGGGCGTCCCTAAAGATATGGCTTTTAGAATATTAATCAATCAAGATTCACCCCACATTCTCCCTAAGCCAAATTATTTGCATTATAGCCTGATTTCTGTATCACTCATCAGGCTGGAAATTTAAACTGTAATCTGCCAAGCTCTTCCCCGTCTTCTGTTCTTGGGGAGTGTATCATTACCCTCACATTTTCTAATTGGTCTTGAAATCACTGCTCTGGGTTCACAGCTTTGAACTAAAGACTCCTGTGTAGGTGGGAAGATGATGTAGCAGAAAGACTAGTAGGTGAAAGCCTGGGCTCCGGTCCCACCCAGTTCTGCTGCTTAGTTAGGTTACTGAACTTCTCCAAACTTCAGTTTCTTCATCTGTAAAAGGGGTATAATCCCAGCCCTGACCATCACACCAAATAATTATGAAGATTAAATGAGATTATGGAAAAAAGGACACTGAAAATTGTGAAGTAGTGTGCAAATGAGAAGTATAATTACAATGTGAGATTTCTCACACCAGAAACCACCAGGAACAGGATCAAAGGTTATCCTCCAGTTTGGGAAGCTAACTCAACAGGACTGACTGGCAGATAAAGGCAACAAAGGTAGACAAAATGACCTTCCCTTTTCTGTGACCAGGGATTTCCTTGCTTCCTCCTAGACCACCCTCTACTTGTCTAGAGCTTTTAAAAAGAGTTGTACTAGCCCAGTGTAGATGACAAATAATTCAAAGCCTTGGCAATCCATGGGAAAAGTAGTGAAGGGAAGCTTTTTAACAGGCCTTATCCCAAGGACAAGTGTTAAGAGATGAAGGGATACGCAGCTTTCAAGCATCCCTGCATGGCCAAAGTGGCAGGGAAAGGAGGGAATTCTAAAACCCTAACTGTTATGCCTTCTGTAACAAACAGTAGTTAAAACCTTTCCTTCTCCTACAAAGCAAGGCTGCTAATCTTACCACTTAGAATGCAGAAGTATTTGTGTTAAAATATAAATGATAAATATTTGAAGCCTCAGCACTTACCACATATAGCAGGTGCTTAACCAATGTTTGTAAAATTGAATCAGGTACTTATTAACTTTGTGACTTTGGCCAAGTGATTCTGCCTCTTTGTGACTCAGTTTTCACGTCTTCAAAACAAGGGGAGTTGGACTATGTCTTTTCAATGCCTTTCTAGCTCTAGCTAAAAAGATGAACCTTACACAGAAGTCAGATGTTCCCTCAACAAATCCTGCTCTCATTTTGAACAAGCAAGCTCAACATTTGTTACATCACCCCTCTTTTCTAAGGACACAGGTCTTACCACCAATACCTACTTTATTTATGGTGAAACTCAAGCCCCTCAAAGGCAAGACACTTTCTAATTAACCCCAGTGAAACAATCTCTGTGGGCCTAGAATCCTGGATATGAATTGGCCTCCTCCCAATATAGTTTAGAGGACCAAAGATTTGGAATTCCATTCAACATGCTTGTATTAGGCAGGCACATAATAGGCCTGCTAGGGTAGTAAAGTAAACACCAAGAAATGCTTCCGTCAAGATACTTACATTCTACTGGGAAAGAGACCTATACAAGAGGGTGTACACTTTTAAATAAATACACCACAAAACACACACACACAATTTTTTGGAAGTGAAGGGGGTTAGGAGCCATGGAATATTAAGAGCAGAGAAGGAGCGAGGTGTCCAAGGGGATAAAGCACTGGGCCTGGAGTCAGGAAGACTCATCTTGAGTTCAACTCTGGCCTCAGACACACTTCCTAGCTGTGTGACCCTGGACAAGTCACTGTAACCTTGTTTGTCTCAGGTCCCCATCTGTAAAATATGCTGGAGAGGGGTGGCTAGGTGGTGCAGTGAGTAGAGCACCGGCCCTGGAGTCAGGAGGACCTGAGTTCAAATCCGACCTCAGACACTTGACACATAAACTAGCCATGTGACTTTGGGCAAATCACTTAACCCCAACTGCCCTCAAAAAAAAAAAATATATATATATATATATATGTATGCTGGAGAACTAGATGTCCAAAAGCTTCAGTACCTTTGCCAAGTAAACCCCAAATGGGGCGATGATGAGTGGAACCCAGCTGAAAAATGACTTAACAACAGGCTGGAGGCTCCGGAGAGCACATAAAAGGCAGAGGGGATACCAGAGGAACAAACACTGGCATCCCTGGGATCAATCATCTCTTCCAACCTTCTCATTTTACAGAGTAGGAAACTGAGGACCAGGAATGAGAAGCGGCTTGCCCTAAGTAGCCAAAGGCAGAGGGGGATTCGAACCCGGGCAATCCAAGGCTTCCCGTCAGGTTCACCTCGAAGCTCTCGAGGACGGCTGGATGAGGAGCCCCGTCCTCCCCGCGCCAGCCCGGCCTAAGGCCCCGACCCCAGGGGTGGTGGGTCCCCTACCCCTCAACTCACTTGGCCGAGAGGGTGTTGATGGAGCCGGTGATCAGCATGAGCCCGGCCAGGAACAGCTGGTACTTGGTCCACGCCATAGTCAGGCTGTGCAAAGGCAGCTGCCCTGATGCTGCCGCCGCTGCCGCCGGGGTCCGCGTGACTCCGGGGCCGAGGGACTGGGACTACGGACCCGGGAGTGAACGGAGGGAAACCCGGGGGTGGGGCGGGGGGGGGGCCGGGGCTGGCAGAACGCACTTCCCTTCCGGGCCGGTGGTCACCTGACTCACAATAGTCAGCTGCCCTGGAGCCCCGCCCCCCCCGCCTCATCCCAATCCCTCCCACCCCCACCCAGAGGGCGAGCCGTCTCGAAGAACTGAGAGGGAGGCTCGGGTCACCCGCACGCGCATGCGCACGCGAGCAGCTCGGGATTCCAGAGCTCCGGGTCCAACCATTCCTCGTCAACGTTCCCCTCCCGGGTCCCTTCACCTAGTAGTATGAGCGCGAGCTCTTAACTCTGATCTGCCATTGTGGGGTGGGGTCGGAATCCCTTCTCTTTCGGAAGGGCTAGGTGATTCTGTGCTTATCTTCGTCTGTCAATCAATCAGTCAATCAAACAAATAAACAAATTGCAAGCCTTGATTATGGACTAAGAAGTGTAGTTTCTACCCTTACACTCAGTGCAAAACCCTGGTAAGTAGGGTTTTGGTACTATTTATACCCATTTTACAGATAAGAAAATAAGTAGTATCAACCTATCAATATTTATTAAGTGCCTACTACGTGCCAAGGATTGTGTAAGCGCTGGAGTCAAGAGAGCGCTTGGCCTCAAAGGGCTTACAATCCAAACGTAGAGACAACATGCACACAAATACGCATAAAGGGAGCTATGTGCAGGATGCATGGGTAAAAGAGGCAGGAAGCCCGGGAATTAAGAGGGTATAGAGGTTTCCTGTACAAGGTGGGATTTGGGCTGACTCTTAAAATGAAAGCCTGGGAGGTCATTTGCGGGGAGGAGGGAAGAGGGAGAGCTCTTCAAGGACGAACTTGATTTTCTTTTCTTTTTTTTTTTTTTTTTTTTTTTTTTACCCTAGTGGTAGTCTCTTACTAAATGTTTATGGAATTGGACGTAGACAGGTGGTGCAGTGGACAGATCTGTGGACCCGGAGTCAGCAAGGTTAGAGTCCAAATACGACCTCAAACACTTACTAGATGTTTTAACCTCTGCCTCAGTTTCCTCAGCTGTAAGGGGGGATATTGATACCATCTACCTTGCAGGATTGTTGTGAACATCAAAGAACGATATTTTGTAACATGCTTAGCATGCTGTCTAGTGTACAGTGTTTAAAAAAATACTTATTCCCTTCCCCCCAACATTTTGTGTGTATTCTTCTCCCCCCTCTTCCCACCCAATAAATGCTTGTTGGATACACTCAGAGAGATTCAGTCTGTTTGCCCAGGGTCATCCTGCTAGTTGCTCCTTGCGGCAGAAAAGGGGCTTTCCTGGGATTGTAGATTTAGAGGCATTTTAAAGATATTGCTTAGGAAGATTATGTAAATTGTCTGAGGTGGTATACCTGACAAAGGCACAATTTGAACCCAGTGCTCAGATTCTTTAAGCTCAGGATTCTTTGTCTTACTTGAATATGTCTTGACCTATCTAGCTTTCTTATTGAATAATCTTCCCTCAAGTCTTTGCTGCCAGACTTCCAAACAGATTCTCTCTTGGACAGACAGTCAGAAAACCCCCATAAGGGTCGGCTTGGTGACCTGGGATCTGTTCCAGCCCCAGTCCTGTCGATTTTATTCCCCTTCTCCCCACCCTGCCCCCAGCCTGGCAGAAGTAGAAGAGAGAGGGCAGAGAGGAAGAAAAACATGCTCATGTACACTTTCCTCCTCACCAGATGATGACAGCTTATGTCAGAAATATATGGAAGAGGCACGTCTGCTCACACGTGATCTGTTCATAGACAACGATACATATCCCGTCTCTTGTCGTCCTTTCTCCCTTTACTACGTTTCTCATCCGTGTCCCCTGCTTTCTACTCACACAAACACAGCTCTGATATAGGCTTTCATCCCCCCATACATGTCTAGACTAGAGCTTTGTTGTTCGATTGTTCAGTCTGACTCTATGTGCTGTGCCAGTTTTGCTCCTGAAATAAGACTGTAGGAACACTAGTACTGTTAGGTCAGATTAGACAGGGAGCTATTTAGTCCCTTGTACTAAATTTAGTACTTGTACTAAAACTAACATTCTACCTTCTTCTAGTGTCTTCTACAAACATTTATTAAATACATATGTGTAGAAGGAGAACTTTTCCTGGCCTGGAGGAGATAGAAAATTTAGATAAAAAAACTATCTTTGCCCTCATAATATTGTTGTTGCTCAGTCTTGTCACTCTTCATGACCCTGTTTGGGGTTTTCTCGGCAAAGATACTGGAATTGCCATTTTCTTCCCCATTTTACAGATAAGGAACTGAGGCAAATAGGGCTAAGTGACTAAGTTTCTGAGACCACATTTGAACTCAGATCTTCTTGACTCCAAGCTTATTACTCTATCCACTGCTGTCCTGCACTGTAGCTAGGTCTCAATGATAATAATGAATCCCCAGAAATAGTCACATTATTTGAATGTGCCTGTATATTTCCATTGAGATAAAACTAAAAACCATATTTTACATAATTATAACTTCATTTAGTGAGAATATGAATACATGCAAATATTTCAAAGGATTCATTATTCCCACTAATCCTTATTTCTCCCCATTCCAATCCATCCTTCACTCTGCTGCCAAAGGGGTTTTCCTAAAGTGTAGATCTGACCATGTCCCACCCCACTCAAACTCCAATGGCTCCCTTTTACCTCCAGGAATTGGAGGTAAAATGTTCTATTAGGCATTTAAAGCCCCACAGAAGATGAACTAAGATGGTGGAGAAGTAGGAAGAAATTCAGCCAAGCTTCCTCAACAAACAACTCCTCCACAAAGATCTGGAAAACTTGCTATACCAAGTCCCGATCATGAAATCTAAGAAAAAAAATCATGAGTGATTTTTCCAGCCCAGGTTTGTATAGGGAGACAAAGGGGTATTCAGATAGTGGAGCAGGATCTAGCCAGTAATGTCTGCACAGAACATTCCAGGGCAGTCTCTCAGAATCTCTCAAATTTCTCACAGAGGGGCCTAAATTTGTATAGGTTTCAGAAACTGGTGCTACCTGGCAGCTCTATCACTCACTACCCAATTCTGTGTCAGAGATCCAGAGTAGACTAAGAAGGGAGAATGCATCTAGGGGTGGTAGTCCATGATGAGGAGGGCTTGAGGGGCTTAGGTTGTGTACTGTGAAAGGAGAAGTGGCTGCATGACTGACTCCAAGGGGTTGAGTGTGTGTGTGTGTGTGTGTGTGTGTGTGTGTGTGTGTTTGTGTTGGGGGAGGAAGAGGGAAAGTGTCTCAGTTCTAGCTTCCAGCCCAGTCTGCAGCCTGCAGCAGAATAATCAGACCAGGAATCCCAGACCAATGGAGAGCTTGCAATTCTATCCCTTTGAACCAGCAGAACTTTCTAGCTGACTAAGGGGGTGGTTGAGTCCAGGGACAGTCTATTGGAACTCTTGACTGAACCAAGCTCATGGTTGCTCAGACCCAAATCCAGGTCAGGAACTTGCAGAGGTTAGACCAGGGAGAGGATAACAATCAGACTTTGCCCTAGATTTATCCATGTAAGGAGCACTGAAAGCTTTCTGTTCCCCAGAGTGAGCTGTCCTGGAAATCTTGGAATTGATGCAACACTCAGTACCTCCAAGAAAGTAACAGTAGGACCAGCCCAGCCATCTCTTCCTCTAGAAGTGAACAGAGTACAGCCCTAACATCAAATCTAAAATCAGTAAGTAGATGGGAAGAATAGCAAACAAAAAGAAATCCCAAACATAAAAAGCCATTATGATGACAGACACTCAAGATAGAAATCCAGAAGAAAATGACTCCAAAACATCAAAAAGCAAAGACTCAAATTAAAACACAAGTTGGATGTTAGTTCAACTAGAATTCCTGGGAGAGCTGAAGCAATAATTTTTTTAAAATAGTATTTTTTTTTACTATTACATGGAAAGACAATTTTTAAAACATTTATTTAAAATAAATTTGATTTCCAAATTTTCTCCCTCCTCCTTTCTCCTCCCCCTTCCCTAAAAATGTAAGCAATTTTATATAGGTTATGTGTGGAAGCAAGAATTTTAAAAGGAGTTAAAATGTTTTTATAAATGAAATAGAGACTATAGGAAAAGAACTGAGAGCTCTGGAAGAAAAACTTGGAAAGGGAATTAACAGCTTGGCACAAGAAGTATAAAACCTTATCTAAACCACAAACTTGAAAATTAGAATGGACTAAACAGACTTCATGAGAAACCATGAAATGTTAAAATGAAAAGAAAAGACAGGAAAAACTAGAAGAAAATTTAAGATTCCTCATAGCAAAAACAATTAACCTTTGAAAACAGATCACACAGAGAGAATTTAAGAATCATTGAACTGCCTGAAAGCTACAACCAAAAAAAAAAAAAAGAACTTGGATATCATATTTTAAGAAATAAAAGGAAACTGTCCAAATCTCTTAGAACCAGAGGGCAGAATAGAAAAAGAATCTATTGATTACCTCCTGAAAGAAACTCCAAAATAAAAACCAGGAACATTAGCCAAAATCCAGAACTTTTATGTCAAAGAATACTGCAAAGAACCCGAAGGAAACAATAAAGTCCTGGGGAGCCACAGTCAGGATCACGTATGATTTGGCATATACCACTGTAAATGAAGTCAGAATTCGAAATACTATATTCCACAGTGCAAAGTACTGGCTTACAACCAACCAAGAACATTTTATCCAGCAAAACTGATTGTAATCCTCTGGGGCAGTGGTTCTCAATCTTCCTAATGCTGCGACCCTTTAATACAATTCCTCATGTTGTGGTGACCCCAAACCATAAAATTATTTTCGTTGCTACTTAATAACTGTAATTTTGCTCCTGTTATGAATCTATCTGATATGCAGGATGTATTTTCATTGTTACAAACTGAATATAACCCACAAGTTGAGAAACGCTGCTCTAGGGGGAAAAATTTTTTTTACTGAGAGGACTTCCAAACATTTTTTTTTTTTTTTTGCTTTTTGGAGAGCAGTTGGGGTTAAGCGACTTGCCCAAGGTCACACAGCTAGATTTTTGTGTTAAGTGTCTGAGGCCGGATTTGAACTCGGGTTCTCCTGACTCCAGGGCCGGTGCTCTATTCACTGCGCCACCTAGCTGCCCCAAAGGATTTTTTTTTCAAACATTTCTAATAGACTAAAGCTGTATAGAAACTTTGAAATGCAGTGACCAACTATGATTCCAGAGGACCCATGACAAAACCTACCTACTTCCAAATTAAGAGGTGATGGACCCAAAATGCAGATTGAATTGCATGTTTGTAACACAGGTTTTGTTTTTCTGTCTTTCTTTAATGGAGAGATGGAAGTGGGAGGGACAGAAAGTAGATTTTTTTTATTGATTGAAAAAAAACTTAAAAACTAACCAAAGCAAAAAGGAGAAAAGCTCTCCACAACTTGTCCTCTTCCTATCTTTCCAGTCATTTTAATTTTACTCCCTATCACTTAACCCTACAATCCAACTATACTGACATTTTTGCTGTTCCTCAAACAAAATATTCCATCTTCTGATTTCATGGTCTGTCCACCATGCCAGGAATGCTCTCCCTCCTCATGTCTGCCTCCTGATTTCCTTTCTTTCTATCAAGCATAATCGAAAACCCCTACCTTATGTGAGCTTTTCTGGATCTCCCTTCAGGCTAGTCTCTTCTTTCAGAGTTTTACTAATCTGCATTTCTTCATGAAGCTATTGATAATTTGACTTTCTTCTTTAGAGAACTGCCTGTTCACATTCTTTGACCATTTATCAAATGATAAATTATTCTTTTTAATATATTAGAAATTATTCTGATTCTTATTCTTATGAATTTGTGTCAATTCTTTATATATCTAGGAAATGTCACAATTTTTTCCATTACTTAAAGTTCAACTTAAGAAATTGTATTTTTAACAAGGTTTAGCAAAAAGAATATACTTTTGCCAGACAATGTATCTTGAGTTCTGGGCCAGAATATGTTCAAGCTACCAGTATCTCAGTTACTGTGTAATAATCAGAATAGCCAGCAGGATGCCTAGCATGTCCCTATGACATAAGCTGATTTCTTTTAAGCTGTCATCTCGTCATAATAGTGCACATTTACATACATATATCCAACTTTACAGATGAGGAAACAGAGGCATAGTGAAATTCAATGACTTGCTTAGGATCATACCGTCTACAAGTGTCTGAGGCAGGATTTAAATGCCAGTCTTGTGGACTGGGTCCAGTGCTCTATCCATGATGCATCTTCTCACATCTCAACAGACTTTTCTCCCAGATTCCTGCTGACATTACCACTGTCCTGCTTTGATTTGTTGGCTTTTATTTCTCCTTCTGTGTGTCTTTGCCCTTGGCTGAAATGTGCCCATCTGTTGGCTTTGTTCTTCACTTCTGTCCCTCGGCTTTCTCCCTGAGTAGGATGCCACTAATTACCTATGAATGAATTTGCTGTAATCTTTGCTAGACTCAGACTTTGTTTTAGTGCTGTTCCACCCCAGGTCCCTGCCGCCCCTTCTCCCAGAAAGGACCAAGTGGGATACAAAACCCTATTCTGATTATGAATCCTATCCCAAATCCTAATGATGCCAATAAAGTCATATTTCTCTCCTTGTTATGAAATTTCAGATTCCATCCGTTACCTATATATATGTGTGTATATATATATATATGTATGTATATAAAAATCTGAGTTTGTAACTCTTCCCCTAGATGCTTTCTCTTGTGCTTTATCCGGCATCTCCTTCACTGTTGTACTCCTTCTATATTGTCTTTCCCAGTTCCTCCAGCTGGTGGCGCCCTCTTGTCTCCCTGAAAGCACTTTGTATCTATTTTCCGTATACCTCTATGTACCTCCAGGACTCTCATCACTTCTTTGTAACTCTATGGCCTGACATAGTGCCTGGCTTGGAGGAGGTGCTTTCTAAGTACTTCTTGATTGATTGATAGATAATATATTCCACCTGTTGTCTTGCCTAGTCTCCAATTTAAGAGTTTTACCTCCATTTTCAATTTAAGATTTTCTTGATTAGGTGATCATATCTCTAGCTAAACACATTCTTCATGGTCATCATGAAATAGGGAGAGGCATGGGGATAGGGACTAGGCCTGTGATTTCACTGTTATAGGGAACTCCTAGAAGTTCTAATTCTACTAATGCAGGTAAGCACTTCATTTGACACTTAAAAGAGAGTTGCCTAGAGCTCAGAGAGGACAAGTGACTTGCCCAGGGTCACATAGATGGTATATGTCAGAGACAGGACTGAACCCAAGTCTTCCTGCCTCCAAAGCCTAAGCACAACCGTGTCTGCCATTCTGTCTTTTCATCATGGGATACACAAAGTTTATTGTGAAGTGCTCAGGTCTGGGAGCCGAGACATCTAGGGTCCAGTTCTTCCTTACCATTGTTCGTGTCTTTCCTCTTAGAGTTACTTTCCATTTACACTATATATCCTGCATGTAAAAAGTTGTTTGCATGTGATCTCTCCCAATGGAATGGCAGATCCATCAAGGCTGGCACTATGTTTACATATTTCTTTGCATCCCCTTCCCATCTCTGTGTTTATCATAGTGCCTAGCATGTGACAATTGCTTAATAAATGCTTTTTGGCTGGGAGTGGAAAGAGTCTCATGTCTTGTGTGAATGAAGGGAGATTTTTAATTCCTAGTTAGACACAAGAGCTTTTGTGGGCAGCACCAACTTTTGGAGCTGCTTTGTGAGTCACCCCAAATTTTGAAAGTTTTTAAGCTTAGGCTTCCTGGTGAGAGAAGGGGAGATTTTTTGAGGCAGAGTGCTCCTTGGAGATAGAAGATTGTCTACATGGTTCTTGCACAGGGTCCTACTTGAAGAACAAAGCTAATGCATTACTTGAACAGTTCAGATCTTATGGAAAGGGAATTGCTTATTCAGTAATACTTCCAAAACAGATTTATTTTCTGGGGGGAGAGTCTAACCTTCAGGGTGGTACTGCAAATCTGGGGGGGGGCGGGGAGGAGGAAAATTATGTAGAACTATAGAAAATAGGAATTTGCTGGAATGTAAAAGATTTGGTTTGATAGCAACTCCCAATTCATTTCCCTTGCAAAGGAACTTGATGAGCTGTCTGATTACTTTATATGTTTTTTATTTATGGTCTCCTATGAGCATGTAGGGTGAAATAAAGGCTGTTCTATAATTGATATGCATGTCATTTCTTGAGGGCTTATATGGGAGTTAGAGGGCCCTTTTACTCACATTTGGAGAAGAGTAGATATGAGCTATACCTAAGTTTTATTTTGAATGTTTCTTGAAGGTAGGAACAGTGGGCCAAAAAGAAACTGACTCTCTAGGCATCAACCTTTAAAATGAGCATCCCTAGGGGAGTCGTAGTTGCTCTGAGCCATGGGTTACATACATAATTAGTTCTTGCCATCCAATGTATAGTATAGCTAAAAGCACTTTACTGAAGTTTATAATGGCATGAAGGGGTCCCTGGGTGAAAAACGTAACCATTCTTCTGATTTTCTGAGTTTGTAGCCTTGATTTATAGGATCATAGATGTAGTGCTAGAAGGGACTTGAGTGGCCATCTGGTCTATTCCCCTAATTTTTGCAGATGAGAAAACAGGCCCATGGAGGGTGACTGTCCAGGGTCACATACGTAGTAAGTGCTAGAGTCAATATTTGCACCCAGATCCTCTGAGTCAAGAACTTTCTGGACCCTTCTGCTGTATACTGCTTTCTTCTTCCTTTGCCTTTGAAGGCCTCATCCTTTAAACAGGGTCTTGTGCATAAGAGGTTCCAAAGTACTTGTTGCATTGAATTACTGCAGGCTATGCTAGGAGACTGTGAACTCTAGAAGGTTTTTTACCAAACTGACTTCCAATAATGCCTGGAAATGGACTATGTGATGTCTTCTTAGGGCAGGATCCTAGAATAGGTAGAACACTAGATTTGGAGTAAGAAGATGGGTTTTAATCCTTCCTGAATGCTCTGGGCCTCAGTTATATCATTTGTAAAATGAGAGACAGGATGTTCTCAAAGATCCCAGCTAGCTCTAAATCCTGTGAACCTAATTTCAGAGAGGCTTTTCACCAAATTATTTGTAACCTGTTTTTTGTTTTGTTTTGGTTTTTTGTCCTGTCAATTCAGAATACCACCATCTAATAAGAACCAGAGGGATGCTTTCTTCATTGGTGGAGGAAGGACTCACAATAATGAATCATAGAATTTGAGAGTTCAGAGGGACCCCAGGGGCCATCTAATCAAGCCATGAGCTAAAGGAAACTCTGCTATCATATACAGATTTCCTTGAAGTTCAAGAACAGCTAAAAGGTAAGTTTGATGAAACCGTTTATAAGCAATTTGGGATATTAATAGCAGAATAGTCTCTTTGGCTCTAGGTCTAGCTACCCAAGGCATTAAAAAGAGGATTTTATGTTCACCCTTTTTTGGGTGGAGGCTGGGATGAGACAATTGGGGTTAAGTAACTTGCCCAAGGTCACAAGCTAGTTAGGTGTCAAGTATCTGAGGCCAAATTTGAACTCAGGTTCTCCTGACTTCAGGGCTGATGCTCTATCCACCTAGCTGCCCCCAATGCCCTTAAAAAAAAAACTTACATTGAATCATCTGAGGGCTTCAGAGCACATATTTATATGCATTTCACTGACCTTGTCATACCCCTTAATACCATCTCTCACTTAACCCTAAAACCAACTGTCTTATCTTACAGATGGGAAAATGGTGGTCCTGAGAGGAGTAGCTGCCAGCCAGCACTGCTGTGGGGATGAGTCCCTGGCTACTGAATAGCCTGTCAGGAATGGGCTCTCCTAGTCTGACCCGCACTGCTGGATTTCAGTATCTTCTCTCCAGTGTTTTGGGAAGCCTGATTTGTGGCTGTGGGGGAGGGGGAAAGAGAGGATGGCTAACGGGCAGTAAGAGTTACTTCCTTTTTTTAAAATAGGGAAATGCTGCTCTAATGGGAGTAGTCACCGATTTTAAGGCAGCAAAGAGATATTGTGCTTCAGACCCTTCAGACTCAGCCACCATGACCAAGTTCATTCTCTCCCTGAAATTTTCTTTATCATTTGGGGCTGACACACTCTGGAACATCTGTCTGCCATGATGTCCTCCTTTGCCCACTGAGGAGTTCCTTTCAGGAGTTTCCATTTTGGAGACACATCCAGGCTAGTCATGTTGTCTTTCCTTTCAGGGAATGCTTTAAGACATTCCAAACTTCAGCACCTTTTTGTCCCCTCCCCCCTTTCTGTTCCCTTTTATGTTTGGTCTTCCTCCATTAGAACGTAAGCTCCTCATGGGCAGAGACTGTCCTTTCTGCTTGTATTTGTAACCCTAGCACTGTAGTACAGTGTCTGGCACATAGGAAATAATTGATGAATGTTTGTTGCCTGCCAGCATTAAGGCTGATAATAATAACTGGAATATAAATGTAAAGTACTTTAAGATTTGCAAACTGTCAAGTCCTATTAGTAAGCACTTATTGCTCACTAATCAATTTTTAGTAAGTTTTTATTGAGCATCTTCATTGTGCCAGGCATTAGGCTAGGCCCTGGAGATGCCAAGACAAAAAAGAAACAGTTTCTGCCCTGAAGAAGCTTGCGGTCTTTGGGGGAAACAATATGTAAACTTCTAAATATAATAAGGACTAAGTAGCCCATGTGCAGATGGTGGGATCTCCCCTTCCCATGTGGAGAAGGCTAGGGGAGCTTATTTTAAGGAGACTCTTAATGAAATTTAATATAAGAGATATTGGAGAAAGATTGGAAAATGTGTGGACATGCTCATACTGGTTCATCCTTTTCTATCCAGCTGACCTGGATCACATTTCCTCAGCACACCCTGCTCTTGGGGTCCCTTCCTTCTTCTGATTGGAGAAGGTAGAGGTTGGACATCAGAGAGCTCCTCCCTAATCTTCTATCATTTGAGTAGGGCCCTCAGAGAATCCACCTTATCATTTTCCACCTGATGACCCTCTGGATCTCCTCATCTCTAGAAATCCATCATTTGGCAAGATGAAATCAACTCTGAGACTCATGCCTCTTCAGATCACTTCCTACTCTAGTTGCAAGACTTCAACATGCCCCCTCAGCAGGTCCACCTCACCTTTGTAACCTCCTTTTTTATGCGTTGTCTTCCCCCTTTAAGCTGTGAGCTCTTGAGGGCAAGGACTCTCTTATACCTTTCTTTGTATCTTTTACACTTAGTGTAGTGCCTGATACATTATACAATAAACAACAAATGTTTATTGACTATTGACTGTTGGATCTGGTCTGAGATTGTATGCTCCAGTGTGTATCTAAGGCATTTTCTTTACATGTCATCATGACTCTGTGGGGAGAAGGGTCCCCAACCTCCTCCATGTGGGAAGACCCTATCAGAGATGTTTTGCACATGTGCCAGTCCTTGTTACATATGTAAATACAAGCAACATATTCTTGGAGGGGGATAGGCATTTGTTGCATGAGTTCAAGTCATGAGCTAAGGATGCTAAGAAGTGGAGATGGGGAGGGAGTGCATTCCACTCTATGTAAAGGGCCATAGATGGAGATGAAATCTTATACCTGGGTAATAGCAAGGAGGATGGTTTGGCTAGACCATGCACAAAAGAGAGCAATAAACTTGGAAAGGTAGTCTGGGTCCATATTGTGAAGGGCTTTCCTTGTCAAACAGAGGAGTTTGTATTTGATCTTAGAGGTAATAGGGAGTCACTGGAGCTTCTTGAGCTAGGGCATGACATAGTCAATCCTGTACTTTAGGAATATCACTATGTCAGTTACGTGAAAGATTTGAAAAGGAGAGGTGCTGGATCCAGGGTGACCAGTTAGGAAGCTACTGCAACAAGGCAGGCAGGTGGTGATAAAGGCCTGAACTCCTGTGGTGGTTGTGTGAGCTGAGAGAAGGGGCAGGATATGAGGGATGGTGCTTATGTGGTTGTTGGAAGTAGAATTAGCAAGGCACAGGGAGTGATTGGCTATGGGGCAATGAAGAAGAGATTGACTTCAGGGTCACAAACCTGACCAATTGGAAGGATGAGTCTTATTTCATTTGAGCCTCACAGTGACCCAATGGGGGCAGGTACTATTGGTTTTATTGTGTTCATGTGTCATATGAGAAAACTGAAGGCCAGACAGGCTAAGTCAGCTTGCACATGGTCACAGTGTCTAAGGCTATCCATGTTTGCTCAGCAGCCTCAGACTGACAGAGGAGGTAACTTTCATTGTCTTTACCAAGCATAGATAGGAACAATATGTGTAGATTTGAACCCTAAAGATAAAAAAAGTATGTGTGGGGGTATCCCAAAAATCTTAGGGCAATTTTTAGCATGTCCATGCACAAATACAGAAAGAGGGAGGGAAAGAAGGAGACTGGCTTTAGGTAAAGGAGAGAAATAAATGTAAAAGAAAATAGACCTCTCAGGTTGTGTATGTGAGGGTCAGGAGAGGCCAGCTATAAGATCCTTCTATGGGAAGATGGGGAATGTGGCTTCTGTGTCTACACAGCGTAAGGCTCCCGGCCTTCAGGGGACAGATGATGTCTCAGTTGTCCCCGGGGAAAGAATGTTCTCAAGGGACTGACTAGCATTTTCCAGTTTGGAACAACTAATCCATAGCAGGGCCTGGATGGATATAAATTCTGAGAAAAGTGGGAAGAGATGATTAGAATGGATTTTTTCTTCCCCATCCAAGCCATGTACACAACTCCCAGTATTTGCAAAGGAATTTGCCAGCAAGTCCATAATTGTTTTTTTTTATAGCAAATATAGGGAAAGGACATACCTAATTTTAACGTTTTATATAGATTTTCATGCAAAGGGGCCAGAACTCTCAATATAAGATAAAATATGAGTGGGAACTACTATGATTTTCATTCAAAGCCAACAGCCAAGGAGCGCAGTGCTGGGCACATAATAACTAGCATTTATATTGTGTTTTAAGGTTTGAAAAACATTTTACATATTATTTTGATCCTCACAACAGTGCTGTGAAGTAAGTACTATTATCTTCATTTTACAAATGAGAAGACTGAAGCAAAGGTTAAGTGACTTACCCAGGATCATACTGCTAGTAAGTGTCAGGTAGGATTCTAACCCAGGTCTGCCTGATATCATGTATTTTGTCTACTGTACCACCTAGCTTCTTGTTCAAATGAATTGAACTGACACAAAGAAAATACATATCATCTAAAAAACAATCAACTTAATAACTTCATGGTTTAGGAGGGAGATGAGAGAAAAGAGATAGACAGAACTAGTTATAGCACAGGGTAAGAAAGAGACAAAGGGCAGACTGGGCTTGCAGAGAGGATTCCTCAGTGTCAGAATTGTGAATTGTTAGCTTCAGCATGGGGCTCAGAAAATTTGGGTTCTTGTCCCATTTTTGCCCTTAACAAAGTCAGCACTGGCCTGCAACTCTATTTTTAGGATTATTGGTAAAATGAGAGGATGGTCTAAATGGTCTTCGAGGTTCTGCCTGGCTCTGATATTGAATGACCATGATTGAGTCACAGACAGCCTAGGTGCACACAAGACCAGACTTTCTCTTCTCCCATTCTCCCATTTTCCTAATGTTTTTCCAACACACAGGCAGGTTTTATTTACTCATACTTTTCTACCCATGAATAGGTAACTGTGGATTGATGAGAAATCACCTGGATTTGACTGTATTTTTTTTCCCAGCCTCTATTTACTTCTCAGGATCAGGCATTGGAAAGATCACTTGACTTTAGAGTTGCAGTAACAGGTTCAGATTTTGTGTTTAACACCTCTTGGGTGACCTTGGGCAAATAACAGTCTTGTTGGACCTCAGTTTCCTCATCTGTAGATTGAAGGGTTGTACTAGATAACTTCTGAAGTCTTTTTCTAACACTAGATCCAAGATCTTGCTCAAGTCTTTTTTTGTAGGTGTTGGGAGTACTCCAGTCAGCAGTGGGGTCAGGGTCAAGTTCTAGGGCATACCTGGGATTTTAGAGGTATTTAGACATCAATCTAAGGGCCCCTGGAACTTCCAGATTGAACAAGATGCCTCAGTGACTTCAGTGAACTTGAAGCATTGGAATGGGCCCAAGCTTCTGAAGTCATGGGAGCCTGTACACAACCTTTAACCCGTGGTGCATTCATTCCTTAAATTATTCTCCCAATCTGGAAATTCAGCTGTTCACCTTCATTCTCTTCAGTGTCCTATTTCTTTCTCTGCCTTGGCCTTCATCTGTACTGTAACTCTAGAGATACTGTAGATGGTTTCCTTGTAATTATGTCATCTGATCCTAGTAAGTCCTGGGATTTCTCAGTTTGATTTTATCTCTTGGATGGTGAGGACCCAGATGAAACGCTTTTGACCTCAGCCCAAATGAACAGTAAAATGAAAAACTCTTACCTGGACATCCACTCTTTCTCTTTTATTTTTGTATTTTACTTTATTTCATATTTGTATTCTCAGTGCTTAGCACAGAGCCTGATCCATAGTGTTTATTAAATGCCTTTTTAAAAAATTAATTCACCATACCTAACAAGTCCCCAAATAGTCCTGTCCTGTGTGTCTGCATTCCAACTGGATGCAATGTTGGAGGGTGCTCTGGGCTCTGCACTATGGCCAGTCAGTCAATAAGCATTTATAAACCTCTTCTTATGTGCCAGGAATTGTGCTGAGTGCTGAGAATATAAAAGCAAGCAAAAAGAAAGACAGATTTTGCCTTCAAGCAGTTTATACTCTAATGGTGGAAATAACACATAAAAAGGTGCTGAAAAGGGATGGGTGGGTAGAAGGAGAAGGTATGGAATCAAAAAGACGACTGCTCTGAGTACCCATAAATGGAGGTTCTGGGAGGAGGTATCCAATTTGAAGGAGAGGCCCTGGGGCAGAGGGTATTTTTAAGGTATGTGTCTGTTCCAAGGCTGATGTGATCTTCCAGGAGGAAGAACTTTCCGGGGCATGGTAGAGGAGTCTAGAGAGGAGTAGAGCCTTGTGGGAAAATGGTCCTTGGGCCTCTCTCAGGTTCTTAGAGCAGCAGCAAAATGTCACTCACCTCTTGACCCCACCTCTTCATGTGACTCATGTCGGTCATTATCCCCACCCCTGCGCTAAACAGATCTTACAGTTTGTATGTCCCCCTTCTTCCCTCTTGCTCTCCAGTCCCTTCTACCCTATTCCTGTTTTCTTTCTATCTTTTTGAGTTTCATTTAAGGTCATTTACAAGGAGATACTGTAGAAAATATTTAATCTAAATGGTAGAAATAAATCACAGCAGGTTAACATCAGTCCTCTTGGCCCCTGCATTCCTAGCTTGCAGCCCTTTCTCTTCTCCCATTGTCTCCCAAGTAGCAGGCTGCACAAAACCCCAGATTTTCCCTTTGCCTTGCTCTCAGCTAAGAGCAAGCAATGGATTTTACTAGAGGGACTTTTCACTGAAAAAATACCATCATAGATCAACTTTATGTTGATACAATGTAGAATGTGGAAAACTTTAGGTGTTTTCCCCAAAGGTGGCATGGACTGAGCAAGCACGGAGACACTAGGTACTGGTTTTACTTCTAGGTGGATGTTTTCTGCTCCCTAATCTCCCGATCAGATCTCCCAGTCTCCTTGTCTTGCTATCAGATGTCTGCATTTAATGGTGTGATACGGGTTTGCTCTGGCCCTAGTGAGGGCCAGGTTTGCTTACATTCCCCAGGCCCCACCCCCCACCTTCCAGGGTTCTATAGTACCCCAAGGTTGGGAATGTCTCTCCTCATCTATTATTTTCTCTCCTTTTAAGGGACTACTGACTAACATCCCAACTGGTCTTAGCTGCTTACATCCAATTAGTTTTTGTAAAGGAATATTGATTTACTCAAAGGCCTAACACTAGCAAACATACCCGCATTTCCCCTAACGATACCACCTTGTTCTGGGGAGAGGAGAAGGCTCAAGAATTAGGCTCACAGGAGCATTAAACCCACCAAGTTAAAAAATCAAAGCCACACTGGGGTAGGGTCCCAGGACCCTGGTTTCTCAGGGTTTCCTTCCTGGGCTGGTTGCAACATCCAGTGTAGAATCCTTGACTCCAAGATCTCCATGGCTTGAGTTCCCTGTTCAGGGAGTTCCCTCCCTGAACCTAGAAAAGGACAAATGAAACAGACTAAAATCCCTAGTCACTTTCTTAGCCCAAGGGGAGGAGGAAGTAGTCCTGAGGCCCTCCTCCTTTTCCACATGGTCTCACATGCTGTGGTTGAATGGAAATGAAGGAAATGAGAATGAAGAAAGAGTTATTGTGCTTTACTCAGGTAGCTTTTTAAAAATTTATTTTTAGTTTTCAGTATTCATTTCTATAAGGTTTTGAGTTCTAAACGTTCTCCCCTCCCCAAGACAGTGTACAACCTGATATAGGCTCATATACATTCATATTATCATAGGCTACGCAGCTCCCTACCTTATCATAGGCCAACACAGAATGTCCCCTCATGCCTCAGTTCTCCTGTCTCCTAGAAGCAGGTTCCCCAGCATTTCTCACGTGGATGGTTCTATTTTAGGTGACCTGGGCATGGACCAAGCTCCCATTACAACTGCATCTCTCTGCCTCTTCAATAAGGTCATGTTTGAGAGGTTATCATAGTCCTGCTAAGGAAGGTGGGGAAGGGAGGAGGCGCACAGCTGTGTGCTTGAGCACTCCCTTTGGCCCCAAGCTTTCCCATTACATTTAAATTCAGTCTTTTAAAAAATCTTTGCCCTGGCACTCTCCTTTACTCTCACGGTCATAGGAATACTGGCCTGTGCTCAGCCTGAGGCTGCTTTAAGGCTATGTTAGAGGGGCAAACATATCACAGTGCATTTTCTTATGTGTTATATGTGTGTGTCTCCTCTCAGTTTTTCTCTTCCTCTTTCTTTTTGTCCCTTTCTCATTCTGTCTCCCACTGCAATCCTTCCCCCATTACCATTTCGATTTGTTTTTCCCCTTTAATATGCCATAATATAGACCTAAAGGATGGTACAACTAAATGGAAAGATGGCTTACAGATTCTCCTTGGGGAGGCAAAATATAGAGTTGGCAGAGTTGGTTTTATTGTGCCCCCAAAAGAAAAAAAGGGAAATAGATAAAGGAAAAGTCTTTGATTACCATATTGTAAAATCAATTGCTAGAACAAGGAGGTCAAAAGAACTTAGAAACCACCCAGGGAGCAAATGCTCAGTCATCTTGCCTAGTAAAGAAACATAGCAACTAAGAGTAACACTAGTTTAGAATATAAACTAATTTTTAAAACATTATGGAGGATGTGGAAGATTATAAGATGTATTGGCTCACAAAACGTGAAGAGCAATGGAGGGAAAAACCAGTGTACCCCACATAAACTCTGGGAGATATTTGTCACAAATCCTACTGATAGCAACAAACCGGGTCCCCAGAGGGTAGCTAGCCTTATTTCCTTTCTCTCTGGAAGGATTCTAGAGGAACGCCAGAGGGGCTGTGGATTCTTCTAATGCTATTGCTTCAAACCTTTATCATTGTATTCCCTCTAATGTCAATCAACCAATTACCTCTTCAATATCATCTAACCAATAATTAGTGCTCCAATATCATTTAACTTGTTGATATCACCTTGAGGTCACTCAAAACCAAATAATATCAGATAGCTTTTACAAACCTATATTTACTGAAAAGATATATCAAGAACTGAAGTACAAATGTGTCCCCTGAATTAGGGCACAGTGTCCTCTCTACTTCTTTAGTCCTTGGGGGAAGTAGGTTCAAACTTAATGTTGCTGCTATGCACATTTCCACCACTGATTTTGCTTTCAGGCGCATCATAGTTGATGGATAAATTGCTCCCTTGCTAGAAGGGCACAGTGTCTTGGCTGCCAGGTCAGTTTACTACTAGGTTGGGTCAAGTAGGTTGCTCCTCTATGCTGCACCTGCATACCAGACAAAGAGTGAGTCTACTGATGTTTGGAGACCTCACAGGGCCTTGTACCAAAGGAAAGAAGACATAAACAGGAGGCCAACTGATCTTGAACGTAATCTTGCGTAGCAGGCAGTGCGCTCATTGACTGAGGAGTGGGAAGAAGGACAACCCTTTTCTAGGCCCTTGAGAGCTCACAGAATTGTCCTCATACCTCATAACCAGCAGGAAGGACAAAGAGGTCAAATTCCTCTGTTGGAATCTTTTGGATGAATGTTCGCTAACAATTTAGCAGCTAATTAAAAGCCCTTTCTTCACTATGCAGTAAAAAGACAGGAAACCATTTTTCTGTATAAAAGTCAGCTCATCTCCATTATGTCATCATAGTTTTCCAGAAGCAGGCTTACCACCAAATGTAGGTTGACAGTAGGCAGTCTATTGTGCATGCTCCTAGGAACGGTCCCACTTTTGGCTTACTAGCCAAAATTATACTATTATACTGTACCCCATTATAGTAGTTTGTAGAAAATTTGATGTGAGACTCAACAAAGTCATTTCATTTCAAGGACATTTAGAGATAAAATGTGAAGAACAACAAATAAACAGAACATATGTATTAATCTCTCCACAATCTATTTCTATTGTTGTTGATGGTGAAACCATCATATTTCTCAGTACGTAATATGCTATATGAGGAAGTAGAAATGGCACTCAGAAAGATATTTTTGAGGAGGTAGCTGGACCAGATCAAGTATGTACAGAATAAATAATTTTGAAAGTGTAACCTAACTTTAGGCTTCACCCATAAAGGTATGGCCACTGAAATGTTGGTGAAGGGGATTTATTATCAACCAATTATC
Source organism: Pseudocheirus occidentalis (assembly GCA_028646575.1). Lineage (NCBI taxonomy): Eukaryota > Metazoa > Chordata > Mammalia > Diprotodontia > Pseudocheiridae > Pseudocheirus > Pseudocheirus occidentalis. The sequence continues at coordinate 147,596,281 of CM053595.1, read as the reverse complement.
TCTTCAATATAACCTAACCAATAATTAGACACCTAATGTATAGAAGATAAAGAAACCAAATGTTTATTTTTAAAAGAGAAATCACAGATACTATAAAAAAAGGCAGTCTAAAAGTTATCACTAGCTATTGGCCAATATACCCATCTTCTCACTTTTCATAAAATCTTTTAAAGAATGATCTACACATATATATTAAGGGTATCCTTGATGAAAAATATGAGAAGGAAAAAGGCAGGCTTCCACAAACAACTTTCTGTTGTAGAACAACACATCCCTACAGAAACAATTGATTGGGATGTATAGAAAATGCAAGTTACTGTTGTAGATAATTATATTTAGCCCGTGGGAACCCCAGACGGATACCTCAGATTTGAGGTATTTTGTGGGTCAGCATACACTCAAAACCATAGTTTTTCAGTCCCCACTGATTGTTTTACTCTTATAAAACCAAACAGAGGAAATAATTCAATACAAAATACTTTTAGTCAAACACCATTGCAAAATAAACAACCATAAAGCTTTCTCTCACGGACATTAGGGTATACTAGAAATTTCGCTCCCTTGTCATATCATAGATTGCCGCACCATTGGTGGGAGAGGACATACATGCAGAAACACCTGTAACCAGTTGTACGTAAGGAGGATTTTGTTATCCTTTTTTAGAGTTTAGTTTCTCAGGATCCATGGCCATGGCAATGTCTAGTTTCCAGGTGTTAGCTAGATAATAACTCCCAGAATATACCCAAGGATCCTAGAGAGTAATTCGTAGAATCATAGTGGTAGACAGTCCTACTGGGGCTGTGCCGTGAGATATGAGATGACATAATATGATATTTATTACACTTGTGCAGAATGACAATATTGCTAAAGTTAACCTGTGAGCTTAATGTTGGCAAGATGTCTTCTTTGTTGTCCTATAAAGAATATGGGCACTGGACAGTGAGTGGGGAATCTATAGTGGAATCCATTTAGGATTTGAGTAATGCATAGAGGAATGTGTGTATCTGCCTCAACTGGCCCCCATGGAGGCTCGAGGACATTTAGGGGAGTGTGCTAGCTGGAATGCTAGATCTGACTCCATTGACCCCATCAAGATGTAGGAGTAGTTGCCCTTCTTCACGCTGGTCCTTGTGAGAAGGGTTGTTAGGGAATGCTATTGGAGTTGGTGTAACCCACCATTATCAGCAGTTCCATGTGAGAAGACTAGACTAGAATAAAGCTTATTATTAACCCTTCTAAAGCTGTCTTTGTGTCTGACCAGATCAAGAGTGGACTTGTTAGAGGCTGGAGTCCAAAAACTTAGTGCCTCCTGTGTGTTATCTGTGCAACACTAGTGAATGTACATGAAAGGACACATGTATCAGAAACACATACCTGGAACATGTTTGGGTAGGTCAGCTTATGCCATTAACATAAAAGCACCACTAATGTCCCCTGGTGGCTCCGTTGTTTTGTTATCTACTGCTTTCTGCTAGGTGTAAATTCTAAGGTGGTTTCTTCTAAGGTAGAAGGAATCTATTAGTTCTTTGCCCAGAAACTAGCTTTCACTTCTCTGTGAGCCAGAGCACAGCTAGCCACAACCAGTCAACTATATAGAGAAACCCTTAGACATTTTAAAGTTTGTGTTTTAAACTTTTCTGCTGTTGCACAGTCTAGATTCTGATCTGATTTGTGGTACAAAGTTTCTTTTTGTTTCTGTCATACTCCTGGTTACTAGCTTTGACCCCTCTAAATGTCCTTGGGATTCCATTTAGAAAAACTTCCATGGAGCTCTATGGAATTGGTATGAGAAGATTCTTATCAACCCTTATCATGACTCTGGTTGCCATATAAATAAATTCTAGAGAAAAACTGAAAAAGTCTGTATCAAAGTGGTGAACTGATGACCTTTGTCTTAATGACCTTTGCCTTAACATCTTCTCAGGAACCAAAATTTCTGTGGTCCTTACATATAAAAAAGCATTTGATTGTGGAACAAAATGTAGCCTGCTTTCTTCCAATAATATTTACCCCCTACATAATGTTTCAACCATACAAGATTCTTATGTATATGTGTGTGTGTGTATCCACATATATATGTATATCCACAAAAATAACTTTTTCCAACCATCTTCTATCAATTAAGCAAAGTCTAAAGCTCATATACTCGCCAAAGGCCTTTACTATTGTTGGGGAAAAAAAGTTCTGCATAGAATCCAAACGGACTCTGTAGAATCTCATGAGAGAGTGAATTCTTCCAGATGATTTTGTTTGTGGGTTACACTAAGCCAGGGTGGGGAACCTGCAGCTTTGACACCACATGTGACCCTTTAGGTCCTCAAATACAACCCTTTGACTGAATCCAAACTTCACAGAGCAAATTATTTTATTAAAGGGAGGAACTAAAGCGGTGCATGTAGCCTTGAGGCTGCAGGTTCCCCATCCCTGCAGGCCAATTGCATCAAACCTCAGAATTCTACAGGTCTACTTCAATGAGACCCGTGGCCTTTTAAAAGAGTTAACTTAACAATCCATATAGGAATGGCAAAATGGATGAATAATAACTGGTCTCCAGTCTGTGAAATGGAATTAGTCAATTATGATACATATCTTAAGACTGTCACTGTAGCTGGACAGTGAGTTATGCCAAGAATTGAATAGGATATTGAATAGGCTGGATTATAGGTGGGAAGCAGAGCATCACTTTCAATGATCCAAAGCTGTTAGCTGCCACCAAAAAAAATGCTGGTAATTTCCTCATAATATTATAGGAAATCATGGGATGCACAGTTTATGTAGAATTAAAATGATGGGGCAATGAAGATACTTATGGTGAATGTAAGAAGACTAGCTTGTCTGTTTTCTGCTTCAGATCTTTCAAGACAGCTAGATGGTGCAGTGCGCTGAAGTCAGGAAGACCTGAATCCACATCTGGACTCAGATACTTACTAGCTGTGTAAGTCACTTAACCTCTGTTGCCTTGCAAAATTGGAATAATAATAGCATCTATCCCTCATGATGTGAAAATCAAGTGAGAGAATAATCATAAATGACTGAGCACAGTCGGCATGTAGCAAGTGCTCTATAAATGTTAGCTGTTATTATTCTGCTTTATTTTCTGATGAAGAGGTGACCTTTCTCCTAGCCAAGATCAATCCTTTCCCTACTTGTACCCTTGATCCTGTCCTTTCCCATCTCCTCCAGAAGCTTGCTCCTATAATCATTCCTCTCATTCTAATTGTCAATCTCTCCTGATATACTTGTTTCTTTGCTGACTATAAATCTGCCCTCATCCTTATTTAAAAACAAAAACAAAAATAAAAAAACAACCCTTTGCTCAATTGTCCCATCCTTTCACACTATTATCCTTTATTTTGCCTCCCTTTCAAAGGTCAAACTACTTAGAAAACACTGTCTACACTCTGCCTCTAGACTTCTTTCCTAACCCACTTTCCAGCCTCTCCAGTCTGGCTTTTTGCCTCATTATTCAACTGAAACCATTCTCTTTAGGTTGTCAGTGATTTCTTAATTGCTGAATCTCATGGCTTTTTCTCATTCTTCTTTCTCCTTGCCTGATCTGTAGCCTTTGACCCTATTGATACCTCTCTCCTCTCTGAGGATTCTTGGTTCTCCTCTCTCTCTGGTTGATTCTTATTATTTCCTTTTGCAGGATCATCAGTTTCATCCAGCTCACTGAGTGGGGGACTATACCCCGTCGTCCCCCCCGGCTCTATCCCCAAGATGATGGTGGTTCAGTAGACAGAGCTCTGGGCCTGGAGTCAGGAAGGTCTGAGTTAAAATCCAGCCTCATACACTTACTAGCTGTGTGACCCCAGGCAAGTCACCTAACTGGTTTGCCTCAGTTTCCTCTACTGTAAAAGGGGGCTAATAATAGCATCTATTTAGTAGGCTTGGGGTAAGGATCAAATGAGATAATATTTGAAAAAAAAAGCACTTAGCAAAGTTCCTGGCACATAGTAGGTGCTGTGTAAATGCTATTCCCTCCCCTGCCTCAGTCCTAGGCTCTCTTCTCTTCTTTCTCTACATCAGCGGTTTTCAACCTGTGGGTTATGTTCAATTTGTAACAATGGAAATACATCCTGCATATCAGATATTTACATTACTATTCAGGAGAGTAGCAAAATTATGGTTATGAAATAGCAAAGAAAATAATTTTATGGTTGGGGGGGGTCACCACAACATGAGGAACTGTATTAAAGGGTCATGGCATTACAAAGGTTAAAAACCACTGCTCTACACTCTTACCTTCAGTGATCTAATCAGCACACATGAGTTCATTATCATCTCAATGCAGAGGAAAGAAATGGGGACTAGATTTTGATTTCACTGGTTTGGGAGTCTTTCAGATGAGACACTGTCTCTACCAATGCTGGTCAGCACCTTCTCTACAATGAATAGTCTTAGCCAGTTAAGTAAAATATGGAGAAACTAAGTGACTGGCATAGAGCCAAACAACCAGGATGTGTCAGATGCAGAATTTGAGCCTTGCTTCAAGGTCAGCTTTCTACTGCCCTACAGTCTCTAATTGCTATGTAAATAATCCCAAATCTATCTCAAATCTAAACTCTCCCCTGAACTCCAATGTTGCATTATCAACTGCCTGCTGGTTTTCTCTCTTTGGATGTCTAGTAAGCGTCTCAAACTAAGTATGTCCAAAAGGGAACAAATATTTATTTCCCTTTGAAACCTTTGCCTACTTCAGACTTTGCTTTTTATATTGAACACAGCACTCTCCTTCCCCCAAACAGGAATCTTTGGTGTGTGGGCTTGCCAGGCCCTTTTCAGGGCTGCTAATTTACTTTTGGTGTCCACCTGTCTCACCTGTAGTTCCAAGAAGCTAAAGCATGAACAGTGGCCACACCCTGGAAAAACCATCTTGACAGATGGACTAAACCAGGTTGAGGGTGACCAACAGGCCTCAACCATCAGTGAGTAGTTAGAAGGACGTCTATCCCACGCATGTGAACACTTCCCAGGGGAATGGTCACATGAGAACAATTTGTTACAGTGGCCATGAAGGTGGCCGAATTAGGTATTGTGGAACACTTAGAGCTCAGTCGGACATTAAAGACACCAACCAAGGTCATCCACTCCATCTCAGGCCATGACCAGTCATCTTGACATTTGTCTTGCAACTGGACTTTGATGACTCTGGAAGAGAAAGTGAGGATGACAACTTTGTGCAACTCTGCCTCACTTAAGTCCAAATCAAGAAATCACCCTCATCCACTATTTTACCCCAACGGTGTGATGTCATTGGTCCTCTTTGAAAATGAAGGACAAACAACAACATCCTTCCAGTCATATGGGTTTGCAACCTTAGATTCATCCTTGAGTCTTCCTTCTTTGTTCTCCAAAGCCTATCAATTATCAAGCCTTTCGCTGATTCTCCCTCTACAATATTTCTCCTTCTGTCCCATTTTCTCAAATCAGTTTCTACCCAGGTTCACACCCTTATCACCTCTTGTCTGGACTATTGCATTAGCCAATTAATTGGTCTTGCTTTTAGTCCTTGCCCTCTCCAACCTACTCTCTACTTAGCTGCCAAATTGACATTTTAAAAAGGATGTGACCTTGTCGCACACATACTCAAAAATACTCACTGGCTTCCTATAATATCTAGGGTAAAACACAAAATCCTCAGCCTGGTAGTTAAAGTCCTCCGCAATCTGGTAGGCTTTATTTAGTTACTATTCCAATTTTATTTCCTATTTCTTTCTTTCTTTGTACACTCTCCATTCCAATCAAGTTGGCTCAGTAGCCATTTGCCGTATCTGGCGTTGCTCCTCCCACCTTTATACCTTTCTCCGTGTCTGGAACACATTCAGTACCTTCTCACCAGCACTTTAGAATATCCCTAGATTCCCCCTCCCAAATTATAGCCCCTTGAGGAAGGGCTACCTCCTAAACTCAGTCATTGCTGATTCCTGCAGGTTGCTTGCAGGATTACTCTTCCTTTTGAAACGACTGCATGAACTTGGCATTTCCTTATGTGTGGACATACTGTATCTTCCCAGTCAGATATCATCTCCTTGAAGTCAAGGACTATTGTCTTTGACTTCCTTATATCCCCAATACCTACCACAGTTCCTTATACATAATAAGCACTTAACAAATGCTTGTTGTATTGAATTAAATTTGATAATCTGTATTAATGTATGTGGTTGGGTCTTGTGTTCTGGTTACTCTTCCAGGGAACCACTGGATTTTAAATAGAGGTTTTCTAGATACAATTTCTTAATCCAAAGGGGCTTATTTTAATGGTGGGAATTTTAAGGAATGTGACAGAATGATGGAGGAGATATTTTGGGGAACAGTTATGGCCTTGTGGGACCCAAAAAGTTAAACCTTGGAGGTAGCATAGCATGGTAGAAAGGGCATTGAAGTCAGAAGTCAGAAGTCTCAGCTGTATCACTAGAGTTATTGTTTGGCCATTGTCATGTCTGACTCTTTGTGACCTCATGGACCATAGCATGTCAGACTCTTCTATCCTCTTTCTGAAGTCTGCCCAAGTCCATCTTCATTGTTTCCATGACACCATCTATCCATTTCATTCTCTGCTGTCCCCTTTACCTTTTGCCTTTAATTTTTCCCAAGATCAGAGTCTTTCCCAATGGGTCCTGTTTTCTCATTGTGTGGTCAAAGTGTGTAAGCTTCAGCTTCAGTCTTTCCAATGAATGACATGAATTAATTTATGTAAGTATTGATTGTCTTGGGGTGGCTAGGTGGCACAGTGAATAGTGCACAGGCCCTGAAGTCAGGAGGACCTGAGTTCAAATCAGGCCTCAGACACTTGACACACTTACTAGTCATGTGACTTTGGGCAAGTCACTTAACCCCAACTGCCCTCCAGAAAGCCAAAAAAAGTATTAACTGACTTGATTTCCTTGCTCTCCAAAGGACTCTCAAAAACCGTCTTCTGCATCGCAATTCAAAAGTGTATCACTTAGAGAAGATTCTTAACTTGTCTATCTATGATCTTTCTTTTAAAAATTTATATATATAATATATACATATGACATACTATTTCATAGAAAGTATGTGTGTGTAATTATATTCCAGTATAATTGGCTTCCTTTATAAATCTTATGTATTTTATTCAGTTCATTTAAAAACATTGTTCTTCTCATCAATGCACAGTTATAAGACAACTCTACAAGTCTCAGAATGGAAGGAGATGTCTACATTCAGAGAAAGATCTAGAAAGACCAGAGTTTAAATGGAGACTGAAGCAATCTACATGCTATCGTTCTTTTTCATGTTTGGTTTTGTTTCTTTCCCATTGTTCAGTCCATTGGTTACAACCCTTCTATACAACCAGACTAATGTCCAATGTGAAAGTATTTGCAGATCTTATACTTGATTGTATGCTGCCATGGGGGGGGAGGGGAGAGGAGAAAATTTGAAACTCAAGGGATTGTGGAACTAAATCTTGTAAACTAAAAGTAAGTACACAACAAAAAAATAAAAGTAAGTAAACAAATCAATTAAAAAAAAACATTGTTCTGAGGAAGGGTCCATATGCTTTACTAGGCTGCCAGAGAGAGGTCCATGACCACAAAAAGGTTAAGAACCCCTGCACTAGAGACAGTACAGCATAATGGATGGAGTGTTAGACTTTGAGTAGAAAGACCAGAGTTCAAATAACAGACAAAGCACACTCTGATGCCTTTCCAGCTTTTTTTCCCTCTGGAGCGCCTTGGACAAATTCTGCCACTAGGTGGAGCTCCTGCCTCCCGTTTGCCTGCATTAGCCCCTTGACCTTGTAGATATCTTTTTTTTTTTTTTTTAAACCAAGCTCTTTCTGGTTCCCCTCTGGCTCTTAACTATTTCTTCAATGTTGAGGGGAAAGCAGTCAGTTCATCTTTAGTTCACAGATGGGATAGCCTTGCCTTTCCAGGAAGGGGAGTCTAGCATGCGACTAGTGATAATCAAGGAAATATTTATTTCTTGAAATGGAGTTAGGGAGACTTTCGAGGTGAAGCCTGAGCTAACAGAGACACGCTATTCTCTGCACCCCTCACCCCATTTCTAGAGGCCAGTCAGGCCTAACTCCAGGGCACAGGAAGCCACAGTCTGAAGTCTCCTTTTATGGCCCATGTCGCCTTGTAGAGGCAAAAGGATTTCAGAGACTAACCAGCTCAGGTGGCTCATTCTATAGATGGGAAGACTGAGGCTCATACAGGTGGAGTGACTTGCTTAAACACATAGAGATAGTAAGTGGATTTTACTGGCATCTTCTAAATCTGAATCCACCGTTCTTTCTACTATGGGTACAAAGGACCACACTGTCTTAGAGCCAGAAGGGACTTTAGTGCTCAAGTCTGACTCCATTTTACTGATTAAGAAACTAAGGCCCTGAGTAATGCAGTGACTTGCTCCCCAGGTAGACAGCAGCAGAACGAGGGTTTCAGCCACAGTTCTTTGACTCCAAACCATTTATTCTTTCTGCTATGTCACATGATATGTCAGTCTACACTTTTAATTTTCATATGTATAATTTTAGTTTTAGTTTTGAGCTTATTGTTTGATATTGAGCAGACTTGTTCCTTTAAAAAGTCCAATTTATGAAGACATGATTATTTTTTAAAGTTATTTAATCACCTGATATGACCTTGCCCTTCTCCGGAGTTCACAACCAGGAGGATGAGGAGCCAGACCACAAAGTCATCATTCTTAGGATATTTAGGCTGCACAGATCTTACCAACAGCACATTCCTGGAAAACTCATCGGGAAGGAAAAGTGGTGAAAAATGGAACATCTGCCTTTCTTCCCCAAGGGCTGTAAAACAGAAAGCCTTGTACCTTGTGGAAATCCTGTGGTTATGTTGCTCTCACCGTAGATGGCGCCCAGTGAATCCCACTTAAGCTACATTCATTCTATTGTTTGCTAAAATGGTCAGGAACTGGTCTGTCACATGATTCCTGAGGTAAAAAAACAGTTCTCTTTCTTAGGCAGCATGGGCTGAGCTGAGGAGAGAAATTCAGAGCAGTAGTAGACCTGTGGTTCAGGTCCTCCCAGTGAATTTTGGGCTCATGTGGACCAGGGGCCAGTCCTAGGATTTTACCTCCGCGAGAGTCACTTTTTCTCCTTGGTTCTTTGTCTCCAACTGAAGTTAATCCAGGAAAATCTAAAATAAAGCTTAGTTAGAACTCATGTCTAAATTTCCCCATATGTGGGTAATAGGGTCCCCTACTCCCACAAAGGAAGAACTCAATGTACAGTATGGGTATGGGGTCTGTGACAACCTTTATTTCAGCCACAGTTAGTTCATTAGATGCTAAGAACTCACAGGAACCAGTGAATTAATAGAGTAACATAAAATCCTCAATTAGCACTCTTCCCCCTGAAAGGAAACTGAATTTGGAGATGCTTTGGGGGCAACCATCTGTCATTCCCCTTTCCCACAGTCTTCCACAGTCTCTTCAAGCCATGGAATATCATTTTGAGATTTACACTTGCTCAGGAAGGTAAATATACCTTCTATCTATAAATAGGTCTTTCTGAACATGCAGATTGCTTTTCCTGGACTTATATTGTATAAGATGTTCAAGGAGGACTAATACTTCTGATGTGAGGCCTTGCCAAACCCTTTTAAGGACTGCTCATTCACTTTTGGTGTTTGCCTGTCACCCAGCTTCCACTGTGGTTCCAAGAAGCTGTGCATTTGAAGTGGCCACGTTCTGGTAAACTATCTTAGCAGACAGGCTAACGCAGGTTGGAAGTAAACCAGCAGGCCTCAAATCTGTCAGTGAGTTATGGGGATATCTGTCCCATACATGTGAAGACTTTCCCCAGTGGAATGGGTAGATGAGAACACTTTGTGCAAGTGACCATGAAGGTGGCTAAAGCAGGCACCATAGGGTGATTAGACTTTTGTGAAACATTAAAGGTGCCAAGGTCATCCACTGCACCTGGGGTCACTGCCAGTTGTCTTAGCTCTTGTCTGGCCCTCGACTTTTATAGCTCAGGAAGAGAGAGGGAGGCTGAGGACTTTTGAGGACTCTGCCTTACTTAAGTCCAACTCACATGAGTCAAGATAATCACCCTATGATGTCACTGGGTCTTCTTCAAAAGGAAGGATGGATTGTTTGAATAACTCATAGGTTTTGATGTCTAAGCAGGGAGCTGAGCAGGCACCATGTGTCTTTGGAATCAGAGGCCCTGGGTTCAAGTCCTAACTCTGACACTTTCTCCCTTTTTGACCTTTCAACTTCCCTGTGCCTCAGTTTCCTCAAGGAATACACTGCATTAAGAAGGTTAAGTCAATAGCATTAGAAAAAGGACAACTCTCCCTAGCCTTTCAGGGACAGAACTGCAAGGGGGAGATGTAACTAGTCTTGCTCTGTAAGAGTGAGGTCCGGGTTATCACTAAGCTGCCTTGGAATCCCCAGCTTCTTGCCATTCTCAAACTAGGAAATCTCTTCCTACAGTAACTGTCACCGTGGCATTTCTGGCTCCTGTTCCAGGGCCTCTGAGCATGGCTGGAAGAACTAATGAAACAGTCGGTTTCACCTGCTACATCATCTCAGCTGGACCCACCTCTGCTTAATGCTTCTTCTGCTTGGTCCTGGCTGACTCCTTATCTCAGCATCATGCAATTTTTTTTAAATTAGAGAATTATAGATTTAGAGGTGAAAGGGACCTTAGAGGTCAGATGAAAAACCAACACCTAGGTCGCCAGTGAGTTAGCAAGGGTTTTACACACACACACACACACACACACACACACACACACACACAGAGTTGGGATTTGAACTCCAAGTCCTCTGACTCCAAATATGAATCCCTTTCCACTATGCCACCCAGGAGTGGGGGCCTAGTAGACAGAGGCAGAGTGATCTGCTTAGGATTGTAGAGCTAGTAAATATCTAAGGCTAAATTTGAACTCAGCATCACCTAGCAGCCTCTACATTACTGACAAGAGGTCATACAGCCTCTGCTTCTAGTAGTGGGGGAGAACCCATTAGCTCTAGAGGCAGGCTCCCCTACTTCAGCAATAGCTCTGATTGTTAGGAAATCTTTCATGACATTAAACCCAAATTTGTCCGTTTGTGACTTTCACCCACTACACCTAGTTCTGTCCTCTGGGACTAAGTAGAGCCTATTCCTATAGCCCTTCAAATACCTGAAAACAACTACCATGTTCTATTGAGAGTCACAGGGCTAAACTTCCCCAGTTCTTTCAAATAATAGTCCTATGACATGAACTTGAGACCATTCATTATCCTGGTAACCCTTGTCTGAACACTCTCTATCTTGTCAGAGCCTTTCCTAAAATGTGGTGCCCAGGACTGAACACAGCACTCCAAAGATTCTATGTTGCCATATGATCCAACTGTATTGATTTACCAGCCTCCTCCTGTACCCACAGGTCATGGAATGCGAATGAGGAGGAATACTACCACTGTCTTGGGCTCTACTTCTGTGTCTTAGACTAGGATTGGGAAAGCAAGGGAGAAACTGGGGAGTTCTGGAAGGTGGCTCCATCTCCCAGCCTTCTTATTAGTCATGGGAAGCTTCAGGAAAATTTCCATTTTACCTTCCAGTTCAGATTCACCCCTTTGCATAGCCCCTCAATTGGCTTTGTTCTGGGCCTGGGTTATCTGGCATTTTGAACCCTGCTCTGATTACTAGTCTGGTTCCCACTGAAGATAAATGCACACAATTTTGCCATCCATTCTGCCTCTTTGCTCATCCAATTTTGAGCATGTTCTGAGTGTTTTCGGAACCATTTCCTGGAGGAGAAGGGGGAAACATGGCAATATTCATCAGTGTTCTATTTTTTCTCCTTCTAGTCTCTAAACTACCATCACTCTGAGTCTTGAGGCAAAATAATCTTTTGAAGTAGAGAAGTCACAGCATGAACACTGGTATTTATGTGTCTTTTTTAGGTTTGCAAATGACTTTATGTGTGCGTTGTTCCACTTGATCCTTATCAAACCCCTTGGAGATAGGTACTAAGGGTCTTATCATTATATCCACTTTATAGATTAGTTGGCTGCTCACAGTGAATAGAATGCTGGGCCTAGATCAGGGAGACTCATCTTCCTGAGTTCAGCTTTGGCCTGACACACTTTCTAACTGTGTGACCCAGGGCAAGTCACGTCACTGTGTTTGCCTCAGTTTCCTCATCTGTAAAATGAGCTGGAGAAGAAAATGGTAAACCACTGCAGTGTCTTTGTCATAAAGACTCGGACATGGCTGAAATGACTGATATTAAGTGACTTATGCAGCATCACATAGCTAGTGTCAGAAGTAGTAAAAATCCAGGTTTTCCTTCTCCAAGTCTAACACTCTGTGCACATCACCTTTATTGCTGTGTCACACTGTTTACTCAAATTACTATGCACTAAAATACCCATAAAATTTTCAGATGAACTGCTCTCTGCCCATCCTTTCCCTACCTTGAATTTATGAATCTGGTATTTCGTTTTCTTTTATTAAAATTGATTTGTTTATTTACTTTTAGTTTACAACATTCAGTTCCACAATCCTTTGAGTTTCAAATTTTTTCCCTTCCCTTCCTTCCTGCCCCCCGCCCCCCCCCCCCATGGCGGCGTGCAATCAAGTGAATCTGATATTTCTTGAAACCAAGGGTGAGACTTTACTTTTATCTCATTCACTTTACCCCCATGTTCCAGTCTATCAAGGTCTTTTCAAATCCTTTTAAAATCCATTGTGTTAGCTATCCCTTCTAGCTCTGTGCTGCTTTGTAGATCTGATAGTGATGCCATCTAGGCCTTAATCCAAATCACTGATAAAACTGTTAGATGGTACTGAGTAAAGCTCAGATCCCTTGAGTACTCAGCTAGATATTGGTCCCTGGCCATCCACAACATTGGCTGACTCTACCACATTTTTGTATCACCAGACTATCTTTAATTTAGCACTTGATCTTACAGTCCCTTAATTGTCTCATGGGTGTTCTGCCTTATAAATAGATAAAGAACCTGGCACACAGTAGGCATTATACAAATATTCCCTCCCCCATCCCCTTTAAGTATTTATTATGTGCTAGGCACTGTGATAAGGACTGGGCATATACCCACCAGCCACACACACACACATATACATATATATATACATATATACACACATATGTGTGTATATCTCATATATATGTCACCTACACATTACACATGTGTACACACACATGTAAAAACAAAACAGTCTCTGTCCTCAAGTTGTTTACATTCTGATAGAGAAAGAACAGTAAAAGAGGTGCTGGACTGGGATTTGGGGATGGGTGGGAAGGGCAAGAAGTGGCCTGTTGGCCTGGTTCCCAGATAGATGAAGCAACAAGTCTGCAGACGTGAGTGCAGAGACAGCTGAAAAGCAGGATGATTATTTGATGCATCTCCTCTTTCCTCTCCCCCTTAACTCCCTTACCTTCCTGGCATACTGCTGGGTTCAGAGTTGGGCATTAAGAAAGTGCTTGATAAATATCCCATTGAAATAAAATAAATATCCCACTGAATTGATGAATTATAAATATGCTGAATATTGTCAGAACCTCAGAGAACAACTTTTACTCCTGAGGCAAATGGTATATAATGTGCTCTAAAATCAGCTTTTAAGACAACTTCAGCAAAGAGTCAATGAAGGGAAACAGAAAGACCACAGGACACAGTAGGGGGACAGAGGGAGGGTCTCAACTAGGGTATGGTCTTCTGTAAAAGGAAAAATGCCATTTGGTAGCTTCTTATTTTAATTAACCATTCTTGCTGACTAAGTCCTTATAAGCTCAGTACTTTCTACTTCCTGGAGGAGAGGTACTTTTAATGCCTTCTAAATTTCATCCCACAAGGGAATATCTCCAGTTGTCTCACTGTAGTTATAGTTCTGGTCATTGTCAAAGTCTTATAAGAAAACCATGATTTCTTCTTTATTTTAAAAATTTCTTCTGTAATATATTAGTTTCTGTTGCATAATTTAATGACTAATATGGAAATGTTTTACATGATTGCATACGAATAACCTATATCAAATTGCTTATGTCTGGGGGGGGAGAGGGAGGGATAGAATTTGGAACACAAAACTTTAAAAAATGATGTTAAAATTGTTTTTACATGTAATTAGGGAAAAATAAAAAAATTTGGAAAGTAATGTAGAGCATTTAGCGGGATAGTCCCACTTCAAAGAGGATGCTGAGATACCAAAGAAAGAGGGGCAGTCCATGCAAGCATGTTTGTAAATAGATTTTATCGGAGGAGGAGTTTACTCTCAAGGCTGGTCCTGGCAGGTGGCAGGACAGTGGCAGATCTCCACACCACACTTAGGCCAGGTCAGATGTTATATAGAAACAGAATAAAGAAGGCTATGGACCGAGAGATAGCCCATGGTCACGTGGGTGGTTACGCATACATTTTCCCATGGAAGAAGCTGTTTTACTGTTTACAATAACTGCAATGCCAGAGGTTTTGTTCTCAGACTCTTGTTCCCACCACACAGGGGAATACACTTCCCATTGGATAATAGATGTTGTTGGAAAAATAGGATTCATTTAAGCCAAAATTTTCTTTGTTATCAGCTTTGTTCAAATGGAACTGTTATGCTCCATCACACTAGTTGAGGCGCTCATTGCTTCTCATCTGAACTCTAACAGCTCCTTCACTGGTTTTCCTACCTCTGGTTTCTCCTCTCTCCAATCTGAGCTTCACACAGCTGCCACACTAATCTTCCTAAGGCATAAGGGAGACCATGCTCAAGCATCTCCAGGGGCTCCCTATTGTCTGCTGAATAAAATATAAACTGCTTAGCCTAATGTTCAAGGTCATCTATAATCTGCATTTCACTCTGTTCTTCCTCACAAAGTCTTGGTTCCAGTTGAATTTGACTATTGATCTTTTCCTGCCCATTCCCATCTTTGTTGACATAGGCTGGCCTCTATTTCTCTACTGTACTCCCTTTGCTTGTTGAAATTCTCTTCTTTCAAGGCCCAGCTCAGGTGATATCTGCTATAGGAATGGTTCCCTCATCTGCACAGCTGAAAGTTAACTCACCCTGCTCAAGTTTTTTCTACAGCACCCCTTTACCTCTCTTATGTTCTACCTTCTATTATATCTATTATGGGCATATTGTATTCTTCCTAATTGACTGTGCCTTGAGGGTAGAAATTAGATCATTTTTCATAGTAAGCACTCAGATTCATGTTTGTCAAATTGCCTCCAAGAGAACTTTTATTTCCTAGCTACGCTTCTGTGTTCTGAAATCGCTGTGTGCCAGGGTCCTATGATCTCTGTCTGACATGGGTACATTTAAGACAATAAATAGGAAAGGGCTCATAAGATGTCAAAGACATAGCTGTCCCTGACCTTGCTATGAAACAAATAGCATCGTTATGCCTCAGACAATTGTTAATTCAACTCAAAGATTTCCTTGGAGGAACACACAGAAAAATAAAGACTTAAGGGAGCAAGGCCATCCAGATAAACAGCTTCCCCAGCGTAGCATTGCTTTGCCACAGAGAAGTTCCACTCAGCTCTCTTCTTCTTCTTTTCAAAATACTCATTCTACAGTCATACAACATGGACTAATTTCACGCTAGCCTAGATGACTGAACTCTTTCTAGTTTTCTATTTCGTCTGCACATAGAGATATTGGCAGAAACTTTTGCATTTTTGCCTCACAGATACAAAGTCCTGAATTCCTGGGAGTAGGACACTATTGAAGAAAGGGTGACACTGTTTCTTGATTACTAATCCCTCAAGGGCTTCAACATTTTCAAGAATTCACCACTCATACTTTCCCTTTGTATCTGAAAATACATGAATAATGCAGTTGGAGGAGGAGCCAGGTGTGGTCAGGTGCAAGATTCTGCTGCTATGTACTGTGGCTGACTTCTTATGTCCTTTCTGTATTTGCTCAGGTAAAGCCATATGCATGAGCACAGAGAAGTTGAAGAGAATCTTGAGAAACAGTGATACCTGGCCCAGAGAGCAGGTGTTTGCCATTTTAGAGGTTGGAAACTGGAATTGGTGTGGTGAAAATTAGCATTTGTATGGAATAACTGGGAATTCCTTAGTTGGTGGTGAATAGGAATAATTCTGTCTTTTTTGCCTATTGCATGTACTATATGTTTTTGCTCTGAATGGTACTATGAGATGACTACCTAGGATGCTGGTATAATCATTCCTGTTCTTTTAAAAGAGTTGATGTTTGTTTTGTTGCTTGTGTTGCACATTTGCAGAGTTTGAGTAAACCTTGGTTGATTTTGCAAGGAACTGAAAAGTCTTGCCTCAGGGAAGGAATGTAACACATATTTTGGCCCCACTCATAGGGGCAATGCATTTAGAAACTGGTGGGGAAAGGGAACCAATCTGCTCATTGAGTGGTTTACCCAGCATTTTTCAAGTTATAGGGTCTTGCCCTTAACCCTGAGGTTGAACAGGCTTGGGGAAAGGAAGAAACCATTATGATATAAGCTGGAAGGCCTCATCACCATGTGGCTGCTTTGAGGAGGAGCCATCATAGCTGCCACAGTTTGGGCCAGCATAGGCAGAATGATAATCTGGAGTAGGGGAAAAGGAAGTCATAACTGAACCTGCAGAATGAACAGTGAGGATATATGAGCAGTGAGGTGACTGTCTTCTCCTTCCTTTCTCCCAGGTAGAAGCCAAATTTTCCTGTCTGGTATGAACTCTCTTTCCTTGCTTTTAAGCTCTTTGCTACACTGTTTAAGAGGCAGCTAGGCACAGAAAGCTTTGTTCTTTTCCCAGACATATATTTTCAGTCATATATCATTGGTCCTCTGATAAAATTTATTTCCTAGTGAATTATTGGCTATTTGATGTGTTTACTTAGCATGCAGATATGGATAAGGAAAGAGGAAGAATTTCCCTCTTTAATAGTGAGAGATCTTTCGCTCAGTAGAGCTGAGATGGGGACTAGGCAAGGAAAGGGTAGGTGCTAGCTTTCATAAACTGTACAAAAGAACCCAAGACCAAATATAGAATCCTAGATTAATTTTCTGTTTCATTGGTGAAACAAACCACAAGTTCAGAAAGTGAACAGCTTCTTTTAATCTAAGAAGCCTGGGCTACTGGTCTCCATTTGCAGACTTCTCATATGCACTTTAAAGTATAGCTTCAAAGGGGAGGGGCACGATGAAGGTGGTTGAATATGCAGTTTCCGTAATGATGTCTCCATAGCAACATAACGATGTTACTAGTACCCAGATGTGCTTGTGGTGATTAGATCCAAGAGAAGTGAGCCATTGTATAGAGTGGAGAAGATCTGGATTGTTTGAGCTTGGAATGACTAAATCAAAAGGAATAGATGTGTACAGAAGAGAATGGACTGGGAAGATAGAAGAATCACTCTGGGCCAGTTTCCTCATTTGTAAAATGAGGTCAGACTAGATAATCTCCAATGGCTCTTTCTGCTCTAAATCCTATGATCCAGCTCTGACCATGGCCATTAGAGGGCTGCACAGCTGGATTTTGTTGCTTCCACATAGCACAGCATCTTCTCTTCCTGTCCTCTTTGTCACTGTCAGGCTCCTACTGTCCATACCCTTCATTCAATTCAATGCAAGTCAAAAATATTTATCTATGTGCAAGACACATATGCTAGGTATATAAATACAGAGATGAAATATTTCTTCCCTAAGGGAACTGATATTCTACTGGGAGAGAGAAGGGGAATACATATGTAAACAGATAAGTATATGCAAAGTAATTTCAAGAAGGAGACAGCATTAAGAACTGCAAGACTCAGGAAACACTTCCTGAAGGAGAGGATATCAGAGCTGATTGTTGAAGGAAGTTAGAAATTTGTAACACTTTGACCCTCATCTTCCCTTAATGCCTTGTTATAGAATGGAGGTGAGAGCTAGACCAGAAGGCTACAAAAAGTGTGGTGTGTTGGTTAGGGGGACTGGATTTGGAATTAAAAGACCTAGATTTGGATCATAGCTCTACTGCTTATTCCCTAGGTGACATTGAGCAGATTTTTGACCTCTCTGGACTTTATTTTCCTAAAATGAAGGAGTTGGACTAGAAAACCTTTAAGGTCCCTTCCAGTTCTAAATCTATGGTTCTGTGACCAAGATGAAAATGTGCCCCACCTCCTTTTATTTTTTAAAGTTCAGCATTAGACTAGCCTGCATATCTATCTTCTGAGGATTAACCTAGCTAGGTTCATTAAAGAGGCCCTCATCAGATACCAAATGATTAATTTTTTGCCATGCCAACTCATGACAATTCTGGATCCTCTTCTAGACCTATGTTTTGTGACTACACCTATGGTACTGCATATAAAGAAAACTCCCTTAGTTGTGAATTCTCTTTTCTATTTTCTCTATGTAGAGAATGCCTTTTGGAACATAATGCTTCCAAAGGAACTGCCAATACTGGGACATTTTATGGTTGGTTTCAATACCAACATGGCTTATAGATATGATGCAAGATGCAGGAGTTGTAGAATTTGAAGGAGAAAGGACAGTGGAAAATATGGTAGCTTGGGCCCTAACTCAAGCACACTGGTATCTTTTGTATATATTATTGTTAGATATGTGAGAGTCAAATAGTACCTCATGGATTTGCCTTTGGGGCATGAGTAGTACTGGGGTTGCAGGCCTAGGCAGTTGTATAAACTACTAGACAAAAAAAAAGACAAAGGCAATGTAGAGTTTCTGGGATTTGGAAGCCATGGGTCTATGGAGTTGAAAGATCCTGTAGTCTGCTTCACCCATGCAGATATGACCAGAGAATCCCCAAAAGCTTCTGCAGCATTTCTTCAATCAAGTGTGGACAACCTGTTGTGAATTAACTGGTATCTCATTCCTAAAGACAAAAATTAAAAAAAAATATTTTTATCAACATATTTTGTCTTTAATATCACATTTGTTTTGAAATTGTTCCCTCCTTTCTCTATCTGCAAGACATCCTTTATAATAAGGATTTTAAAAATAATTTATTCCTGCTTTATTGGGAGACAGGAGGTTGATTATAAGTCACTGAACTTCTGGGTTATCTCTCTTTTGCATCTTGGGAGATTAAAGAACTTGAAATGTGCTTGACCTGAAAGCGGATGTTGAAGCTGGAGAAGTGACTAGGCTGTTGTTGCATCCTGTGACACACGTGTCTAACACATCAAGATTTTTTTTGCCATGCTTTTACTCATCTAATTAAACTTTTTATTTAAATATGAACTTGAGGCTAAGGTTGTTCACAAAGAACGCGTAGATGTAAGAGGAAATGATAATTTTTTTCCATGAGATAATGAGACTAGAACCTGGGAGTAAAAGAACCTGTAGCAACTATGAAGGAAACCTTATTATACTACTCAAAGACTCAACAAGCATTTATTAAGCACTTAGTGTGTGCCAGGCCCTGGGTTAATATTGGGAATACAAATACAAACTGAAAGAAAGACAGTCCCTCCCCTCAAGGATCTTACATCCTAATGAGGGAGTTCAAATGGGAGAAGAAGAAAAGGTGGGAAGGAGAAGATGTCAGGGACATGGCTGAGAAAGTCCAGAGAATCAGGAGGGGAGCCCAGAGAGGAATGAAAATGTGGCTGGCCTGTGCACTTTCTTTAAAATGGAGGTTCTAGGTTAGGAGCTGACAAAACAGAAGAAGGGCCCTCAGAGGTGCAATGTACTCCAACGTCAGAAGGCCCGAAGTGAAGCGAACTTCTGGGATGAGAAGGTTGCTGTGGTTTATGGAGAAAATCTGGGAAAGAAAGAAGACCTGGCTGGCCTCATACTTTGCTCAGGTACTTTTCCTCCTCCTTTGTGCAGTTTGTGCAAACTCCCTCTAGCTTCCAGCTCAGCCATACCCTCCAAATTGAAAAGATCAGCATAGGGGCTCCAAGAATCCTTAATGCTCAGTGGCAGCTACTGTGCAAAGAGCACTGACTGGGAAGTCAAAAAACCGAGGTTAATGCCCCCCCCTTTGATGCTCCCTACCTGTGTGACCTTATACATGTCACATAACCTCTCCAGTATCCATTTGCTTAACTGTAAAATGAGTGTGTTGGACTAGGTTGACTCTGAGGCATCTTCTACTTCTAGATCTAAGGTCCTGAAAATAAAAATGATCATGATGATATTAATTGACATTGATCTAGGGCTAGTTAAGCAATATATATATATATATATATATATGTTGTTTTAATCATTTTTCAGTTGTGTCTGACTCTTCTTGACCCCATTTGGGGTTTTCTTGGCAAAGATACCAGAGTGGTTGGCCATTTCCTTCTCCAGCTCATTTTACAGGTGAGGAAACTGAGGTAAACAGAATTAAGTGACTTGCCCCAGGTTACGCAACTAGGAGGTGTCTGAGGCCAGATTTGAGTGGTATTTTCCCCTTTTTGTCACTGTAGTTTGTCGAACTTAATTGAGTTGAATTGGAGGAAAGGTAGGTTTTGCCATCTTTTTATTTTTCACTGTGCTCTCTGAAATGCTTGCTCCATAAGAAAATAACTAGATCATATCCTCAACCTTTTCCTTTCTTATTCCTTCCCTCTTCTTACACTCCCTGAGACACGGCTTCCTTCTGATACATAACTTCTGTGGGGACTCTTCTCCTAAGCTGGTGCAAGCTGAATCCAGCAGACTCCTATATTACTTTACCCTGGTTTTCCTGCTATCTGTCTGACCATTCCTTCTCAACGTCCTTTTCATTTATGTTGTGCCTCTTAACAATGAATGTCACCCAAGGCGGTGTCCAGGACCCTCTTCTCTTCTTCCCTTATACTATTTCCTTTGGTGATCAGGTCCCATGGTTTCAATGATCATTTTATCCAGATGATGTATCTAGTCCTCACCTCCTTTCTTACCTCCAATCTCGCATCTCTAACTGCCTCTTAGATATTCTAGAACTGGATTTCAGTAGACATCTTAAATTCAACATGTCCATAGCTGAGCTCTCCCTTTCCCTCACACTCTCCCCTCTTTCTAACTTCCCTGTTACTGTTGTGGATACCACCATCCTCCCAGTCACTCAGGTCCACAGTCGAGGTGTCATTCGAGACTCTTCCCTTTCACTGCCCCACATCCAATTAGTGAAGTCCTGTTGCTTTATAACATTTCTCATCTGTGCCTGCCTTGTTTTCTCCTCTGACATTGTTACCACCCTGATGCAGGCCTTTATCACCTTATACCTGGATTATTATATTAGCCTCCTGGTTGGTCTTCCTGACCCATGTCTCTCCACACTCTGTTCAGTTATCAAATTATTTCCTAATGCGCAAGTCTGATCTTCTCACCTCTCTATTTAACAAATTCCAGTGGCTCCCTATTGCCTCCAAGATCAAATAGAAAATCTTCTATTTGGCTTTTAGAGACCTTCATAAACTGGTCCCCTCATATCTTTCTAGTCTTCTTACACCTTCCTCCCTTCCATGTACTCCTTGATTCAATGACATTGCCTTTTTGCTGTTCTTTGTACACAATCTTTCATATGGGGAATCTGGGCATTTTGGCTGGCTGTCCTTGTAAAGTCATGCATGAGTAGCTTTCCAGAGGAAGGATGCTGTGAACAGCTTTCAAGGTTCTGATTACATAGTATAGCAAACTCTCTATTCAGTAACAAATCAGAGCAAAACATTCACAGAAAATCAAGGTATAGCATTCACAATATTACAACTTATCACAGAAAATCAAAATACAGCATTCACCATGTTAGAACTCAACAACTTATCACTAAAATGGCCACAAAGCTTTCACCAAAGGGGTCACATAGTTTTAAAAAAAGTGCCATCATTTACCAACTCAATCATTCAATTGCCCTTAAGGAGGCTGCCTCCTTAAGGGTCACAAAGTACAAAAGCCAAAATTCTCTACCCATGGGGTACAATAAAATTATAGTTTCATCAGTCACTACTCAGTACCCTCTTAAGGGGTAGTAGAAAGTACAAAAGCCATCTACCATTAGGTCACAAATAAATCACAATTTCATCAGTCACTACTCATTATCCATGGAGGTCTTTTCATCTTGACTCAAGGCAGGTAGCTCCTATCTGAATCTACCAAACTGTCACCTGTGTTCAAAGGCAGACAGCTCCCAATTCCTTGTCCATCTCTCTGTGCAGCTCTTGCTCCACATTGGAGCTCACAGTGTCCCGTCCATCTCAAATCCTGAAGAACAGGTTTAATGAAGCCATAATAACATTCATACACATTAACAAAGCCACAAAAACATTTGTACAAAATACTGGCACTACAGTCATACTTCCTCAGTCTTCAGCAGCTCCAGCTGGCTCTTGGAAGTCTTGCCACCACAAGTTTGAGTTTTGCCACCACAAGTCCGAGTTCTGTGTCAGTTGTATTGGTTCTGAGTTCTCATTTCTCTTCTCAGTTCTCAGTTCAGTTCTTAGTTCTCTTCTCTCTCTCCAGCAGTAGCAGCCCAGCATCCAGATGCTTGCTCCCAGAAGTTCTCTCTCTCTCTCTGTCTCTCTCTCTCTCTGTCTCTCTCCCTACCTCTCTTTTTGTCTCTCTCTCTCATTCCCTTCGTCCCTTCCCACCCCCCCCCCCCCAGCAGCAGCTGCTCTGCCTACATGATGCTTACCCTAGGAAATTCTGTCTGTTGAGCTTGTGCTCTTCCTTATATAGGAAGTTCTCCACTCATGGGGCACACTGTTACAAATCAGTCACTATTCAGTCATCATTCACTATTCAATTATCAGAAAATACACAGGTCATCCACCCCTTGGTTGCAAGTAAATCACAATCTTCTCAGTCAGTACACAGTATCCAAGTAAACTGTTCTTTCACCTTGACTCAGGGTAGGCTCTCAGATTCTCTGGATCCCCTTCCATGGTCCCAGCTCCTACCTGGATTAACCAAACTGTCACCTGGGTTCAAAGGCATGTAGCTCCCAGTTCCTTGTCCACCTCTCAGTGCTGTTCCTGTTCCACACTGAAGCTCACAGCATCCAGTCCACCTTAAATCCTTCACAGTCTCTGTTCCTGGGAAATCAAAGTTTAACCAAGCCATAAACAGACAAAATACTGGCACCACAGTCATTCTTCCTCAGTCTTCTGCATCTCTGGCTGATCCTTGGAAATCTTCAGCAGCTACAGCTGGCCTTCAACTCAGCAGCTCCTCAGCAGCTTTTCAGCAATTCTAGCTGGCCCTCAAAAGAAGCTCTGCCACCACAAGTTCCCAGGGAATTCTGACTTTCCCAGCTGGGTTTTTTCCCCTATATACACTATTGCTCCTCTCTGTTCAGCCCCTTCCTGTTACATCAGCAACAGGGGTTCATACCTCCTGTTTCTTTACAAAGGCTTAATCTGAAACTAGGTGCTAAGTACCTGTCAGCTTGGCAATACAAAGGGATCTTCAAATTTCATTACTATTACAGTCCCCCAGGCCTCTCCCTCTCCCTCTTCATTTCTACCTCCTGGCTTCCCTGGCTCCCTTCAAGCCCCACCTTCTGCAAGAAGACTTCCATGGTCTTCCTTAATCTTAGTTCCTTCCCTCTAAGACTACCTCCAATTTATCCTGTATATATCTTGTTTGTACACTGCTGTTTGCACATTGTTGCCCCCATTAGACTTGAGTTCCTTGAGATCAAGGACCATTTTTGTTTTTTCTCTTTGCATTCTCAGTGATTAGCACGGTGCCTGGCACATAACAGGCAATTCATGCATTCTAGTTTACTGTCAAAAACAAGTTTATGAATCAATAAACAAATTTGCATTCTGCCTTTGCCACTTGCTATGTGACCTTGACCAAGTCACTTAAACTCTTTTAGCTTCAAAGTCTGTAAAATGAAGGGGTTGGACCAGATGATCTCTAAGGACCCTTTTAGTTTTAGAGCTATGATATTTGCAACAGCATCTACCCAAAAAAGATAATAGAATGATCTATTCAGTTTACAGAGGGTAAACTTATTTATTATAAATAAATTCTTGTAGATTGACTGGTAGATTATACTGAGTCATGTTGACTATTTTCTTGGCGTTAAAGACCAAAATGACATCTTTTGGTGGATATATGAATTCTTTCCCCCAGCTAACTATTCCATGCCTCAGGGCTTCAAGGTGGGAACCACTTCAGTAATGATTGGAATTTTACACTGGGGTAGGTTGGTTGTGTGGGGCATTTTAAGGCAGTTTCCAATTATACTTCTTAGACCTGCCTTTAGAGAGAGCTAGCCCTATGCTTTTTTCCCCTCTCTCCCCATCTTTAATACTGGGTGGAGTGGGGCCCCACACAGACTCCTCGCCACTCCCCACTGGTTTTATGGCTCCTCTTTTTGTCCCTAATCTGTGATTTATGTTGAATGAGGCCTAGTTCATTTATGTCTCTGGGGCTCAGTTTCCTCAACCGTAAAATGAAGGAATTGAACCAGATGATCTCTAAGGTCCCCTCCAGCTCATGCATACTAAGAGACTTTGAGACCCCTCCCCATAGGCTACAGCAGTAGTTGGGCAATCTGGCCCAGCCATAGTCCAGTGGCAGCCTTCCTAAATATATCATTGAATCCTACTTGGCTCCTCCCCCACACTGTCCCCATCTCTGTCCCCGGACCCAGGGAACAGCTGCTGGTTAATCTGATTTGTCAGTTGAAGGCAGCTGGGCTAGACAAGAGATTAGAAGGGAGCTGGAGATTTTCCATTCCATTCCAATGTTGCTTCCCTTCCCCCCCTCATCTCTTCCATTTACAGTTGCTCCCCTACACCCTCCATGGTCTTGCTTAGACTGGGGAAATAACTCTGCTTTTGTTTTGGAACTACAGCCCTAGCCTAAAGGGAAGTCACTGTCTCCACCACCTCAGGGAAGTGGGGATTTCTTTCTCCTTAACATTCTGCAGAAAGTGAAACATGCTAATGATGGTTCCTTAGTCTCTAATCTTCTCCTACTTCCTAACAATTCATCCTGTTCACCATTGCCAGGGTCATCTTTCCAGATCATCACTTTGTATGTGTCACTTTCCCTCTTCTTGATGCCCATCACCCCACCCCCAACACAGTGAAAATCTTCATTAACTTTTCATTGTTCCTAGGAAAAAAGCTGGCCTTTCTGAAGTCCTTAGCTTACCTTCAAGACTTGCTCCAATCTGAGTAGAATTTATCTTTTCAGTCTAATCTACCATCCCTTATGTACATCCACAAATATTTGTTGCATCTTCTGAATCTTATATCTCATCCAAATTGGTCTACTGACTTTCCTACCACCATGACTTTGCTGAAACTGCTACTATTGCTTGGCATACCTTTCCTTCTTTTCATTCTTATATCTGATTTCATCATTCAAACTACAAAAACTACTTTCTATGATCAATCAATATTTATCAAGCACCTACTATGTGCCATTTAATGGCTTTTTCTCAGTCCTCATCCTTCATGACTTTTCTGAAGACTTTGACACCATCACCCTCTTCTCCTTGATACTCTTTAGATTTTCATTACACTGTTCTCTCTTGGTTCTCCAGCTACCTGACTGTCTCTTCTCTCTCTCTCCATTGCTAGATCTTCATTCACCTGATTAATTATGGGTGTCTAATGTCCCCTTCTCTTCTCCCACTGTGCTATTTTGCTTGGTGATTGCATCAGCTCCCATGGATTGAATTATTATCTCATGCTGATCATTCTCAAACATATTTATCGACCCTCTCCCCTGAACTCCAGACACCTCTCCATCTGCCTACTGGACATCTCAAACTGGATGTTAAGTACACATCTTAAGTTTAACGTGTCTAAATCTGAGCTTGTTATCTTTCCCCCCAAATTCTCCTCCCTTCCTAACTTCCCTATTACTGTCAAGGACACCATTTTTATTTTAGTCACTCAGACTCAAAACCCAAGGGTCATCCTTGATTCTTCATTTTCTCTCACCCTCTATACCCATTCAGTTGCCAAGACCTTGGTTGCTTTTATCTTAGCATCTCTTTTATCCACCTCTTTCACTCCTGTGGTGCCATTTTGGTGCAGGCCTTCATCACCTCAAGCAGTATTGTTGTTGGTGTTGTTCAGTCATTCATTTGTGTCTGACTCTTGGTGATCCCATGGACCATTGCACACCAGGCCCTTCTATTGTTCACTATCTCTCAAAGTCTGTCCAGGTTCATGTATATTGTTTCCGTGACATTATCTATACATCGCATTCTCTTCCATCCCCTTCCTTTGCCTTCAGCCTTTTCCAACATCTTTTCCAGTAAGTCCCATCTTCTCACTATGTGGTCAGAGTATTTAAACTTCAGCTTCAGTTTTGACCTTCCACTGAATAGCCTGAATTAATTTCTTTAAGTATTGACTGATTTGATCTCTTTGGTATCCAAGGGACTCTCAGAAGTCTTCTCCAGCACCACAATTCAAAAGTGTCAATTCTGCAGTGCTCAGCTTTCTTTAGTCTGACTCCCATAGCCATACACCGCTACTGGAAAAACTGTAGCTTTGACTATATGGACCTTTGTCAGCAAGGTGATGTCTCTGCTTTTTTTAGTAAGCTGTCCAAATTTGCCACAGCTTTCCTTCCAAGGAGCAAATGTCTTTTAATTTCATGGCTGCAGTTGCTGTCTACAGTGATCTTTGAGCCTAAGAATATAAAATCTAACGCTGCTTCCATTTCTTCTCCCTCTGTTTGCCAGGAAGTACTGGGACCAGTTGCCAAGATTTTTTTGATGTTAAGCTTCAGGTCAGTTTTTTATACCCTCATCAAGAGGCTTCTTTAATTCGTCTTCCCCTTCTGCCATCAGAGTGCTAGTGTCTGCATATCTGAGATTGTTGATATTTCTCCTGGCAACCTTAATTCCGGCTTTTGCTTCATCCAGCCTAGCATTTCACATGATGTGCTCTGCATATAACTTAAATAAATAAGGGGACAACATACAGCCTTGTCATACTCCTTTTCCAATCTTACACTAAGCAGTACAATTGCAGTAGTGAACTGGTTGGTCTCCTGTTTCAAGTCTCTCCCTATTACAGTCTGTGACCACATTATGGCCCCCACTCAGTGATCTCCATTGTCTCTCTATTACCTCCAGGATCAAATATAAAATCCTGTTAAAGCCCTTTATAACCCGGTCCCTTCCTACCTTTCCAGTCTTCTTACATTTTATTCTTCTCCACATACTCTGAGATTCAGATACTTACTTTCTTGCATATGAGACACCCCTCATTTTCCTGGGCTGTCTCCCATGCCTGTACCTCTCTATCTCCCTCACCATCTCCTCCCCCTGGCTTTCTTCTGCAAGAAGCCTTTCCAGGTCTTCCTTAATCTTAGTATTTTTCTTCTGAGACCTACCCCTAATTTATCCTGTAGATATTTGTACACAGTTGTTTGCATGTTGTCTACCCCATTAAAATGTGGACTCCTTAAGAACAAGGGCTATTTTTTGTCTTTCTTTGTATTTCCAGTGCTTAATACAGTGTCTGGCACACAGTAGATACTTAATAAATGCATATTGATTTGTCTTTTCCTTAGTTATAAGAATAGGCTGCTCTTGGGGCTGCTAGGTGGCGCAGTGAACAGAGCAGCGGCCCTGGAGTCAGGAGGATCTGAGTTCAAATCTTAACACTTAACACTTAGTAGCTTATGACCTTGGGCAAGTCACTTAACCCCAATTGCCCTCCAAAAAGCCAAAAAAAATAGGCTGCTCTAGAAGGGCCAATGCCTCCATATATGCCTCAGAGGGAGCCAAATTTCAATAACGCAGCTGAAATTTAATTTTAAAAATATTTAATTTAAATTAAAAAATATTCTTAACTTAGACACCAAGAAGGAGAGTGTTTCCATACATAGCAGAACAAAAAAGGAGGATTCTACGTGAAATCACAAATCTGACCCTAAATTCAATTCAATCAGCAGTTATTAATAGCTTCCTACATACCAAGCACCATACTTGGTGCTGGAGATATAAAGATAAAAACTGAACCTTGCGTGACTTCTAAAAGAACATGGACTGAGAATTCCAGGCCCTGATGAGGCACTAACCTCAGATCTCTCTTTTCACCTTCGTGAAATGAGGACATCATCCAAGCTGTTCTCTAAGGTACCTTCCAGCCCTAATAGTCTATGAGCTCCACCTGACTCTGCTTAATTGCAAATTTATAGATTATTTTTTGAAAACAAGCTGGCAATATACAGTAAACATTACCAAAATAATGATATTTCTCTCTGAGGTACAAGTTTATTTCTCTGTAAAATTAAGGGTATTGGACTAGATGACCTCTAATGTTCTTTCCAGTTCTTATTATTTTGAAGGTTCCAGGGAGAAGGACGGGTTGGTTTTAAGCCCTCTTTGCCGCCCCTCCCCAAAGCATCTATCCATTTTCTGTAAGACTTACAGTTTTACAGCCTAACCCACTACACTTGCATCCCAACCTCTTGGTAATCTGACTTCTTGACAAGCGTGAAGAAAGAATTGACTTTATGCTAAGTTGTCAGGATGGGAAGCAAGTAAAAATCAAAATTCCTTAGCAGAAAAGAGTGCACCCTCTCTAGCAGTGGCCCTGTGGCCCCATGGCCCCTCTGTTCCTTTCTATGGGGAGATGCATGCCTTTCTTATGGACTCTAACTGAGGGTTCCCTTTATGTTGCAGTCTTGCATGGAAGGTGATGCTTTTTCTTGGTGAAGAAATCCCTAGTTACAACTCTGTTGAAATATATCCCAAAATTCACAGATGCACTTTTTTTTTTGTATTAGTAAGCACTAGACTCAGGCAATTAGATGACACAGTGGATAGAGCACTGGGCCTGGAGTCAGGAAGACCTGAGTACAAATCTGGCCTCAGACATTAACTAGCTGTGTGACCTTGGACAAGTCACTTAACCCTGTTTGCCTCAGTTTCCTCATATGTAAAACGAGCTGGAGAAGGAAATGGTAAACCACTCTAGTATCTTTGCCAAGAAAACCTCAAATGGGTTTGTGAAGAGTCTGAAATGACTGAACAACAAAAACAGTTACAAAGAGTAGAAATGAAGTGAGTGTCCATCCAATAGGAATGTCTCACAGTAAGTGGTCAACATCAGAAGAGCCACTGGAATCACCGTCTCCTTCACTGAGGTCATTCTTGTCCATTTCTGCACTGCTGTTGCCAAATGTAGCAGGCCAGGCCTGCCCCAGACTGGGCTGACCCGAAGTTGAGACTGGAGTGAAATGAGGCACTTCATCTAGCATTTAAAAGGAGCCTTACCCAGCCATTGATTGAAGGGCTACAGCACTGATTTAGTTGAGTATATCTTCCCTCTTTCTGGTTTTCCCTTGGTTATTTATCCCCTGATCAAGACTGAGAGAACAGTTAGAGCCCCTGATGCCTTGGGAGGAAGCTAGATAAAGCATCGGAAAAAGTGCTAGGCCTGGAGTCAGGAAGACCCGAGTTCAAATTCAGCCTCAGACACTTCCTGATTCTGTGACCCTAAACAAGCCAACTGATTACTATCTACCTCAGTTTCCTCAAATGTAATGGGGATCATAGCAGCACCTACCCCCCAGGGTTTTTTCGAGGATCAGATGGGATATTTGTAAAGCACTTAGCACAGCACCTGGTACTTAATAGGTACTTAATAAATAATTCTTCCCTTCCCTGTTTCCTCCTCTCTTTCCACTTCTTCCTCCCCTCCCCCAAATGTTCTGGCTGCTTTCCTACTCAGGTGATCAGGAAGCTGTGCCAGTGGCCTGAATCTTAGTCCCTTAAGCCAATTAAGCCTCAAGGACACTTTCAACACCTTTTAAGGGAAACAACTAGCCCAACCCAAATGGCCTGAGACTCTGGGAGATGTGTCTCCTAACACACTTGAGATTTATCATTGTAGGGAGCTTCTATTAATACAGATTGGCACCTGCTCTGCAGTTTATAGTCTGAGTGTCTGGGACACTGAGGGGTTAGGGACTAGCACAGGTCAAAGGCTGGAGCCTTTGAGGCTCCAAGGACTGTCTATGCACTCTTCTCCTACTAATATTACTCCGTCTGCCACCCCCACCTGTAGGTCATACTGCTACAGCAACATGCTTTAACACAGCCCCATGAAGCAAGTGGTACAACTATTATCCCCATTTTAGAGATGAGGAAACTGAGACTCAGAGCAATGAAGTATCTTTCAAGGAGAGTCTTATCGTGTACCTAATTCTCTTTGAATATTGGATACTTTTCCAGAAGGAATCCTATTAGTCCCTCTTAGGGAGATCCTAGACTCTAGCCTTCGCTAAACTTTGTTGGAGATTTTCCCTGGCATCTTCTTCCAAGATGTGAGTATACCAGGCCAGGAAGTTTGAGAAAAGCCTGATCTCCTCTCTTTGGGGGTCAACGTTCCTCAAGACTGAACTGATCCACCTGAGCCTAGAGTCCAGGCACCTCAGCCTCTCTCCAGGCCGTGAATCTGTCCTCCAGAACAGGCTTGGACTGCTCTAGTAATACCCATTGCTAAGTTAAACAATGGACACAGAAAAATAAGGTCCCTTCCAGCCCTGTTAGGCTTCTCATAGTTTGGCTGGGCTTTGCCTTCCCCTCTCTTTCCCTAACCCCCATCCCTCCATGGTGCAGCTGCTGGGTCCTGGAATCTAATTTAGTAGGGCCCCAACTGAGCAGAGCTGTGAAGTGGGCCAGAATTATTTTTAGCTTTCTACCACCTCCTTCCCTTTCTGGGACCCCCCCCCCCCACCTCCCTCTCTGTCCTCCCTGCCCTAAGGTACTGGGAATTAAGCTTTCCCTGACTACTCAAGGGCCTGTTCTGTAAGACCCCTTCTAGGCAAAACATTACACCCTTCTCCATGCTTGAAAGCACTGGATTTCTCAGCCACCCAAATGCAGGTTTTCTGTTAGGTCACACCTAGCTAATCTGATAAACTGATCTGGTCTCACTTGTTAGAGGGTGTCAAAGTGTTAACTTTTTAAAAACAGTTTTCAAAACACTTCTGAACACCAAATTTCATTAATATTCCTCTCAAATCTCAAGGGATATAATACAGGCTCCAAGAAAGCAGCTAGGTGGCACAGGGGATAGAACACAGGACTTGGAATTTGGAAGATCTGAATTCAAATTCTGCCTCAGTTTCTAGTTGTGTCACCCTGGGCAAGTAATTTAATTTTTCTGTGCCTCAATTTCTTCATCTGTAAAATGGGGAATACAATAGCATCAATGTCATAGAGGTGTTGTGAGGGTCAAATGAGATATTCGTAAAGATCTTAAGACTTTTCTTTCACAACATGACTAGTATAGAAATATATTTTGCATGATTGCAAAATGATTGCACATGTATAGCATATATCAAATTGCTTGCTTTCTCAATGTACTATGGAGCAGCTAAGGTGGCAGAGTGGATAGAGTGCCA
Source organism: Pseudocheirus occidentalis (assembly GCA_028646575.1). NCBI lineage: Eukaryota > Metazoa > Chordata > Mammalia > Diprotodontia > Pseudocheiridae > Pseudocheirus > Pseudocheirus occidentalis. The sequence goes on along the minus strand of CM053595.1, from coordinate 147,565,055 downwards.
GGGCTGGAGTCAGGAAGATCTAAGTTCAAATTCAGTCTCAGATTAGCTGTGTGACCTTGGGCAAGTCACTTAACCCCTATTTGCCTCAGTTCCTCATCTGTCAGATGGAGACATGCTGTAGAAGGAAATGACAAACCATTCTGGTATCTTCATCAAGAAAACTCCATGGACAAAGTCTAAGGAGTTGTATAGAGTAGGCAGGACTGAACAAAACGTGTGTATGTTGTTGTTGAGTTGTTTTTCAGTAAACATCCAACTCTTTGTAACCCCATTTTAGGGTTTTTGTGGCAAAGATACCAGAGTGGTTTGCCATTTCCTTCTCTAGCTCAAGCTATAGATGAGGAACTGAAGCAGTGTTTAGTGACTTGCCCAGGGTCATAAAGCTACTAAGTGTCTGAGACTAGACTTTAACTTAAAAAGATGAGTCTTCCTAATTCCAAGCCCAGTGCTCTATCTACTGCACAATCTAGATGTCCTTTGTATATATTTATATAGTGAGTAGATATAGCATATGTGTATGTATGTATGTATGCATGCATATATGTATGCACACATCGAGAGAGTATATTTGTAGTGAGTATACATAGTATATGTATATATTTATATAGTGAGAACACATAGCATATATATAAAGTTTATGTGATATATATTGATACAGTGAGTATAGTATTTTATATAGTGTGCGTATATTTTAATGTAAGTATTATAGTATTACATAGTGTATATATTTTATGAATATATACTACATATATATATGAGTACATGTATATATGTGTTTTTACATATATATGGAAAATACTCTGTATGCAAATAGGTATTTAATTTTTATTATATACAATACATATATTATATGTAAATATATTATATAGTGAGCATATATAATACATAGTTGTTTAATTAGTATTATATATAAATACATATTACATAGTGAGCATATTTAAATAACTGTGTATATTTATACAGTTTATATAGTAAGTATATAATATATATATATATACATTCCTATGGGAAGTATATAGAATACAGTTTATTTATATAGCAATTATATTATACATTTATTTCAATTGTGAGCATGTACTATATATGTATATGTGTGTATATATGTATGCATGTATGTATATATATATATAGACATACACACATATATATGCATACTCTGTACACAAACAGGTGTTTAATACACATGTATGGCCTCTCTCCATGGGGAAAATGAAGAAAGTGAGACCCAGAATGTATGAGTATTCCTCAAACAGCATTTAAGGGAGCAAGTAGGAGACTCAGGGTTTAAACTCAGGTCTTTGTCCTGAAGGAGATTCCATTCTACAAAATGAACCTGGAAAATGAAATTCAAAATATATGTGCAGTTGATGTCTTCTGGAACTACAAAGGGTAGCTTCCTGGTTCTCTAGCACCACTACATATGAAGCTGATCAGAGAGGGGTTGGCTCAAAATGCTCCCCTCTTGAGGGGAGCTTGAGGGCTTATCTACATTAGTTTTAGGTTCATATAAATTATGGCATATGCTTGTTTGCTCTACTATTCATGGGAAACTTATTTTTGTCTAAACATATGGTTATAGGGCATCTCTCTTGTTTGTGGTTAATCTAAATGGGATGAGTGTCTGCCCTTATGTCTGTGCCATCTTGTCCTGCTGAAACAGGGATGATGTCTCCTGTTTCCTTCAAGGGTTAGAAATTTCTTCCCAAAGAGGGTAGAGTCAAGATGGAGGCACAGAAGCAGGAGAATTCTGGTAGTTCCCCCCATAACCTCCTCAAATACCTATAAAATATGATTCTAAACAAATTTTAGAGCTACAGAACCCACAAAGCAACAGAGAAACAAATCTCCTGCTGAAGGTAGCCCAACAGGTGGACAGGAAGGGTTTATCACAGCATGCTGGGAGCCAGACCAGCCCCATGTGGTTTTAGCTCTAGGGCTGCCAGGGTGGCTGAAGCATTCAGGAGAGTGGATCACCACAGCTGTGGTGGTTTCCAGAATTATCAACCCAGAAGAGCCAAGGACAAAGTGAAAGGTCAGTGGAACTCAAACTAAATTTGGGGGAGAGGAGCAGATCGAGCCATCTGTCCCCAGAGCCAGAAGCAGCAGAAGTGGCAGCCCTGCAGCCACCTCCATGTGACTGCTTCAAAGCTCCTGGCCTGCAGGTTGCAAGGGGGTCAAGCAACCATTCAGAGACTAAGTGCTCTTGCCTTAACCTGTCTGGATCTGGATCGCGGTCTTGGGTGGTGGTCCTGAGGTGTGTGACAAGTGAGCCAAAGCTGGTGGGGCCTACAGAGACGGCAGCCCCCTAATAGCTCTGGCAGCTGCAAAAACCCCAGAAATTTGAGACAAAGCTCTCCTCTCTGAAAGCAGAGTTCTACTGAGCCCATTACTGGCAACATGAGCAGGCAAAGGAAGAAAAGCAAGAACAGCAATCCAACTTTAGATTCCTTTTTTGGGGACAAAAAGGATCAAAGCATGGAATGGGAGGAAGACAATACAGTCAGAACTCCTGCACCAAAAAATTCTAAGAAAAATGTAAATTGATTACAGGCCACAAAGGAGCTTAAGAAGGATTTTGAAAACCAAATAAGAGAAGTGGAGGAAAAATTGGGAAGAGAAATGAGAATGATGCAAGAAAATCATAAAAAGAGAGTTAACAACCTGACTGAAGAAAAGAACACCTTAAAAAGTAGTTTAAATCAAATAGCAAAAGAGGCCCAAAAAGCCAATGAGGGGAAGAATGGCTTAAAAAGTCGAATTTGCCAGATGGAAAAAGAATCTCAAAAGCTCATTGAAGAGAATAATTCCTCTTCCTTCTGAAGAGAATTAGAGTGGAGCAAATAGAAGCAAATGACTTTATGAGAAATCAAGATACCATTAAACAGATCCAAACAAATGAAAAAATAGAAGGCAATGTGAAACAACATCTCACTGAAAAAAACACTGACCTGGAAAATAGATCCAGGAGAGACAACTTAAAAATTATTGGACTGCCTGAAAGCCATGATCAAAAAAAGAACCT
>CM053595.1:147540577-147561533 GCA_028646575.1 Pseudocheirus occidentalis | reverse complement strand
AGCAGAGCAGGGGAGGGACTTTACAGTGGGATTGCTGTTTTAGGGTTGGGGCAGGGGCAAGATGGGGAGAAAATGTGTAATTCAAAAATGTAATGAAAATTAATAATGTAAACAAGAAAACAAATAAAAATAAAGTTAAAAAAAAGAAATTTGAATTATCATGAACCTTTGTGAGTTTCTTAGGAATTAATTTATCAAGCTAAGAAGCAGTTATGAGGCCTCAGGTTTAGGAGAGCCCTGTGATATGGCACTGGCCTCTTGATGGACGCATGTGCAGTTTGGGCTAATATCTCTGCTTGCTCTAATGCTGTAATCCCAATATGAGGGAATAGGGACTAAAGAAATTTTATCCCAGATATTCTACTCTAATGGGACTAGTTTGAGAGGGGATGTTCCCCAAACCATCAACCTTAATCTTATAACAATTTGCCCTTTGATTTTTGGATCCACCCACGACTGACACATTGACAAACTCCATGGGGTTTGGGGGATCCAAATTCTGTAACCCCCTTTGGTAAGTAGGCAGAGACAGTGGTGCATGGGGAAAGAAGGAAAGGGAAGGGAAAACTAACCCACTTTTAATATCCATTTCATTAGTACATTATATCTTAGGACTCAGTTATTGCATGTAGTCATCTGGTTTTTGAAAATATCTTTTGAGCATTCTGGTATAGACCTGTCCTTGGAACAGCTTTGAAGGAAGGGGCTTCTCCTAGAATATCTGCTTTTCTGGTTCAGGTTACTTGTAGAGATGCTTAGATGTTTCTGCTATAATTTTTTGCAAAACAGACCTCAATACAATTTAATATGCCCTCTTAAATTTAGTTTTCCAATATCCAGCTACAGCATCAGGAACCCCTAATTCTCCCCAAATTTCAGAGAATTTAAAATTTTATTTCTCATTTGCTGTTACCTAAACTTTGTACCTGATATGATCACTGATATCCACAGGCTAAAAAGAGAATATAAAAAGAAATCCATGAGGACCTGACTTGTAAGATGAGCCCTCCTGAGTGAAGATTAGTATTTATTAAAGTAGACATATAAGCTAGGGCGCATAAAAGGAAAACTTTCAGTTTTACTACCTGTAGCTACCCTATGATATGTTAGCAAGTTGTTATGCTGTTGAGAAATTTTTAAAAAAGCCAAAGTAACATTTTAGAATATCACAGAAGGCAGGATTCTGAAACTCTTTAAGTTATGCTTTAAAGATAAATCTTTCACTCTATTTAATTTTGAAAATTTTATATTACATCTTTATCTAAATCTAATTTCTCCCTTAGGAGGATATTATTGATGTGTCAGCATGAAAGAATGAGATATTTCAAAAACCCACTCATATATGAACACAATTCTTAAGAGGGTGACAAGCTCGAAAACTCTTTTATTTAGTTGGTTAGGATATAGAATTGATATTACTTACTGGCAACTTAGTATTTTTAATATGATCCTACAGTAACTCAGATGTTTTAGTGTTTAATACTTAACAATGAACATTTACCCCAACTGACCAACTAATTTTAAGGACAGTGAGTCTTAATTTTCCCCCCTTAGAAGGAAATCATCCCTATATTATCAAGAAGAGGGGGGCATGTATAGTGCCAGTTAGTGAAGAATAAGCTAAAGATAAACCATCAAAGACAACAGTGTGGAAGACATATTAGTTAAGTGCCTGGTCATGGGGAGGAGCGGGTTACCTACAGGAGTTCCCAGACCTCAAAGGTATTGTAGAGAAGGGAAAGGAAGTCCTAAAGAATCTCAAGGGACAAAGAACCATCATGGAAGCACAAAATAGTGGTTAAAAATTGATTTAGGTATGAGGAGAGAAGAATGTTTTATTGAGTGAGGTTCAACAGTGATCCTAGTAAATGATAATAAGTAGAATTTACTTATTATACTCAGATGTTTCCATTTTAATCAATATACCAACAGATTTAACACTGGTACAAATGGGTGCCATGGGTCACCTGCCTTGAGAATAGAAATTTGATGTGAAAAGGGAAAAAAGGAACATAGTAATGGCACTATTAAAATTGCGGCCCCAAAGGCACAGATTGACTTGACATAAGCCATAATAAGGAAGAACTCCCTTAGTTCTGTTTGATTTCTAGGCATGAGTCATATTTAATAGCTAATCGCGTAGCAAACCACGGTTATTCATAAGGTATTATAGACAGACTCAGAATTAACCAGGTGGGAAAATTTTCTGGTAAGAAAGGAAATTACACAATGGGAAAATTGAGTCAAGAGAATCCTCCCTTTGTCCATGCTAAAGTCATCCCCTCAGCTTTCCCCAGGGACAAACCTGTAGCAGTTAATAGACTGCAGCACAGGGCATTCCCCTTGGATGGTGGATTTAATACTGGTGGTTTAATAATACCAGAAAACCATACCTGAAATCCAACTGAGAATAATATCAAATTATATGCCCAAGAGATTTTTACCTCAAAGAGCAAAACTTCACTAATCACAACTTGGGGCTAGGAAATTATTGTAATAATAGTTAACAATGTGCATATATAAAGATATTTCTTTTGTCTTTCATATGCAAATTAAGAATAATAACATTCTGAACACGTATAGTGAATACTTGATAATTGACTCGAAACCCCAGAAAAATGCTGACTACTGTAAATCTCTAGACTTAACAGGTATTGCCTTTGAACCTCTAAGGCAAAATCTAAATATTGTTGCTAAGTTGGTTCGAAGATATAATTTCACATCATGCTAATTTTATTAATATGTACATTTTCATAATTTTCGTAAGTGATAACCAAATAATCTATCAGATAAAACTAACTCTTTACTATAAAAGAACCTAGTAAGTTCCTGCACTCTGATTGGGTGTCCTAGCTTTTCAAACTGCAAAGCATGGTCAGCAAGGTTGATTAGATCTTATGTCCCAATCCTAAGCAGAAAGCCCTAAGGAACCCACAGATAGGAATAACTTAAAGAGGACTTTGTTACTTGTTTCTTTCCACAGGAATTTGTTATTATCCATTTTAAGGCAAAATATATCCAATTAAATATTTTGCAGTTTTTTAAACATTTGACCACATTCTTTTAATAGCTCAATTCATAATCTTTTCTTTTTTTTGCTTTTGTTTTGGAGGGGGAAGACAGGGCAATTGGGGTTAAGTGACTAGCCCAAGGTCACATGGCTAGTAAGTGTTAAGTATCTGAGGTCAAATTTGAACTCAAGTCCTCCTGACTCCAGGGCCAGTGTTCTATTCACTACGCCACCTAGCTGCTCCTCACTTCATAATCTAACAGTATCTAGATTAAAAGAGAAGTTACTTTTCTACCAGCATTTTCAATACAAAGGGTTACCAAATTTCACAGTATAAGAAAAGATTTTAGAAGCAGAAATAACAACATACATGATATCACATATTTGAAACACAAAACAAAACTCATTACCAGTTATACGGCATCAATTCAGTTGAATGCATTTCCAATTTATCTTACTTAGAAAATCATTGATTTTATTGCTTTTGGTATTTTGCAGTAATCACATCTAAAATCCAGTATAGAGTCATCCTTTATGGAGTAATGATATTCAGTTAAAGAAATAATAATGATGATGACAATGGCTGACACATATATAGTGGTTACCACGTACATACCAGGCACCATGTTAAAGCCTTTAGAATTATGTGATCCTCACAACAACCTGGGAGGTGGATGCCATTATTATTACTCCCTTTAAAGATTTGAAACTGAAATAAAGAGAGGTGGAGGAACTTGCTTAAGGTCACACAGCTAATAAATTTAACCCAAGTTTTCTGATCAATGTACTTTCTAGCATAATGCCTTCATGCTGCATAATGCATTAAGTTCTGATTTACTACAATTACCCTAATAGGAGAATATATCTCACTGAAAGTGAGACTACATTATGATTTAGTTTCAGAACAAATTTTGATCAAATCAAATCTGAATTTATAACCACTAATGGCAACATTTAAAATCTAAATTTTCCTAAGGGTCCACTGTTTTCAGTTAGCTCAGGTTCAACATTTTCATGGTGGTACTTTTTTCCTTTAAAAGCACCCACAGAGCCAAATCAATTCCTTTTGTTTTCTCAACCTAACCCTACCCAAATACCTTAAGAGGTTGGATTAAAGGGCATATCTTTCTTACCTGAGGCTTTTTGCTTGTAACCCCCAGGAAGGTCAAAGATGACTAGACACAGAGGCTTGAAAATCTATTTGATTAAGAAAATTTTGAAAAGCCTTTAGCATGACTAGTTATACTGGACCCCACCCCCCAATAAAAAAACCAAAACCAAAACCAAAAAACCACTATTTTCTTTTATCTGTCAGTTACTTAACTAGCATTTTCTATGCTCTTACAAAGTGTCTTATTAGATAGAATAAAGAGAAGGAGATGAGTTCCTGGACCTATTAAAAAATCCCAGAGTTTTCTTTTATAATCATAAACTGATTGGGAAAAGGGAGGTAGTAAAGAAGATATTCAGTACTTCTCAAAGAGCAATTTCTTATATATATATATATATACATATATATGTATATATACATGTATGTATATATGTAATACATAGAGACACACATATATACATATGTGTGTATATATGACTGTATACACACATATATATGTATGTATTGTGTGTATACACATACATACACATTCCTTTGAAATGATCTCTACTAGAATGGTAAGAGAGAGAGACTTATATGTTTGTTCTAAATCTTTCAGTTATAATAAAGAACTTCAAAAATGCCCTTTATTTATTTCTTCCATACTCTGAACTTCTTTGAATTCAGGTCACAGAAAAAAGAAATTAGTTTAATTTACCAGGACACAAAAATACAAATGATGCTTGCTGGCAGATTTGGTAGCTAATTTTAAATTGGACAGAGAAGACAGGTGGGGTATTTTGTGACAGTTCTCTGGCATAAGGGAATCCCTCCTGGGAGGACATAGAGTTCCTTTATTCCCCTTTCTATAACTGGGCTTACAATGCCATATTCACAACCCCCCCCCCCAATCCATCCCTAGCATAGGTGTGACTGTCAGCAGGTAAAGTACTGGGTACCCAGTTTATGTATAAGGAAAAGCCCGTGAGCTCACCAGAGGTGCTGGGTGAAATAACCCCATGAGATTTTACAGACAGGCTTTGCAACAGATGTTGTCTCTAAGATTGTTCTCTGGCTCAAAAAGCAGAACCAACTCTTGTTGCTATCCTGCAAGCTGGAAAAGCAGAACTCACTGTAAAAGTGAGACTTAAGTGGTTAGAGATCTGATCTAAATTTCTAATTCTACTTTCGGGTTTCTGTACAAAGGGGTCATGTGGTTTGGCTGAGCCCCTAGGCCCTTGCTTTTCCCTGAGCCCTAGGCCCTGGGGTTCAGGCAAGCTGGCCAAGTTGAGTCCTCAACCTACGGATCTAAATAAAACCAGGAAACCTTTACAGGGAATCCCTCCTGGAGGTCCGTGGTATTCCAATGAATAGTCCTTGCCATCCAGGCTACTATCTCAGTGCCATGCTCAAGACAGCTCTGGGTGACTTTTACTAATTGTAGTACCAGCTCATTATATTGGGACAGGTGGACAGTTTATGAAATAGGCTGTTGTGTAAGGGTAGTCGTCGAGACTGACAAACTGAAACTGAGTGCAAGACAAACAAATGTTCTCTGATACCAGTGCACAAAAACACAGATAGCTACACAGAAACACTTGTTGGCAAAGATTTCCTTTAATCTCCTTTAACCCTTGGCAGTGTAAGAGTTAAGTCCATATTAGCAGGAAGAGCTATTTGGCAAACTCATCCTGAAAGTTCCTTTTTCAGGCCAAATTTGGGATCTTTTAGTAGTTATATTCTCATTAATTTAAGAGCTCTAGACTTAGGCTTTTGCTTTGTGCATAATCTCTGGATCTTAAGAATCTTTTATAAACTGGCCTTTTTTTCTGGTCCTACCAGCTCTCCCAATAATGGTGGGGGTCGGGGAGGGGGAAGGTCTGCTTGTTCTTTAACCCTTGTAGATGCTTTCTGGAACTTACACTCAGGTTCTACCAGCTTCCAGACTACTGAACAGAGAGAGTCTAATTCTTTACCCTAGAAGAGAATATCCCAGCCCTGCTTATTGTAGGTCTTTTCTTGGCTCAGAAGAAATTGGATTGGATTCAAAGGAAAGTCCAGCCTCAGGGGACAGGAGAAGGGGGACAGTCCTCTGAAAAGACATCCCTTGGTGAAATCTTCCTGAGGGCTGTAATAAGGGATGGGAGTCCTACACTTGAATCCCTTAGTGGTTGCTAACTTTGTTGAGAAAGAAATTCTGAGAGACAAAGTTCTGAGCATAATCCATTTATTAGTGAGGTTAGTAATTGCCAATAAATAGAGTCAATGACCTTTCAATGACTAAAGACCTCAAGTGAGGACTGAGGAGTGTTTTATAGTGATTAATAAAATATCTTTGGATTGGCTAGAAAGTAAAAACCTTTCTCATTGATTTGATATTACAACAATTTGGACCTCCCCATCTGAAACCCCCTTAACCACAAACAAGACATGTGATTTGGGGAAAATTTGGGGAGGGGTAAAGTTACAAGGGTGGGGGAGAAACAAGTTGCAAGAACAGAATTGTGACCCACGTGACCCGAGGTTACCAGAGTAAACTTGCAAGGATAAGGAATAGCAAGGGGGTATATTAAATCTAGCATGATTAAATCTTAACAAAATAGAATTTCACATGACAAAACAGGGATTTGAATACAGCTTTTCTGACTCCAAATACATGATTCTGTCACATGATTCCTTCTTATTGATCTCAGAGGTGGACGGCAGCTTTTATGTCCTAGTCCAATCTAAATAGAAATTCCCTCTGTGATGTCCCTGACAAGTGATTATGCAGCTTCCACTTGAACACCTCCAGTGAGGGAGAACAACAGAGCTAATCTGTAAAAATTAAATAGAAAAAACTTAACAAATACATGCCTTCTCTTCACCTATTTCCCTCTCTTCCTACTGAGAAATAAAGAAAAAATAAAACTTTTACCATAAACATATTTAGTCAAGCAGAACAAAATCCTTATTATATATATAATATATATATATATATTATTGGGACATATATATTATTGGTATATATATTATTGGGATATATACAATTGGGATATATATATATCCCAAAACAAACAAGTCTCAATCTGTACTCTGAGTTCATTTTTTCTCTGTTGGGAGGTAGGTTACATATTTCATTATGAGTCCTTTGGAGTAATTGTTGGACATTGTGTTGATCAGAATTTCTAAGTCTTTAAAAGTTTGTCTACAGTATTGCTATTGTTTAAATTATTCTCCTGGTTCTGCTCTCATCACTCTTCATCAGTTCATACAAGTATTCCTAGGTTTTTCTAAAACTGTCACCCTCATAATTTCTTTCAGCACAGTCGTGTTCCATTACATTCATATATTATAACTTCTTCAATCATTCTACAATTGATGAATAACCCTTTTTTTTAACAATCCCTTGCTGCTATTATAAATGTTTTTGTGCATATGGGTCCCTTTTCTCTATCTTTGATCTCTTTGGAGTGTAGACCTAGTAGTGGTATCACAGGATCAAAGGGTATGAACAGTTGACTAACTTTTTGGACAGAGTTCCAAATTACTTTCCAGAATAGTTGAACCAGCCCATAGTTCTATTATCAATATGCTAATGTACCTGTTTTCTCATAGCCCCTCTTTGTAAGTCATTTTCCCTTTTTGTAAATTCTGCCAATCTGAAGCATGTGAGGTCAAATCTCAGAGTTTTTTTTTAATTTTAATTTTTTGATTATCAGTGATTTAGACCACTTTTTCCATAATGGTTATATTGCTAGCTTAGATCTCTTCCTCTGAAAAGTTCCCGATAGAGTTAACTATAAATTTTTCTTATATCAAACCTAAACCTGTCTTTATAACTTCTACCTTTTTCCTCTTATCTATAACCTCTGAGGCCAAGCATAACAAATCAAATCCCTCTTCCACATGACAGGTAATTATCATGCCATATATCCACTTCTCCCATTTAAGCTAAATGTGCCATTTCCTTCAGTTAGTCCTACTTCTCCCCACCCTGGATGAGTATCCTCACTCTTCCTCCTCCCTGCTTCCTATTATCACTATGCTTACATAGTTCCCTCCACTTAGAATCCTCCTCTCCCCTATGCTTTCCCTTCCTTCAAGGACCAATTCAAAGATCTTTGTTTCAGTGCCCAGGGATTTCAGAATTTCTGTATTTGCTGATATTTATATGTATTAAGTTCAACATAAACATTTATTAGATATCTCCTGTGTGCAGAGTTTTGTTGTAGGCACTGGGAGACATACCAAGTTTAGGATAAGCAGAGCTTGTAGTTTACCTAGTAGGATATATGATAGCTATGCAAATTACTATAATACAAAATAGAGCATGGCAAGTGCCTTAGGTGAAGGTGGGAAAGGACATTATTAACTGGGGAGAATCAGGGAAAACTTCCTCCAGGAGGTGACGTTTGAATACTGTTTGTTTTAAAGGCTAGATAGACATTCAGCAGGCAGGGATACGTGTGTATGCCTATGTTTGTTTAACTATACTCTGGCCTCACTCTCTCAGACTGAGCCTGGCTATATCATGCCCTCAGAGTGCTGTGGTTCACCTGAGGGACCGTGGGATGGCTTTCTCTGTAGTGCTGTCAACTGTGGGACTTGGAGTCAGGAAGACCTGTGTTCAGATCTGACCTCAGACAGTTACCAGCTATGTAATTGTGGCTTTGTTGCTTAACTTCTATTTGCCTCAGTTTCCTATCTATAAAGCGGGGCTAGTAGTATACTTACCTCACAGTATCATGAGGATCAAACAAGATAATATTTGTACAAAATCCTTAGCACAGTGCCTGGCAATAGTAGGTACTATATAAATACCTGCTAGTAGTAGTAGTAGTAGTAGTAGTAGTAGTAGTAGTAGTAGGAAGGAGCAAGCTTCCTTAAAGGACACAAAGTACAAGGTCAGAGTTCTCCACTCCTAGATCACATTGTCTTACTCTCTCAGTCAAAAAGTCTTCTTTCTTCTGGATTGGAGATTAGTTTCCAGTCATCCTTAATTTATCCATCCTTAAGAGGTATAAGGTACAGAGTACAAAGTTCTCCCACCCCCTAGGCCAGAGTAAATTATGATCTTCTCAGTCAGTGTTAAGTACCCAAGGAGAGTTCTTTTCATCTTGACTTGAGTCTGGTTCCCAAATTCCATGGTTCTTCTTCCATGGAATTCATGGTAGGCAGCTCTTAGCTCCTTGTCCAGTTCCATATTGAAAGTAACAGTGTCCAGTCCACTTCAAGTCCTTCACAATTTCTGTTTCTGGGAAGACAAGGCTTAACAGAGCCAAAACAACATTCATGTGTAGTGAGAATCTGAAGCTCTTTCCTGCCCCTGGCCCCTTTGCTTAAGTGGCTCCGAGAATGTTCACGTGGAGCCCGTGGCAAGAAGCTTGTTTTTTGGGGGGAAAATGGCCACACCTTGTTGCTTTGTAATTGGACAGTGGGTCAAGAGGGCTGACCCAGGAGAAGCCTATATATACATGCCCTGATGTGAGGCTTTGCTTTGGGGCTCACTTTGAGAAGAGTTGTGTGATCTGACCAGATGAGACTCTAGGAAGCCGTTGAGCCCCCTGGCTTTGAAAAATCCAGATGTTGGTGATTCCCTCTCTGGTATCTTGAATAGGTAATGGATGTGATGGTCAGATGGTTGGAAGCCCATCTGCTGATCTGTTTCTTGTAAATTGTGCCTGTAACTTGGGTTTGTATTCTCTGGAGTTCAGGATGCTGGCTTTTCCCCTGAACTAGATAAACGATATGTTTGTTTGAGTAAAGAAAGATTGTTAACCCATTTTGAGTTGCTTTCCTTTAGTAAAGCAGATCTAAGAACCTGTGCTAGCAGCCACCCTGGGTATGCTAGGGTGCTTGCTGATACATCATGCACAATGCTGGCACCATTGTCAATTCACTTTCTGCCTGTGAAATCAATACAGACCCACAAAGTCTGAGAACTCAACACAAATCCTCAGTAATGTCCCAGCACTTCTGAAACCCTCCTCCAAGACTTCTGTAAACAGATAACAAGAAAGCCTCTTTCAGGGCTTCCAGTAAGGTCCTAAGGCTTCTGTACAAAGTGTTACAAACACAAATCAACACAGACAGAACAGAGTGCCGGGATACCAAAAGTTTTTTCCTTCTCAACTCTGCCACCACAAGTGTTCCCTTCTCAGTTCTGCTCTCTCCCAGCTTGTGCTCAGCTTTTTATCTGGTCATTAGCTCCTCACTATTCCACCCACCTCTTACATCCTTCCTGTTCCTGTCTTTGGCAAGTCCCTCCCACTGTGGGTTTCACAAGTTCTGTTTCTTAACAAAGACTTGGTATAATCACAGGCAAGGCTCAACTGAAACAAGGAGCTGTTTGCTTGCCATTACATATGTATAGGTTAGATAGGAAATAATCAATGGAAGAAAGACACTAGAATTAAAAGGGATTGAGAAAGCTTCTTGTTGAAGAGGCACACTCTTCCAGAGATCCACTTGGTTTCTGAAGAGAATGAGCTCAGGCTTACCACAGTGTCTTCATGGCATTGGTCTCACCAAGTTCACTTTCAAATGCAGCAGAATTGCTGGGTTAACTACCACTAGTCTGGATCCCAAAGATCCTTAGGGCCTCCATGCTAAACTAGAGGGCCACAGAACTCAGAACTGACACATGTCCCTGATATTTGGTGGCTTGCTCTCGTGATCTTTGGAACCTGAAACTCGGGCCATAGTAATTTTCAATCTCTTTTCCCTAGTAGAAGGAAAGAATGAGCATCACAAGAAAGAGTGGAGTCGTGATTTCTCTGCTTCATGCTAGCTCTGGGTAGGAAAAGGCTTGAAGTCCCTTCCTGATTGGAGGCCCTCAGTAGCTCATCTTTCTCCAATGTCAGCAAGTCTAGAAAGCCTGTGACAAGAAGGTAGCCCTAGCGAATTAATGCCTTTTTGTATGTACCCCAGTTCTGGCTCTAAAGGCAATAAAAAAGGCTCCCTTTTACTACATGATTAGTGGCTCAGGATCGTTTGCAGAATGTGGAGATTCAGGGCTTTATTGGATATTCCCCTGGGTCATATTTGTATCTGTAGTAGTAGAGAGTATGCAGGGTCCCACATGTGTAGTGAGGTCTACCTGAGACAAGGGCTATGTGGCACAGTAGACATCTCTTGACTCTTTTTCCTCCACTCACCCCCATCCTTCTCCAAGGAAAATTTTCATTCCTGCCAGAAGGGGAAGTAGGAGGTTCAGGCTAGAGGCCATTGCTCTCTTTAGACAGAGGGAGTACCTAGTTTGAAGCATATCTGTCTGTTCCTTTAAATAAAGTTTGTCTAAGGGAAATGATTGAGTTCCCTTTAACTTTCTGTCATTGGGTGTAAGGGGACCCCAAACTCTACAGCCAAGTCTCCTTTCCCATGTAATACCAGTTACTCAACAATACACATAGCAAATAGTGAAGAAGTCCATTTATCCAAATTGTAGCAAAACAGAAATCAGAGAAGGTATTCATAGGAGAATATGTGTATAAATATATATGTATATATATGTATATATATATATATACACACACACACATATATCAGATAATTTAAGTGCTCTTTCAGTGGGAGTGAGATCACTTAGCTCAACCAAGAGAAGAGGTTCTGGATCTCACCCAAGGGGAAGCTCCTCAGAGGTTCTAGAGTAGCGAGCTGGAGGCAGGGACATGTTGACAACTGTGACTTTCTATGTCTTCCCAGTCTTTTCTTTCAGCAGCCTAAAGTGGAGGTGCCCTCTTCCATCTTCTTTCTCAAAGCAGGATTGCAGGAGCCCCCAAAGTGATATGACACCACAAAGAAGGCTCAACATTGCACAAGCCCCTAAACTAAAGGGTGCTCAAAGAGGGCCGTCACTTGTAGACTCCCACAAAGGATTCAAAGAGGTCCCTCCCTAGAAGAGTCCCTAAAGGGGATACTGGCTGAGAACCGAAGCTCCTGCCTTTTACCAACTCCACTTGTCCCTCATATAGGGCAGGGTCTTCATCTCCACAAGTAAGGAGAGAGTCCCATACCAGAATATATGGTATGGTATAGCAGAAACATTCATGCATCTTTATAAGAGAGTGTGTTAAAATGTAATTGATTTGAAGGGGAAAAGGCCAAAGCTGGGGAAGGGACATTGGAATGGTTCGTTGTGTTTACGAAAACCTGGAGATGAGGAGCTGGCCTAGTAAACTCTACAGTGCTCAATCTGTGATGCATTGGCTTTCCCAACTGTGCCATGGCCCCTTTCCTCTAAGTAATTAGTTTCTTATTTCCTAGAAGCCATTTCCTTGCCCCTCCCAACCCTTGACTGAATGTATTAAGAGAAAAGGGAGCTAAGGTTCCTTGGAGGGTTTCTTTCCCTGCCTGGCTGAGAAGCTTCTGATTCTTGATCCAGGAATACCCTGCATTGGAATGACTCAACCATGGGTAAGTAACTACTCAGAACCATTTTCCCTGTGGGCAGGAAAAGGCTCTGGGACCTGGTGCCATGAATTGGTAGAAATTGTAGTCGCTACAGACAATGTAAATTCTTTACACCCCCTTTCCATCCTTCCCCCAGAGGGAAAGGACCCTGAAACTGAGAGGCTGAGCTTAAGGGGCAAGCAGGACAGCAGCTTAACAGAGGCTGTCAGGGAAAAGTAAACTCCTGCAGACATTTTGCAATGAGAATTCAGAGACTAGAATCTGGGCGTTGGAGGCTTGGCTCAAGTGCTTTGACCTTTTATTTAAAAAAAAAAAATCTCTGATGGGTGTGGCCACTCCAGACTTAAGGAAGCTGCTGCTGTTGTCCCTTTTTTTCCTTCAATTTTATTTTATTAAATTTGTTTATTTACTTTTAGTTTACAACATTCAGTTCCACAATCCCTTGAGTTCCAAATTTTCTCCCTCTCCTTCTCCTCCCCTCCTTCCCACCTCCTGGTGGCATGCAATCCAATATAGGTTCTACAAATACCTTTGAATTAAGCATTAGTCAGGTTGTAAAGAAGAATTATAATCAATGGAGTGAACAATGAGAAAGAAGGAACAAAACAAAATTAAACACAAAAGAGAGAGCAAGTAGTTTGCTTCAATATACATTCAAACTCTGTAGTTCTTTTCTCTGGATATGGATATCCTTTCCATCATGAGTCTTTTGGAATTGTCTTATAACCTTGCATTGCTGAGAGGAGCCCAGTCTATCAAAATTAGTCACACATATGATGTGTCTGTAATTGTGTACAAAGTTTCCCTGGTTCTGCTCTTCTCACTCAGCATCAGTTTATTTAAGTCTCTCCAGGTTATTATGAAGTCTGTCTGCTCCTCATTTCTTATAGCACAATAGTATTCCATTACATTCATATACCACAACTTGTTTAGTCATTCCCCAATTGATGGGCGTCCCTTTGATTTCCAATTCTTTGCCACCACAAAAAGAGCTGCTATAAATATTTTTGTGCAACTAGGTCTTCTTCCCCCTTGTATGATTTCTTTAAGATACAACCCTGGAAGTGGTATTGCTAGGTCAAAGGGTATGCATTTTTTTATAGCCCTTTGAGCATAGTTCCAAATTGTTCTCCAGAATGGTTGGATCAGTTCACAACTCTACCAACAATGCATTAGTGTTCCAATTTTTCCACATCTTCTCCAGCATTAATTATTTTCCTGTTTTGTCATTTTAACCAATTTGACCAATGAGGTGTGGTACCTCAGAGTTATTTTGATTTGCATTTCTCTAATCAATAATTATTTAGAACATTTTTTCATATGTTTATAGATATCTTTAATTTTTTCCTCTGAAAACTGCCTGTTCATATCCTTTGACCATTTATCAATTGGCAAATGTCTTGTTGTCCCTTTGTAATGTTAATGGAATCTGAAGATCTTCCATGCCCCTTTGTATTGGCAAATAAGCAGGTACTTAGCACCTTGTTTCAAGTTAACACCTTGTTTAAGCTATTTAATTAAGACAGAAGCAGTTAACACCTTGGGAGGAAGTTGCTGATGTAGCAGGAAGGGGCAGAACAGGGAGGATCTATACCATATATAAGGAAGAGAACCAGCAGGACAGTCAGATTTTCTCTCAGTGAGCACCTGGAGGCTGCAACTTTTGCAGACCCTCCTTCTGGGAACTTTTGCCCAGACCCTTCTTCTGGGAACTTTTGCCAAAAACTTCCAAGAACCAGGTTGAGGAGCTACTGTGAGTGAGAGAGAAGGATCCCTGCTTCAGGGGAGCCTATTCTGTCATGAAGGCTTGAGAATGTGGGTGTTCACTGCATTAACCATGTGTATTAATTTTGTGTCTACTGTAATGACTTTGGCTTTCCTGTTCTGGGACTCAGTTTTCTGGTATTTGAATAAAGGCTTTGGTTCCGCCCTCTATGTGGAGAGTCTGCTACATTTTGTGATTCACAGCTATACCAGCATATTCATAACCACCATGGGTGTTGTGAATATTGCATTATTGTTACATCCTTTCTGAGACCTGTGAAAGGACTAGGAAGGTTTGGATCCCTTCCTCACTTCTCTTGTGTCTGCAGTTAACAAGCATTCCCTTCACAGTTTCTCTGTTTCTTAAACTTTTTAAATTCTTGTTGTTTTCATTTATAGCTGTTACTGTACATGTCACAAGTGCTATATGATTCATGCCTGTTCTTAACAGTATACAGGTGGTTGCAATAGAGGGATCTGATGAATGCTTGTAATATGTAGAACCAAACTGGACACAGGTATGAAACAGTCCAAAAAAGGGTTTTATCCTGGCTTGGGGTCTCTGAGCACAGTTTAGAGGTTTGATTTTTATCAGTAACTCATAAATTATAAACCAAATGGGAGAGAAGATCAGAGAATCATAGGATTATAGACTTAGAGTTGGAAGAGAGAACATCAAGTCCATCCCCCTCATTTTTGCAGATGAGGAAACTGAGGAAAACAGGGAGAAGGGACTTGCCCAGGATCACACAGCTAGTAAGTGTCTGAGGCTGGATTTGAATTCAGGTCTTCCTAACTGTGGCACTCTATCCACTGCACCACCTAGCTGCTCAGATCTTCCTAAATTCAGTGCCAAATATGACATGCTGTTTATCTACAATTATTATGTCATTTGAGCTTCACAACAACATTAGAAGTTTGGTGCTATTATTATTCCCATTTTGCAGATGAGGAAACTGAGGCAAATAGAAGTCAAATGACTTGCTAGTTCATTCACAGCTAGTAAGCGTCTGAGTCCAAATTTGAACGAAGGTCTTCCTGACTCTGGGCCCAGCATTCTTTTACTGTACCACCTAGCTGCCTCAAAAAGAATCATAAAGCTGGTATAGATACTATCAAACCAGGTGCCTCACATTTGACTTGGGGGCATTTTCCCCAGGCCAGTGGTTCTCCTTTCAGGGAGTCCTTGAGGTCAGTACTATTTCATAATAATACTAACATATTATTTGACCATGAAAATATTATTCCCTTTCTAACTATATATCCTGTGTGAGGCTACATTTTTTTCATATACTTCTACAAGAACAACATATTACAATAGATTGAATGCAGAAGCAGTTATGAGAATCTGACTGTTTTCTATCAAGCTAGATTTTTAAAGAAGTTTGCAAAATATGTACAACAATACAACCTTTCTCACTAAAGTTTTTGTCTTGAAAATATAGCTATTTTTCCAAGAAAGACTTACATGAATTGATGCAAAGTGAAATAAGCAGAGCCACAAGAACATTGTAGACAGTAACAGAAATATTACATGATGATCTACCGTGAATAACTTAGCTATTCTCAGCAATACAATGATCTGAGACAGTTCTGAAAGACTTATGGTGAAAGGTGCTGTCTATCTCCAGAGAGAGAACTGGTGGGGCCTGAATGCAGATTGAAGATACTTTTTCTTTACTTTCTTTATTTTTCTTGGCTCTTTTTATCTGTGTTTTCTTTCACAGCATAACTTACGTGGAAATACGTTTTGCGTGACTATACATGTATAATCTATGTCAAATTGCTTGTCTTAATGAAGGAGGGTGGGGAGTGATGGAGAAAATTTGGGAACTCAAAATTTGAGAAAAGAATGTTAAAATGATTTTTACATATAATTGGAAAAAATTGCAGTTATTTTTCATAAAATATATTAACATGTAATAGGTTTATTATTATTATTTTTAAATGAATTAATAAAAATTTGGCAATGGTTATTCCCCACATGTAGCATGTGGGAATCGTTGTGTGGCTTAAAGAGAGGCAAAATAGACATCTCTAGCCTCCTCTTCCCCTGCCCTTTTCCAAAGGAAACTTTAATTCCTCCTAAGAGGGAAAGCAGGAAATGGGATCCAGAGGCTGACCACTTTGTTTTCCTCAGAGAGAGGGGGTACCAGAATTATATCTATCTGCTCCCTTAAATATTGTTTATCTAGGGGATGTTATTTTCAGGTTGAGGTTTCAGTTTCAAGTTTTGCTCTTTCATTAATGGGAGAAACTGCACCCCAAGCTTTATGAACAAAGTCTGACTCTTTTTCCACCTAATATCAGTTGCATAATAAACACATGTAACACTTAGCCAAGAAACTCATTTACGTAAATCGGTAGCAAAACAGAGATCAGAGAAAGTACACAAAAGTGAATGTAGCCCAGACAATACAGAGTAAAGGAACTGTCTCTTTCATTTGGAGTGAGGCAACTCAGCTCAACCAAGAGAAAATATCCTAGATCTCATCCAAAAGGAAGTTCCCTAAAGGCTCTATCGTAGAAAGCTGGGGATAGAAACATTATGGAAACTGGCAGTTCCTCTTATGTCAGCCTCTTCCTTCAGTGACCTGGAATGGAGCTGGCATCTTCCATCTTTTCTCTCAAAGCTGGAAGCCAGAAGTTTCCTAAATTGGAAGAGAACCAAAGAGAACCAAAGAGTTCTCTTCTGTCTTACCCTCACCAACTTCACCTTGCCCATCCTGTGTGGTGGACATTGATCTCTACCAATAATAAAAGAGTCCCATACCAATGGGATTTGGGACTGGGGTTACATAGATATTTTAAAAAGTTAACAGTTTTAATTTCTAATATGGTAAATATCAGCAGATATAACTCATAAACAAAAGCTCTTTGGAGTCCTCAGTAATATTAAGAGTGTAAAGGAGTCATAAGATCAATAACTTTTGAGAATCATTGCCCTAAACGATTGTGTCATGAGTTCATAAACTTAAGAGGTGAGGCTGATTTAGTAAAAAGCAGAGCATTTTTCTCTGAGGTCTACAATTCAATCCCTACATTGCTCTTTTCTTTCAAAACTGGTCTGTTGCTTATCCCTAGTAGGGAAGCAAAGTAGAAATCTTTATTATGGGAAAGTCATACCCTGGGGTTGACTAAGAAAGAGCTAGGGAAAAAGTCTTGACATGCCAATAAAATCCCAAAGGAGGAGCGGAAGACTTCCTCTTCCTTTTGTTTTCATTTTCTGCCTACTGTATCCAGTCAATTTTGCCAGATAGCACTGCCTCCTGGTTACATGTGCAAATGAGTAGCTTTCCTAAAACAATGTTGAATGTCTAGGCTGGTCCCTGGTGTTTCATGACCTTTGAGGCTCTTGGTGATTTGAGTGCTTTCAGACACTCAGATATTATGCAGCTATCACAGTTAACTGACATTTCTCTTTGCCATGGCCAATCGCTCTATATGTGCACATGATCCCATGCCTTCCTGTATTCTCTAGCAGACCACATCTTCAATCATTGTCCTCTCCCCCTCTCCAAAGAATCTTCCATTTCTCCCTGTCAAGTGGTTCATTCCCTACTGCCTTCATACATCCCCAAATCTTCTCTCATCCTTAAAATACCTTCATTAGACCCTACCATTCCTTCAAGCTACTGTACTCTCCTTCAGAACATTTAGAACTCTATCAATTCAGTGATACAACACAAGTCCAGAGGACTGAAGGTGGAATATGATACTCACCTTCTTCCTTTCTCAGCCAAACTCAGAGAAAAATTTCTCTATGCTTTTTTATACTTCTCACTCACTTCTCAGCCTTTTGCAATCTGGTTTTCTAATCTCATTACTCAATTGAAACTACCTTCTCCAAAGTTACCAATGATCTCTTAATTGGCTAAATTGATGGTCTATTTTCAATCTTAATCTTTCTTACCTCTCTGCTATTGAGCAGCTCTTTCTGGATTTTCTGTCCTCTTTGAGTTTTTTGGGGGCACTACTATCCTAGTTGGCTTCTTACCTGTCTACCTTTTAATTTCCTTTGCATTCTAACTATCCACATCAGACTTCCTGATTATGGGCTCTCCACAAGGTTCTGTCCTGGACCTTTTTCTCTTCTCTCTCTCTCTTTGTAACCTAATAAATTTTCATGGATTTAGTCATCATTTCTATACAGATGATTTCCAGATCTACATGTATAGTTTCAGACTCTCCCTTGAGCTTCAGTCTGTATGGGAATCTGAAGCTCTTTCCTGCCCCTAGCCCTTTGCTTAAGTGGCTCCGAGAATGTTCCCTGATTTGGTGGTCACATGGAGCCCATGGCGAGAGGCTTGGGCTCTGATGTGAGGCTTTGCTTTGGGGCTCACTTTGAGAAGAGTTGTGTGATTTGACCAGATGAGACTCTGGGAAGCCGTTGAGCCCCCCGGCTTTGAAAAACCCAGATGATGATACTTCCCTCTCTGGTAACTTGAATAGGTAATGGATGTGATGGTCAGATGGTTGGAAGTCCATCTGCTGATCTGGTTCTTGGTCTGTTTGTAACTTGTGCTTGTAACTTGTGTTTGTAGTCTCTGGAGTTCAGGGTGCTGACTTTTCCCCCTGAAATAGATAAATATGTTTGTTTGATTAAAGAAAGATTGTTAACCCATTTTGAGTTGCTTTCCTTTAGAAAAGCAGATCTAAGAACCTGTGCTAGCAGCTGCTCTGGGTATGCTAGGGTGCTTGCTGATACACAGTCCTATATCACTAATTACCCATTGGATATTTCAAACTAGATATCCCTTAGACATCTTAAAGTCAACATGTCTAAAACTGAACTCATTATTTTTCCCTCTAAACTTTCTGTCTTCCAAACTTCTCCATTTTTCTTGGAGGCACCACCATGCTTCCAATGTCTCACATTGGTAATATTAGTATTATCCTGTACTTTTCACTTTCGATCACCCTAGACATCCAATCAGTTACCAGATCTTGTTGTTTCTACTTTAAAAACATTGCTGTCATGTATCTTAACTCTAACAGCTACCATCCTTAGTTTAGGTCTTCCTCACCTCTGGCCTAGATTATTGCAAAAAACTTATAATTGGTCTCCCAGCTTCAATTTCCTTCCCAATATGTCTTACACATAGTTGCCAAAGGAATTTTCTTTAAGCTCTTATCTGACCAATCATTTTGCTACTTAACAGACTTGTTTCCTATTGTCTTTAAGATAAAATATAAGCTCCTCTGTTTAACTTTTAAAGACCTATACAAACTGACCTCAAACTATTTTTCCAATCTTATTGGGAATAGCCAAACTAACCTACTTTCTGTTCCTCATTCATAGATCTTCATCTCTATCTCTATCTCTGTGCCTTAGAAATGACTGTCCTGGAATACGGGAATACGATCCCTTCTTATCTCCACCTAATAATACCTAATAGACGCTCTCTCTTCATACAAGCTACAGCATTATCTTTTTCATGAAGCCTTTCCCAGTTCTCCCAAATACTTTTACTCTCACCTCTTCCCAAACTACTTTGTATTTAACTACTTTATATATAATAGCATTTACTAACTTCATATTTATACTGTATATGTCTTTTTATATATACTTGTTGTGTCTCTTATTAGAGAATAAGCCCAGGTGGGCAGAGCCAAGATGGTGGTGTAGAAGCAGCAAAGTTTCGCAGCTCCCACACAGCCATCCTAAATACCCATAAAATATGACTCTAAACAAATTTTAGGGCTCCAAAACTCACAATAATACAGAAAACACATATCTTGCTAAAGGCAGCTCGGCAGGAGGGACTCATTGAGGCAGGCAGGGAGCCGAGGCCAGCCCAGCCCGAAACTGAGGCCAGAACCCAGGGTAGTAGGGAGAAGCAGAGCTGCAGCATAAGTCTACCCTGGAGAGCAAATCTACAGCACTTGAAGCAATCTCCACATCAATCAAGGTGGGAAAAAGAAGGATTAGAGAAAGGTCAGTGAAAGTGAAGCTTTCAAGCTAAATTTGGGGGAAGAAAAGCAGTTCAGCCGATCTGCCCCCACAGCAAGGAAATAGTGGGGGAAGGGCAGGATCTGCTACAACTGGCAACTGTTCCACTGGACTACTTCAGAACTCCTGGCCTGTGGACCCTGTAGGAGGGCTGAGACGACTGATCAAGGCCAAGGGCTCTTGCATTGAGCATCCTGGATCCGGATTGTGGTCTTGCGTGGTGGTTCTGGGGTGTGCTTTCAGCAAGCCAAAGCTGGTGGGGGTTGCAGCACCCCCCTAATAGCTTTGGCAGCTGTGAAAACCCCAGAGATTTGGGACAGAGCTTTCCTCCCTGGAAGCAGAGTTTCACAAAGCTAAAAAAACCAACCAATTAATTGACTGGCCAACATGAAGAAAAGGAAGCAAAATAAGAACTGCAATGAAATTCTAGAATCCTTTTTTGTGGACAAAAAGGATCAAAGAATGGAATGGGGGGAAGACAACACAGTCAGAACTCTGACACTGGGGTGGCTAGGTGGCGCAGTGAATAGAGCATCGACCCTGAAATCAGGAGTACCTGAGTTCAAATCTGGCCTCAGACATTTAACACAAAAAACTAGCCATGTGACCTTGGGCAAGTCACTTAACCCCAACTGCCCTCAAAAAAAAAGATTCAAAAGAACTCCCACACCAAATGCTTCCAAGATACTCAAAGATTGCCTACAAGCTATAGATCAACTAAAAAAGGACTTTGAAAAACAAATAA
>CM053595.1:147517316-147540077 GCA_028646575.1 Pseudocheirus occidentalis | reverse complement strand
AACAAGGAGGGGTGGGATAGGAAGGAGGAACATATGATCAGACTGTTCCAATATGTCCATTGTGAAGAGGTCCTGTGTAATTACACATGCACAGCCTGTATTGAATTGCTTGTCTTTCCAGTGGGGGTGGGTGACAGGGGAGGAACTGAGAGAATCTAAAATCTAAAGCTCTGCAATACATGCAACTGGGAATTAAGATGTTCAGGGGCTGGGGTAGGGAGACCCTCCCTGCCCTACCAGAAGGTTAGAGAGCTGATTGGGGCAGGGGCTTTACAGTGAGATAGCTGTTTTGGGCTTGGGGTAGGGGATAGACAGGGAGAAAATTTGTAACTCAAAAATCTCATGGTAATGAATGATGTAAACAAGAAAACAAATAAAAAATTTATATTAAAAAAAAAGAAATCATGGGTTCAAGTTTAAAAAATTGGAAAATTACCTATGATGTTCTTAGATCAAAGGGGAACCAACTTTGATTGACAGAGAAGTGTATTTGTCAGAAATCTGTGATATTGAGACATCATATCTTAATAAAATGGTGAAAAAAAACACCTTGCAGCAACTTCAGTTTTAATAATCAAGTACTATTATTGTCATTGTAATGAGACATTTCTGACATTATTATTCTCTGTGATGTGAAACTACCCTCCTCAGATATGCAACAATAGTTAAGATATCACTTGTTTTCAAGTACCTTGTCCCCTGTATATATGGCAAAAAATAAAAAGTAATGCTTAAGAGCAATGTGAAAAAAAATAAAAATAAAAAATAAATAGAGAATAAGCCCATTGTGGTGAAGAGTTTGTGTCTAATCAAGCAAAAGGGAAGGAAGGAATCCAACCTATCAACAATCATATAAAAATACTCTTTATCACTAATAATTACAGAAAAGCAAATTAAAGCAATTTTGAGGTCTCACTTCATACTCATCATACTAAAAAACTGACAAAAGAAGAAAATTACAGATGTTGAAGAGGTTGTGGAAAAACATAAATTAGTGTACTGTTGGTAAAGTTCTGAATTGGTCCAGTCATTCTGAGAATCCATTTGGAGATATGCAAAAAAAATTTACTGAGCTGTGTATACTCCTTGACCCAGTTATACCATTATGAGATTTGTATCCCCACAGAGATTTTAAAAAAAGACAAAGTCCTAAATGTACAAAACATTTACAGAAACTCTTTTCATAGTACCTCCAAATTAGAAACTAAGGGACTCTTCCTGTTGGTGAATGGCTAGACAATGTAATTGTGATGGAGTATTATTGTACCATAAGACATAGCAAAATAGTTTCAGAGGAAGCTGGGAAAACCTTTATGAACTGAACTTTATGAACTCTGTAGTGAAGGAAGCAGAACTAGGAGAAAAATTTTCACAATGATAACAGCATTATAGAGAAAAACAAGTTTGAAAGGCTTTAGAATTCTGTCAATTCAATGATACAATACAAGTCCAGAAGATTGACGATGGAACACAGTATTCAGCTTCTTCTAGAGAGATAATGAACTTAAAATGCAAAGAGAGACTTCAGGCATGACCATGTGAGTATCTGATGTGCTGGTCTAGAATGTTTATGGTGAGTTTATTTTTCTTGTTTTGTTTGTTTTTTATTCAAAAGGACAGACAGATTATTATTGCAGGTAAAAATAAATAATAAAAAAAGAAATTAAGTTACCACCCCCCCAGTGAATGATACCCTAATAAAGCAGAAATTTTTTTAAAAAGAATGTAAATTCATTGTAAGCAAGGATCGTATCATTCTTTGTACTTGTAGGGGAAACTAGATGGTGCAATGGATTGAATGCTGTGTCTGGAGTCAGGAGAGACCCAAGTTCAAATCTGGCCTCAGACTCATACTAGCTGTGTAATTCTGGACAAGTCATTTAACTTCTTTCTGCCTCAATTTCCATGCTGTAAAATGGGGATAATAATAGTGCTTACTTACCAGGGTTGTTATGAAGACCAAATGAGATAATACTCCACATGGTGACTGGCACATAGTGGGTGCTTGATAAATATTTGTTGATTGATTGACCCAATTTTATGAAAAATCACAACTTCTCACAGCCATTCTTCAAATGCTCTTGGAACTTTTGACTCTGGGAGAAAAGAGGTTGAGGGAGGGGTGTGTGTGTGTGTGTGTGTGTGTGTGTGTGTGTTGAGGAATGTATTATACTTGTAAAATTGCTGTTATGGGCCATTCAAGACAAGCAGAAACCTCTTTCTGTCGCTTGTCTTCACTAAATTTAACTTAGTATTTGGGGTGAGAAAGCCATGATTTGAAAATCAATTTACTGAGGATATTCTGGGAAGCTGAGACAGTGAAGGATGGAACTAGAAGCAGCAGTAAGAAAGACACTGGACTTGTGATAGCAAAAGATCAATCATTCAGGGATAGTTCCTGGTCTGTCTTGTCATTTACATTGGTTACTCTATGTGTTTTTGTTAATGTGTCCATGCTGAGAATGGGAAATATGTCTATTCCAAGCAACCCCAGTGGGGTAAGGAGCAGCTTCCAAGATTCCTGTCTCCCCACCCCACAGGTGATCACTGGGGACCTGTCAGTGACCTTCTTCTCTAGGAATGTGGTTGAGCCAGGTAGGAATGAATGAAGGAATAAATGAATGAAAAAGCATTCATCACATGCCAACAAATAACTATATGCCAGACTCAGAAACATCAACTCATATTTAAATGATGTATAAGACAGGTAGACCTGATGAGGCCCTAATGATGGACCCCTAAAGGGTCCTGGACTTTCTCATGTAGCCCAGTCCCTGGCATTTGTCTGAGGCATCTGGCCCACCCTAATTACTTAATTAGCTAACTTGACACTCCTTAATTTCATTCAGGCCCTGTCTCTGTTACCTTTGTACCATCCCAGGCTGCTTACCACTCCTAGATCCCATCCAGATCTTCCCACAGTCTTTCTGTATAAAAATATCCATCTTATCCTCATCAAATGTACAGATTCATTAAGAGTCTGGCTCGCTTGTATTGGCATCACAACTACTGCAGATTCACTAGGAATCTTCCCCACCCCAACAGGTGTCATAATAAACTCACTACTTGGACTGAAAGAAGGCTTGAGTGGTTGAATTCTTTTGAGGCAGACCTGTGCCCTATGCCCTTGCAGTTTGGGATTCCCAGCAACCCCAAATGCAACAGACCTACATGCTTTGTCTAAATGAACAGATGTGGCTTGTGGATGTTATGGAGAGATGTAATCTGAGGCCTGGACAGCCTCTATAGAGGGAAGGAGAGCCAAGCACAATGACAGCTACTGCCAGCACACTAGGTATAGGGGGATGACTGCTGCTTGTCCTGCGTTCTTGAAGAAGACCATGATCTCAGGGAGGTGAGGACAACATGCAAGTGAATTGGATTTGAGTGAGGGAGGGCTGTGCAAAGTCACCAGCCTCACTTTCTCCTCCAGAACCATCTGGATCCAGCGACCAGATATAGATCAGGATGACTGGAGATGGCCAAGGATGCAGTGGGAGACCTTGGCCTTTTAAAGCTAATGGTCTTTAACAGGTCTCAGTTTGATTGAGTCCAGGCCCATTCAATGATTAAGGCTAGGTAAGAAATGAGGCAGATAATGGCCTCTTTACAAGTTAAAAACAAATCAATCTGGGAGGGGAAGACCCTCAGGGTTTCTGACCAGAACAGAAACAATTGCTATTTATGGTCCCTTTGAGCCAGTCAGACAGGCCACAAGTGTACCTCCTGACTGGGTTCTTTTTTCCTCCAGTCTCTGAGAAGGGTATCAAGCTAGAATGATACCTACCTATCACACCTCAAATATCTGGAAGGAAGTTCAGAGATATAATGAGGCTGGCTCCCCATGCATGCCTGCCATCCCAGGGTCTTTTTCTTTCCTCCTTGGAGGGTCCTCTGTCTACATGTCTCTCTGAAGAGGCTCTGGAATTCATTAAGTCCCTTCTACAGGTAGGCAGTAATGAGCTCAAGCATTCCCTCCACCAACCAGGAATCCTGTCTCCTTCTATACACATTATCTGCTGCTCCTCTCCTGCCTGGCTTGGGTGGGAACTGAGTTACAAGATCTTTAATGTCTGTAAATCAATTTACATACATTATCTCACTGGAGCCCCGGAAACTACTCTACTAAGAAGGTACTATTGATTGTCCCCATTTTACAGATGATGAAATTTCACTCAGAAAAGTAAGTGATTTGCCCAAGATCCCCTAGCTAGTAAATGTCTGAGAAGGGATTTGAACCTAGGTCTTCCTGACTTGAGTCCAGGGCTCTATCCACTGTACTATACCACATCCTAATGCTTAATAGCTTTCTTACCTGATGACTGGGAACTTATTTCCATACTCACTCTAAAAGCAAAGGTAACATGAGTTAAGGATGGATTTCATGGTTAGAAACTCCTCTAGTGGAGGCAGAAATAAAGTAGAGGAAGCAGATGTTTTTTCAGGAATGAGTTCCCTCAGTGACTGTATCATATGAGCGAGTATCCTTCTGTTAGATGGAGGCTGAGAGGTACTAGGAATGTGCTGGGTTCTTGATCCCAGAGCAGAAGAGGTACTAGGTGGGGTAAGTATCACCTTGGCTGGATTGACTTTGAATCAAGTCCCTTCATCAATCGATCATTTGTTTAGATAGCAATTCTTCCAGTGGTTCTCAAACTGTGGTCTGTAGACCCCTGAGACCCTTTCAGAAGATTCTCAAGATCAAAACTAATTTCCTAATAACACTACATCATCATTTGCCTGTTAAAATACTTTTCCAACTATATATCTCTGTGAGGTTGACTTTTCTTCACATATTTCAACCAAAATAACATTACAATATATTGAATGCAGCAGCAGCAGAAAATTCAGCAATCTTATTAATCCAGACCTTAAAGAGATTTGTGAAAAAATGGTAAAATAATGCTACTGTTGCCATTTTTTTCTGTTTTAGAACATACATTTTCATTAAAATGTTGTTATTGTTTTATTATTGTTATTTTTAAATGAATGAATAAATATTTTAAAAGTTTATCAATTTTTATAAGTAGTCATTTCGTGATATTGTATACCCTGGGAGACAGTTTTCAGGTAACTAATAATCTATTAATTAGGCTAGTCAAGGGGCATCTTCAGATCTATATCTTACCACTGGACCCAGATGGCTCTGGAGGAGAAAGTGAGGTTGGTGACTTTGCACAGCCCTGCCTCACTTAAATCCAATTCACTTGTAAGACATGGCTTCATCTTCCTGAAGGACAAACAGCAACAATAGGGTAGATATAACCAGAGGTATGCTGGTACAAGTTTAACAACTAGCTCTCAAAAAAAAGTATGTGTGACAACTTTACGTTTAATTTGTGTTGTTAACGTTTCCTCCATCACTTTCTTAAATTTTGAAATTGATAAAAAAAATAAATTGAGCACTGGGTTTACCAATTTCCAAAGTATAAGTGCTCACACTGAAAATTTAACAATCAGTCTGGCTTCAACACAGCCCTGGATATAACCTACACAAACAAAAGCTCTTTGGAGTCCTCAATAATAAAAGTGGAAAGGAGTCCTGAGACCAAAAAGGTTGATAACTATTGGCCTAGAGACCCCATTCAGGTCATATCACACTCTGCCCCATAACTTGAACAGACATCCAGAATAATTTATAGCAAAATTCTTGGTTCTGGCTGTCCCTTCCTCAGGTTATAGAACTCATTGCATCATGAATATGCTGAAAAGTATATAAAAGTTGTTGTGATAAAGTGAGGACATCTAGAGAATGCTAACTTCTACCTTCATGTATACTTCAATAAAATCTTTTCCATAAGCCCACTGAGAATACACTCTATTGTACCAGAGTCCAGGAATCCTTTGATATAAGTACTAATACACTCTCCCTGCTATGGTGCCACTTCCTCATACACATCCCTTCAAGGGTGGACAACATTAGTTACTTGTTTTTGTCCTTGCTGTTAGGTAATATCCTATCAGCATTTCTCTTATGTGAAGAGGAACAGGAGGTAGATTGGACACTTCCTTGAATCCATTGTATTGGTGATTAGAACCTTTTGTTCATTTATTAGGCTCATCCAGCAAGAATGGGCAGAGAGTGGCTATGGAGACACAGTCTCTTATATTTTCCTTATGATCAAGATGAAGAGAAGTGGTTTATATGATAGCAGTTGGATGGTTTTGGAAATGGTTGAGTGAGTAAATCATTAATAGATCAATGTCAGTTTGGAGGGAAAGACCTAGTGGAGGGCTCAAAGGACCTGTCCTTGGCTCTATGTGGTTTAATGTTTTAATCAATGGCGTGGATGAAAATATAGATTCTGTGCTTATCAAATGAGTATATGACATAAAGCTGGGAGGAATAACTAACACACTGGATGACAAGAGTCAGTATCTAAAAAGATCTCAATAAGCTAAAATGTTGGCATGAATCTAATAAGATAAAATTTAATATGGATAAACCACATAATCTGAGTTGGAAGGGACCTCAGAGGCCATCTAGTCTAACTGGTGACTGAACTTGAATTCTCTCTAACAACATAACTGATGAATTTGTACTCAGCTTTTGGAGAGAACGCTGAGTGAAGAGAAAGGGAAGAAGAGAAGGGATTGTGGAGATGTGAAGTGTTTTACAATTGTGAAGATGGTCAAGGATGGAAATCTGGGGACCTGAAATTGGGGAGGACTGGAAGAGAAGAATACTTACAACTGGGAGAGGGAGAGAAGGAGGAGAAGGAGAAAATGTGAGGGAGAGGTAGTGAAGGAGATAGAGAGGAGAGAGAGGGAGAGAAGGAGGAGAAGAGTAGAGAGAGAGGGAGAGGAGAAGAATAGAGGGAAAGGGAAAGGAGGAGAAGGAGAAAAGATGAGAAAGAGGCAGTGAAGGAGATGGAGAAGCGGAGAATAGGAAGAGAAAGAGATGGAGAGGAGAGAGAGGGAGAGATCAAGAGGAAAAGAATAGAGGGAGAGAGAGAAGGAGGAAGGGAGGAGAGAGTAAAAAGAATATGAATTAAAAAAATGAAAACCAGAGAGAGCAGAGGTGGTTGGGAGGGGGGTTGACTCTCAAAAAAAGAACCAAAAGATGAGTCAGGAAAGGAGTAAGAGCCAAGTGAAGAAAAAGCCAGCTTTGTTTCATTTGCATTTCAATGAAGACCTGAGTTGGCCATTACTAATAGGCTTTTAAAAAAGAATTCCTATAACCTTGTACCATCCTCCTGCTTGTTATTTTTATCTCTGGCCTGTTTCCCTGTATTTCCTGGCAGAAAAAGCTGGAGGAAACTTGTAGAGGGGGATCAGTGCTCAGAAAAGACCAAGGCACCGTGGTGCATCGGAACAAACCCAGGCTCTGTAATCCTGGCTTTGCTTACTTCTTGTGTGACTTTAGGGGAGTATCTTTACCTCTCTAAGTCTCAATTTCCTCATCTATAAAATGGGAACATTAGACTAGATGAGATCTAAAGTCCTTTCCCAACTTTAAATCTATTCCTTAAGCTAAAGTCTTACTGACTGTGGCATCTTCACATTTGAGGTGCCAAGATACCAAGGTTTCTGACCTAGGCAGCTAGATGGAACAGTGGACAGACAGAGTGCTTGGCCTGAAGTCAGGAAAACCTGAATTCAAATATGACCTCAGATACTCCCCAGCTGTGTGGTCCTGGGCAAGGCATTCCTCATCTCAGTTTTCTCATCTGTAAAAAGCATCTACTTCCCAGGATTGTTGGGAGGATACAAAGAGATAATAGTCATAAAGAGCTTAGTACAGAACCTGGCACAGGGTAAACTCTATAAAAATGTTGCCTCTTCTCATCATCCTCATCATCCTCATTATTCTTGGACCCTTTTACTTTCCTCTAACCCTTGGTGACTGACTGACTTTCTTTCTTTTGCCATTCCCTGAATCAGTGTTGAACTCAGAGACATAAGAACTATTCAAATCACTATGTGACCTTGGGCAAGTCACTTTATTCTTTGGGCCTCAGGCTCCTCATATGTAAAATGAGATTGAACTAGACAGATTGCTGGAATCCCTTACAGCTTTAAATCTACACCTTGGAACTTTGCTTTGGTACCTATATCTTTTCCCCTTCTTGCCCGTACCATCACATGTTACACACTGTAAGGACTGTATTCTTTAAGATTTACACACACACACACACACACACACACACACACACACACACACACACACCCCACAAGAATAGGAAGCCCGAGTATTTAGGGGATCAGGGAATGAGAAGCACAAACAGAAGGGACTACTTGGTACAGACTAGATAGTAAAAACTTTGCTAATTTATTTTCTAACTAAGGTTCTGCAGCCAACCTTGAGCATGGAGTTTAGGACTGGATGCTCTGTGTGAAGGACAGAAGTGTCTGTCTGCTATGTCTATTGCTAGTGTTCTATCCCTGACCTAACTCTGTATTTGCTTTGAATCTGTTTGTGCATATGTTGTCTTCCCCAATAGAATGTAAGCTCCTTGAGGTCAGGAACTGGTGTTTTTATCTTTGTATTTCTAGCACCTAGGACAGGGCCTGATACATAATAAATGTAGAACTGAATTGAGATAAACTGACATTTGCTTGGGAGTTGAATTTTGTGAAGTGCTGAGGAACTTTTCTTTTAAAAAAAAAAAGGAGCAGGGAAGTTTCCCATCTCTGGAAACATTTGGAAGGCAGCATGGTACTATACAGAAATAGCAGTAAACTTGGCATCAAGGGAATGGATCAGTCCAAATCCCCACTTTGTCCCTTACTACCTGTGTGACCTTGGGCACATTGCTTCATCTCTGTCCTCAGTTTCCTCATCTGTAAATTGAGGGAGTTAGACTAGATGACCTCAGAGATTCCTTCCAGTTCTAGAACTATGATCCAATTTAAATATTTGCATTTCTTTGTGGTTCTGAGTAGGTTATAACTTATCTGACCACAGATGATTTATGTGGAAGACAGAGCCTAAAAACAAACATCAACTTATATAATAATAGGAAAAGGAAGTAAGTACATCTTGGAGTAAGGGGGAAGAATAATAGATGGATGGCTCAAGAAATGCACTAGTGCTCATAGAATACTAGAATGATAAGAAGAAAGGCATCCAGAATATTGGGAGCATCTTCTACGGAAAGACATGGATGAGAATGACTCAGGATTTTATAATCTGTATGAGGGGAGAGAAGACCCATAAAGTATGAAAATATCTGGAGCGTTTTCTTGTTCATCTCTTGGTGGAGGGAGGTGACGTTAGATACCTATTTAGCTAAGACTTGTGGTGTTGGTATGATGATATCATGAGTCTACTATGCTCTAAAGCAGGGTTTCTTAGCTTGACACCCTTGAACTTGAGAAGGGAAAAATCCATTTTATGTCACCATAATTGGCTTCCTTTGTGATCCTATTTATTTGTGTGTTGAAAAATATTATTCTGATAAGACATCTATAGACTTCACAAGATTATGACAAAGGGGGGACCATAACATTTTTTTAAAAAGGGGTAAGAATTTCTTGAAGAAGACTTTATGATAAGCTGTGAAATAAACCTGGGAGTGAATGGACCAGTGACCTTGCTCCTGAATACCTGTGTAAATAAGTCTCATTTTCAATGTGAGTGAGTTCTGAAGAAAACATGTATTTTTCCAATTGTTCCTAACCCAGAGAAGATCAGGATATGTAGGGTAGGCACTAGCCATGGGTGGAAGAGGATTCAAGCATAGAATAGCTTAGGATATCTGGTTTATCACTAATATTATGGTTGTTGTTATTGGGGTTTTTTTTTGTTTTTTTGGTATCTTATGTGAGTGTTACAACCCTTCTCTCTATTCAGTGTGTCACTGGTGATATCCTGAGTTTTTGCTTATAGAATTAAATTTAAGTGATGACCTAAGCCCCTGAATGGGATTGAATACTTTTATTTAGAAATTGCCAGTGCAATGCCCATTTTGGGAGTTTTTCTTCCTCATTAGGTGAAACACTTGTATTGTGTAATGTTGTACTAATTTCTACTTGCAATTGGACACTAATAGTTTTCTTTGAAGTATACCACATTTCCTTAAGTATACCACTTTTAATCTTTTGGCTTGCCCATTAAAAGTTCAAGTTTATTTTCTCTCTTTTGTAACTTTTGTGAGAAGCCTTACTGTGGAGCATTTGTTCTCTATTCTAAGATTGCAATAGTTTCTTCAAGGACATTCTCAGACAGTTATGAGATCCTGAGCTAGGCAGTTATGAAATCATAGCCACCATCTAAGGCTGTTGAGTGTGTGCCAACACTGAGCTGCCCAAAAGACCAATCAGGAATTCAGAAAGACTCTCTGTGAGTTCATCCATCTCTGCTCTGGCCAAGCAGGACTCTAAACATTTAAGATCAGATTAACATGAGATTTTACTGATAATCCCACTTAATATAAGAAAGAACAATCTAGCCTCAAATGGCACCTTTGCTGAAAATTCACTACTGCCTGCTCTTCCCAAATGTAGGAACTCAATGCTGTTGTAGAGAAACCAAGACTCATCACAGACCCAAGAGGGACATTGGAGCAGTAGCATTACAGCACCCTTCTACATCATCTTGGAACCTGTATTCTATTCACCAGTAGTCTTCCATAAATCTCAAATGAATATGTGAGTTATGTATTTGTCTCCACTTTGACTTTTTACTGGTACATAAAAATATTTAGTATATGATCATCTACTTATAAAGCATTTACTACTAAATGTTGAGCAATGGTAGAGGAGGCTGATAATCTTTCTGACTTCTGAAATTAGTCCTTGAATCCAGGACAACTAAGTGGGCTTCTCTTTTAAAAATATTCCTGATTA
The DNA here is from genome assembly GCA_028646575.1 of Pseudocheirus occidentalis. Lineage (NCBI taxonomy): Eukaryota > Metazoa > Chordata > Mammalia > Diprotodontia > Pseudocheiridae > Pseudocheirus > Pseudocheirus occidentalis. Next base: position 147,529,286 of record CM053595.1, on the reverse strand, counting down.
TACTAATATGTTGCATTATTTAGGAGCTTTTATATATCCCTTTCCATAGTTAATGAATCCTAGGAGAAGCTATCCAAGGACGATGGGAGGCAAAAAATATTATAGAATCATAGTGGCAGAGAAAGGGGGGCAAAAAATTCATGTTCATGGAGGACAAATCTCTGAACTCAGACAGCCAACTTTGTTCAGGGCCAGGAAGATCCAGGTGGCTTGTTTGGATTTCAGGAATCAGCTCCTCATCTAAAGCTACTAGCTTTGGATCCTGCTACTGCCTCTGGACCACTGAAGGAAGAAAAGGAGGAAATAAGTGTTTATTAAATGCCTTCAATGTGCCAGGCACTGGGTTAAGCACTTTACAGATATAACCTCATTTGATTCTCACAACTATGCTGTGAGGTAGGTGTTATTTTTATTCTCATTTTTATAGTTTAGGAAACAGAGGCAGACAGAGGTTAAATCACTTGCCCAGGGTCATACAACTAGCAAATGTCTGCTGCCAGATTTGAACCTGGTTTTTTTTCCTGACTCCAGGCCCAGTGTATTATTCATTGCACTATGTAATTTAGTTCTGAAATCAATACCCTTGGATATTGACTTTGACATCTGCTGTCAACACCACTTCTATAGAATCATAGGTTTAGAGACTGAAAAGGGACACTTAATCCAAACTCCCACTTTATAGGTAAGGAAGTTGAGGGATAAAGGGAGGAAATTATGTGCCCAAGGTCACATGGATATTAATGAGAAGACCTGGGATTTGAACCCAGGTCCATTGACTCCAAACCTTCTGCACACTGCACCACTGTTTCTATGGGAAGACTCCTTTCAGAGTTTTCATCTACAGATATGCCCCCCACCCCCAGCTTTGACCCCAGCAGTAAGAACAGTGTCTCCATTCCCTGCTTTATATTATACAAGGGGCCGTAAAAGCGAGGGTGGAACTCTCACATCTGTAGCAGTAGCAAGGAAGGCAGGTAGATGATTTTCTGGCAGAGTTGTATTTTGGCACGGAAATGTTCATGAGGTGAATTTTTTTAAACCAATAAAGCTTTCTGTTATTAAACAAAGATTTTGTTACATTTAAGTAAAAAAACAAACAAAAAAAGAAGGAAGAGGTGGGCGTGGTGGGGAGAAGGAGGCCCCTGAGGATTGGGGGAAGGTCCTTCAAAGGACCAATAGACCGTATCCCCTGTTCTAGGGTCTCACAATTGGCCCTCTTTAACCAGATCTGGCTGGAAGACTCCCCAAACCTAATTTTGTCTATTCTCCCTTTCCCAGGCTCATCACCGGAGGCCAGGGAATCTTCTGCCATCCACAGACTATAGACAGAGCACGCTCAGCAGGCCACCTGTGTTAACTCTCATCCTGTTCTTCCTCCCTGCTTTCCTTAGCTGAGGCCACAGAAGTAAATATTGGTAAATTAAGGGCTGCCAATACCATAGTGAACTCTGTTTCTAGGAATGATCATCCTGTTACTTTTCTAGAGGACAGTCTCCAGGGAAAGGTACCTGGGGAAGAATCATAACTTGAACTACGCAAGAAGTCCTGGGGACAGCTGGTCTCAGAGGAGATCATTGTGACTAAGGCCAGGACCAAAATGGAATTTGGAGACAGATCTTGTTCTATTTGGTGGCCCCAAGTGGAGGTACCAGGAGTGATGGGTGAAAGTGGTAAAGGGGCAGATTTGGAGGGGGAGAGTTCAGGAAAATCTTCCTAACAATTAAAGAGCTATCCATGAATGGAATGGGCTGTCTCTAAGGGGTCAGGGGTGTGTGTGTGTGTGTGTGTGTGTGTGTGTGTGTGTGTGTGTGTGTGTTGGGGGGGGGTGGTTTCCTCTTCTCTAGAAAGGGTTCAGAAGAGATTGGATGGCCACTTCTCTAATACATGATAATGAAGATTCCTTCTCAAATATGAGCTGGACAAGATGACTGCTCAGGTCCCTTATATTCTATGACTCTATGACAATGAAGGGGAATGGTGTCTGGAGTCTCAGGGGAGGATAATATCTCTAAGAAGTAGTTAGGTGTCATAGTGGTTAGAATGTTAGACCTGGAATCAGGAATACCTGAGTTCACATCTGGCCTCAGACACCAGCTGTGTCCCTGGGCAAGTTTGACTCAGTTTCCTCATGTATAAAATAGGGGTAATAATAGCACCAATTGTTGTGAGGGCAAATGAAATAATAATTGTAAAACACCTAACACAGTGCCCAGCACATAGTAGAGACTGTAAAAATGTTAGCTATTATTATTATCATTAGGAATTTAGCCAGGAGAGGAAACAAAGGCTTCATAAAGCATAGTTAGGTCAGACCATCTGGCTGGAACAGACAGAACTTACATGGTCTTTGGGTTCAGGAAGGCCTTCAGGTGGGATGGTAAAAAGAATCAGAAAAATCAGGTTTGGGTCACTGTTGTCATGTCTCTGCCCCTGGCTAATTTGGAGACAGTGGATAAATCATTTTCTCTCTTTGGGACTTAGTTTCACAACCCGTAAAGTGGGGAAAATAATCCTTATGCATTCCCTATAAAGGGATGGGGCTGGGCCTAGGATTTCATTGGTTCAGGGAACTACCAGTGGGGAACTTCCCTCTACCAGGGTCAATGAGCGCTTCTGTAACTTGCTTAGGATACTAAGAGGTTAAGTGACTTTCTGAGAGTCACATAGCTATCGTGTGTTAGAGACAGGGCTCACACCAAGATCTTCTGCTTTCCAAAACTGACCTTCTAGTCCTTATTCCACACTATCTCTTCAATATATGCACTAGTGTATGTCAAAGAGTTTACCATGGCAGAGGAATAGGGATATGGATAGAAATTGGAAATGATGGTAGAAGGCACTTCCAGGGGAGGAAATTCCTTATATTGATGCAGTGCATCATCTCATCAGTTCAGAGTCTTAGGGGTTGCCTAGAGCATTGAGATGTTGCTTTAGGTTGCTGTTAGAAATGCTACACAAATACATCATTAATCTTCTGGTCATGATTGTACTGTGGAGTCTTGTCCAGCAGCAAGAGGGCCAGGCCACGTTACTTTGATGTAAAGTCAATGGGCTTCAGTGAACTGGGACTCAGGAGCTGGAGTCAGGAAAGCCTGGGTTCTGATCCTGACTCAGGGTCTCTGATCCTGTGAGACCTTAGGCAAGTCACTTAACCTCGACCTCATTTTCCTTCTCTCTGAAATGAAGATAATAATAGTGCCTACCTCCCAGGGCTGTTGCAAGGATAAGATGAGATAATATTTGTAAAGGGCTTTGCAAACCCTAAAGCCCTATGTAAATACTAGTTACTATCATTATAATTGTTATCTTAAAAGGAAAAAAGGCTGCTGGAGAAAAAAGAAGGGAGTAAGGATAGAGCAGCTCAGTTTTGGGCTTTGGTGGGGCATTAGAAGATTAATTAGCAGAGTGCTAGTGCCACCTTTCTCACTGACTCCCTTAGTCACTGCCCCTAAAACAGGGGGCATCAGAGCACTTTAGTGCAAGAAGAGGTCCTTGGTGGGTCACAGTGTCCCCACATTCCACACCACCCCCTTGCCCCTTTGTTACCAGTTTATGACAAAGAGAGTGGAGGTACTTAGTGATCCCAGTACGGAGAGGATGACTGGCATTCAGATGCGTGTTGTCTACGTCTGGGGGCAGGGGATAAGGAGATGGACCAGGGTCATAATGTCATGGGTTGTAAGAGGCTGGGAAACACTGCCAGAAGACCTGACCTGGTTTGAACTTGAAAGATTGTCATCTGGAAGAATATTTAGACTTAACTCTATTTATTCTCTTTGTGTTTATTCTTTATATACACATTGTTCCCCCCAATAAAACGTCAATTCCTTGAGAGTACGGGTGTCTGTTTTCTTCTTATGTGTATCCCTCAGGAGGCACTTAATAACTGTTTGTTGACTGATTGACTCCAGAAGGCAGAACTAGGATGATGGGGGTGGAAGTTACGTGAAGGCAGAGACCCACCCGCTTGGTGTAATTAGGAGATGTCTAAGTAGTGAGATCTGTCAGAATATGGAATGGGCCTCTTTGGGAAGTAGTGAATTGCTCATTGCTGGAAGCATTCAGGCTGAGACTGGCTGCCCACCTGCCAGGAATATGTAGAAAGGGTTTCTGTATCAGATAAGGTCACATGACCTCTGAGGTCCTTCCTAACTTAGGAGGCAGTGTGTTATGGTGGAAAGATTGCCAGCCCTGGAGGCACAGGACTTGGATTCAGATCTCACCTCTGATGCTTACTGCCTGCAAACCTTAAGGCAAATCACAAAAGCCATGGTTTCCTCATCTGTTAACACAAGGAGGCTTGTACTAGATGGCCTCTGAGATCCCATTCATTGTTAAGTCTATGATCCTAATTCACTGGCCCTGGTAACTGTCTTCTCTACCTGGCTCCATGTCTGTTAGTGGATGGTAGTCACTCCAGACATCCTTATAAGGGCTATGGTGGAAAGAGTCCATTGTCCTTGCTGTCAGAAGGCCTGAGGCTGCGCAGGATCCTTTATGACCTGTATGACTTTAGGCATGTTAATTAACTTGTCTGAGCTTTGTGGGGATCCTGATCTGTTGTGGGGAAAGTACTTGTGAACTAAAGGTGTTATGGAACTGTGATAGGTACTAATGTCTGAGAGCTTCTTGAGGGGAAGCTGCTCCAGGAGGCATCACAACGCCTATTTAGTCTTTCTCCACAGCCTACCTGGAAGTAGTGAGACCACCTGGGGAGATACCTGGAAGTCACTATAGTCTTGCACTTGGAGCGGTTTTCCAGCTGGGTGTGAATGGAGGTGCAGGTTGAAGAATGTAACTGCCTGACAGTTTTGAAAGACTTGAGAACTTTGATCAATGGCATAACCATCCATGATTCCAGATGACTAATGATGAAACAGGCTGTCCACCTCCTGACAGAGATATGTGATGCAGAATGAGACATATATTGGATGTGGCCAGTGTAAGAATGTATTTTGCTTGATTATGCACATTTGGGACAAGGGTTCCCTTTCTTACCCCTACTCCCATGGGACACAGAGGGAAAGAAAACAAATACTCATTAACTGAAACTTAAATTTAAAAAAAAGGAACAGCCCTGGGATTTAGGGGTTTCCAGTGAGACAACCCAGCAGCTTGGTCTAGGGTGCCTTATCCTGTCACAAGAGCAAGTGGGGACAGCTGAGGAAACATGCCACGTTCCCACTCTTTCCTCAATTAAGGACCTCCATTGTTTCCTTGGTCACCCTGCTATGATTTTTTTAATGAGATTGGTTGCCAGGCAGCTCACCTCTGCCTTGGGAGTCCAGACAAGTGAGAAGAGGGGAAGATCCCAGACCACAGGGACTTTGTCAGGTAGGCCATCCTGTTTACCATGCAGGGAAGGATACTCAGACAGGAGCATGCCAAAGGATGAAACATACCACGAGAAAACCTGGGGATCCTGAGTCCTCAAAACAAACAAGTTGTCTTCCTGTGCTGGGTTAGATTTGCCCTCCCTGATTCTGTCCATTACTTTTGTCAGTGGGCCCAAACTAGTCACAAGAGAGCATTGGGCAATGGGATGGGAGTGGGGTGATCCCATTCCCTCTGCCAAACCTGAATGGAGGCCTACCTCCAGTGTAAAGGTGACAGAAGTAGCCGGAAGCTTTCCCTGGTCTGAACGTACAGAGTTTATTAGTTGTGAAGATGGATAGGTAGGGAGAGTTGAGGGGGTGCCTCTGTGAGTCTCCAGTTCTCTGGAGGACAGTGGTTTCAGAGGCTGGGGGGCAGGGGCCAGGGGTGAGGGTGGGGGATTTTCCCACATGTATTGCATATTTAATTGGCAGTGTGCCTAGGGATAAGGCATCAGGGAAGCAGAGAGGCTACCTGCAAAAAGAGAGGAGTTTGAGGAGGGGGAGTAAAGGGGGTAGGGGGACAGGAGAGAGGCACCATCACTCATCCATGTCTTTTTCATTCCTAGTTGAGGACCCTTGACTTCTGTAGTCACTCCCCTTCCCATCTTTTTTTCTTTTCCCCATAATTTCTCTGCATTTGCTGGTCCTCTGTATCTGGTCCTCCCTGGTAGAAAAGCAGGATGTCTGCCGTGCTGCTGGGGAGCAGTGGTAGCCTTAGAGGATTTGTGGGACAGGGTATCTCACAGGATGGGGGTGTGGATATGCACAGGATGGACACAGCCAGTCCTAGAGATTTACAGATGAGACAAAGAGAGAGCAAGGGAGAGGCAGGGGTACTCAGAGGGGAAGAACCTCTCCCTGTGTAGCCCTCAGACATCCAGTCCTTTCCTCACCATTTATTATTGCTTCTTCTGCAGGCATGTGGATAGCTAGCTTGGTAACAGTCGCTATGCACACAGAAACAGACCCTCTGTGCTGTGGGATGGGACATAATCTTTATCTTTCTCCTAACTAAGCAGGGACCAGAGGGGCTCATGTGGCCCACCTTCAACTTCCTGACTATTGCTTTCCTCCTGCCTCCCTACACACCTGGAGGCACCTGTTGGCACTAGATTGTTTGGGCTGAGGCAGGGGGTTGTGGCCTCACTGTTGCCTCTTTTCCTTTTCCTAGGGCTCTGGGGCAAATATGGTAGCAAATAGACCAGTAGCCACTACCAACATTTATAGTCAAAAACTTGAAAGAAACAAATCCTCAGCCTCTGAAGGCCATCCCTACACAAAAGATGTGTAGCCTGGGGCAAATCCCACCTAGCATTTCTGTAGGGGTGAATACTGATGACTGTGCACTCTGAGGCTGGTGGCCTTGATCACTGGAGCCAAGAGCTGCTATGTGGAGAGAGAGGTGGTAGAGAGAGAAGCAATCACATAACCAAAAGGGAGGAGAAGACGCAGGAGAGCACGCAGCCTGAGGGGTGTCTGCAGGAGAAAGGGAAGAACAAAGCCTTGCTGCCAGCAGGCAGTGCCAGATTTATCCCAACTGCCCTGGGGAGGGGGGAGGGTCAACAGCAGGCATGTGCTTGGCTAGGAGTGCCTTGGGTCATTGTTGGCACCGGCAGACTGCTCCATTTCTGTCTCCTCCTACCTGCTGGTGCCCTGAGTCACCACACAGCACTGCTGTCATTCGCTGAGATTTGTTCTATTCTAAGGGTAAGGTACTGATTGGGACAACTATGTCTGAAAAAGCCTGCGGTACTTGGAGGCAGCAGGGAGGCCAACCGCTCTGGGGAGAAGAGCACCCCCTCCCTGTTTGGCAGCTCTTCTCTATGTGTTGAACTTGAACAATTTTTCCTACCCTGTCACTGGACAGACAGGTATCTATTCTGTATCTAAAGGGAACAGATGTGTTCACCTAGGCAAAGGCAGAGCCAAATTTTGTCTGCCAGACAAAGGCTACATCAACAGAATGATGAATCTGCCTTCTTTTTGGGTTGCCACTGCTATCCCTCCTAGAGTTCCAGGTCTCTGATTCCCTGAACCACGAAATCCCTGGCTTGGTACCATGACCCTGCTCAAAAGCTGCCACAGCCTTCTCAGCTATGTTGATTTGATCAGGAATGGGGTGGGGAGTAGTCAGGAAAGGCTAGAGAACTCAGTCCAAGAAAAGAAGGCCAAGATGACTCCACTTTCATTTTTCTGTTGTTCTCTGCTCTCTCCTTTCCCGTTTCCTTGATTGCAGGTTTGGAGATCTTTCAGAAGTTCTGCCTCAAAAAAGCTGGAAGACACCAGGGTCCCCTCATTGAGGGCTCCACCATCCACAGGCAGCTTCAGATTTGAAGGTCCCAAGGGTCCCATGCCTACAGAGGTGCTACTCTGACGTGGGGAAGGGCCTTGGGAGGCCTTGCTGACCGCCCAGTAGCTGCCTGCTCTTTGAAGGGTAGCAGTGGTCAGGTCCCAGGGCCCCAGAGCTGGATGACATCTTTGGGGTTTTGCTCCAAAATTGCCTTGATGACATGGGGGTGTAGAAGGTATGCATTTGGGGCAGGAGAGCAGGCAAAGATTCAGGAGAAATGGTTGGCTGAGTCAGTGAGGAACAGGCAAGGTATGGGGGTTCAGAAGGTATTGAAATGGGTATCACTACCCATCCCCACCTCCAAGGAAACACTCTTCCACTATTAGAAGTGGGACTGGGTTTTTCCACTCAAAAACCCCAGCTTGGATCTCTGACATAAGCACTGGAAGACATTCCCTTTGCTTACTCTCTTTTTTCTGCCTCCTCTCTGCTGTACATTCCCTCTTTGCAAAGCCATGCAAAAACAATATAAAACAAGGCCTGGGGTAGGGAGATTGTGAGGTGTAACTCAGAGCAGGAGAGAGGTGATGGGGGAGTTGGGCAAACTGGGAAGTGGGGGCAGCAAAAAGTCACTGGTCCCAGACAAGGAAGGAAGGAAGGACTTCACAGTTAGGACAACTGTAGGACACCAATGCTGAGAGGTATAAATAGAGATGCAAACAAACACTTAACACAGAAAAGTCCCATTCCAGGGGTGGTGGTGGTGAGGGAGGGGTGGGTGGATGGGCCTCTGAGAACAGCTGAGACTCAAGGGCCAGGCCCACAGCTCCTCAAATTTCCAAGGCTATCAAAGGTTTCCCCTTGGGACCCCTTCTGGTTCCCATCCCCCACCAAGTTTCACATTTCTTGGAATTTTTCAGAGCACAGAGAGAGTATAGAAAGGTCTCGGGTACAAGAAGCCCCTAGGCATAGGCCCTAGGCCCTGGGCAGGCTGATGGGGCAGGCACAGTTGGAGGTCTTAGGAGAAGCCTAGCTGCCCCCTACTCCTACACCAACCAACAGTGGGTGAGCAAAACTCTAGGCCGATGCTGGCAGATCCACCCAGACTGTGGGTACATAGATCCTACAGCCTCTCTGCCCACATAGAGACATGGAGCTTATTTTTTTAATAGATGATCTGAAGCAAACCTTTGGGGGTCCATCTTTTCCTACCGCTCCCTTGCCCTCCCTCCCCCCTTCCTAGGACTGTGTAAGTGGGTTAGCTCCTTAGCCTGACCCACAACCAGCCCCCAGTCACACTGAGCTGCGGCGTTTCATGAGGCCACGGAAGGTGGACAGGCTGTGCAGACCAGTGGAGACAGAACTTATGGCCGAGCGCTGGGCCGTGCAGAGGCAGCGGTGAGAAGGAGTATCGATGTAGCGGCCACCCCCGGGGGATGACTGGCTCTGCTCCACACAGGTGTCAGAGGTGGACAGGTCCCGGGGGATGATCATTGGGATGGAGTATTGTAGCTTCTCCCGACTCTTGTACCACAGACAGGAGCACATGGACTGGAAATGAAGCACCTCAGCGTAGACGTTGCGGAAGCCCCCACTCCCGGCGATGGTGGAGGACGCCGTGTCTGTGGCGTGGATGCTGCCTCCTGCCTGCCCGTTGCGGGTCAACAGGGCCCGGTGCTCGGCGTCCCGCTTCTCATCCTCCGCGTTCATCGTCATGAAGCGCAGGACCACAAGGTTGAGGAAGGCGCCAATGACCGTCAGCCCCGTAAGGATGTACACGAAACTGAAGGCCACGTACTGGGGCTGAGTCTGCAGAGCCTGGTCCTTCTGCAGGGCCACATAGTCCCCAAAACCAATGGTAGTCAGGGTGATGAAGCAGTAATAATAGGCCTGGAAGAAAGTCCAGTGCTCATAGTAGGAGAAGGCGGCTGCTCCAATACACAGGGTGCTGATGCAGGAGAAGAAGCCAATGATGACCATGTTGGCCATGGAGACATCCGACCTCCGCATCCCCAGCCCCTTCTTGGCCCTGTGCAGCAAATACTTCACAAAGGTGTTGATGCGTTCACCCAGGCTCTGGAACATAACCAGGGTGAGGGGGATGCCCAGCAGGGCGTAGAACATGCAGAACACTTTCCCACCATCTGTGCTGGGGGCTGCATGACCATAGCCTGGAAGAAAAGAGAGGACAGACTGTGGTTCCTTCCTTTCTCTCCCGAGTCCTCCACTCTGCCCACCTTGAGCTGTCTGCTACCCACCAGCACAGGGGAGGGAGATGGCTTGTGGATGGATGGAAGGAATAGAGAAAGGAAGGGGTCAGTTTTATTCCATCTAGTGCTTTTTGTGGATGTAGTCTATTGAAATAAAAAGAGGGAAACTGAGGCATGGAGAAGCTCCTGGAGGATTTTCCTTACTAGGATCCCCAGTCTAAAAGGGATTGCAGAGGCTACTTAATCCAACTCCCTCATTTCAGAGGTGGAGAATCTGCCAGGGAGGTTCATAGAGTAATAGATTTTAATCTAGAAGGGACATTTGAGGACATTTAATCCAACTACTTAATTCTATAGATGGGGAAACAAGTCCTAGAGAAGAGAAATGACCCTCCCCAAGTCACCCAGTAGCAGAGTTGAGATCTGAGCTCAGTTCCTTAAATTGATTATTTTGTCTGCTTTACCACTCTGCTTCCTAACAACCACACTTAGAAGGAAGGTCTATTTGGGGAGTCCCTAAAAAAATCCAGCAAATGATGCATCAGGAAAGGGTTCAGTGAGACTGAACAGGGACTTCAGATTTTCCAAGAAATGGGGAAAGGAGATTTGTGCCATCAGAGAGCTATTGGAGCTGTCTTCCTATAGTCCAGGGAAGTCCCCACCTGCTACCCTTTCCTCCCATCCCCTCTACTGATGATGAATATTCTCCTCCCCACACTTTGAGTGCCCATCCCAGTTTCTGTTCCCAGGTGGGAGGTGACCATAGACTTTAGTCCTGGGGTGGAATCCCAAACTCTCATATGACATTCTAGGTTCAACAGGAAGCAGCTGAGCCCCTGGTGCCACTTCATCCCTAGCATTAAAGGCAGAGATCTCAGGAGTATTGGCCTGGGACAACTGTAGCTGGGACTCCAGCCAGTCACCAATAGTCATAATCAAGAATTCTTCCTGACTCACAGGAAATTTGGGACTCTCTTCCAGACTACTCCTTCCCAAGCCTTCCTTGATTTCATGCCGTTTTTCAAGCCTGGTCATTGGCTTTTCAGATCTTGTTAAGAAGAAATGAAAATGCTGAAAAGCCAGCACCTCAAAGAAACCTTCTCTGGTCAGTTGAACTGATGTGTCTCCTTGCATTTTGCTGAGATCCTTCCCATTCTATCCTGCTTTCTATTATATCCAGCACTGAGGTAGCTAGATGATGTAGTGACTAGAGCACAGGAACTAGAGTCAGGAGTTCAAATCCTGCTTCAGACACTTAGTAGTTCAACCCTGGCCAGGTCACTTAAACTCTCTCAAACTTAGTTTCCTCATCTGTAACATGGGGATAATCACATCACCTACCTCACAGGGTTGTAAGGCTCAAATGAGATAGCATGTAAAGTGCTTTGCAAACTTTAAAGATCTATATAGGGTATTTCAAGACTTTTGGAACACCCTGTATAAAGGTTCACCACCACCACCTCCATCAACACTACCACTACCACTTCTGCTGCTGCTGCTACTATTAGTACTAGTACTAGTACTACTATACTTATCTACGTTGCTAGACCTTGAGTTCCTCAAGATCAGTATGCTTCCCTCCTCCCCGTCTTTCTTCTTCCCATCTCAGCAGAGAGCGCCAGTGGCCCTTGTCCAATCAGCAAGTTGTACCAAAAGGCCTTCTCCACTGGTCTCTCCCCAAAGGCATCTACATCACAGTTAAAAGTTTCCCCTGATGGGGCAGAGCCAAGATGGTGGCGTAGAAGCAGCAAGGTCCTACAGCTCCCACACCGCCACCCTAAACACCCATAAAATATGAGCCCAGACAAAGTCTAGGAAAGTCTAAGACTCTCTGACTCTAAAAAATACAGAGAACACAGCTCTCGCTGAAGGCAGCTCAGCAGCAGGGACTCAGCGGGGCCTCTGGGAGCGAAGGCTGGAACAGCTGGAAGCCTAGACCCCAGCCAGGCCTGGGGCAGTGGGAAGGAGCTGAGCAGAGCCCCGCAGCCAGCCTGCAGCGGTTCTACAGCCTCCAGCACCTCCACATCTGCCAAGGCATGAGGAGCAGGACAAGAGAGAGGCAGCTCGCACCTCAGCAGAACAGAGACCACAAAGC
>CM053595.1:147458951-147516816 GCA_028646575.1 Pseudocheirus occidentalis | reverse complement strand
TTAAAAAAAAAGTTTCCCCCTGTGCTGGCCATAAAGTCTTACACATAGTAGGTACTTAATAAACTCTCCAGTCCATCAATCAACAAACATTCATCAAGTGCTTTGCGTGTGCCAGTACTGGGAATACAAAGGCAAAGGTGAAATATGTCCTGCCCTCAAGGGGCTTCTACATTCTGAATAAATTAATGGATGCTGCTCAATCCCTTAATGTTACATAGAATCTCAGAGTTGGAAAGGTAACCGGAGGCTACTCATTTCACCGTTGGATAGTCTTGCTCCTGGAGAAGGCTTTCCCCTCCCCCCTCCTTCTGTGGGGCCTGAATTTGCCTCTCTGAAGCATCTATTCCTTGTTTCTAGCTCAGCCCTCTGGCACTAAGCCAAACTGCTTCACATGAAAGCCTTGAAGGTAGCTATCACATTAACCCTACCTGAAAGAGCAGGTGCTAAAGATCATAGAATTAGAACTGGTACCTTAGGTCGTCTAAGCCTACCTCCTCATATTGTAGATGAGGAAACAGAGTGACCAGTGGTTTGACTAAGGTCACACAGGTAGTTAGGTGAAAGAGGAAGGATTTGAACCCATTTTCCCTGACTCCAAATTCAGTATTCTTTTCCATCAGTGTACTATATTGCCAGAATTTTCTCTCCTTGTGGCTAAACATCCACAGACCCTCATCTGGCATGATCTCTAGTCCTCTTACCTCTTTCCTTGGCTTCTTTCAAGCATACTCCCATAGATCCCTGGCCTACCTAAAGTGAGACCCTTAACAATGACAGCCTCAACTTGGGACCAGTCCTGCTTCCCTGGATCTAGGATCCTTGGGTAGGGAGCTTGACAGCAGGCACACCTGTGTGTGGGAGGCCTAAGGCAGTTGTGTTAAGGAATCTGCTTCAGCCATCCAGGATACCCTGAGTAATGGATGGCTGCTTAGCCTCTGTTCCCTAGATCTAGCCAAGCCCAGGAAAAGTTTAGCATCTTGGCTCTGCTTGTCTGGCTCACCTACAGCAGGGAAGGGTGAGAACATATTGTGCCTACCAGCTCTGGGCCCTATCAGCCAAACTACAATTCACCTTGACAGCTGGGCTGAGCAAGACAGAAGTTAAATGACTTGTTCCTGCCCTTGGCCTTGGCCTTGGCCTTCCCTTTTGTTCTGGGCACTGGCACTGGGAGGGTTACACGTGTTCTGAGAGCTGGCAGCTAGCAATTCTAGTGTCTAAGGAGAATTCAACTGGAGGAAGAAAGGAGACCCCAGACGCCAAGACACAAGGCCCTACTGGGGAAAAGACCCCAGGTTGCTACTCAATAATGGAAATACAGAGAACAATATCCCTAGGAGGTAAGTGCTATTATTACCACCCCCATTTTATAGTAGAGGAAACTGAGGAAGATGTAAGTTAAGTGACTTGCCTAGGATCATACAGCTCAAAGTATCTGAGGCCACATTTGAACCCAGATTTTCCTGACTCCATACTCTATCCACTGAACTCCTTAGCTACCTCTAGATAAAAGGAACATCTTCACCAAGGAATTCCTAAATCAATAAAATTGCAGATCTAAGAAATTCTTGCTAAGTACAAAGCTCACTTACTTCTATCTGCTAAAAGAGTATAAGTGTCATCATAGTTTTCATAACTAATTCCATGGGACAAAGCCCTGGCTATCCCTTCATACTTCCGGCTCTGCATTTTCATCGTGATGTGAAGAACCTATCTTCTTCATGTTTAAAAACAGAATTCTATCTAAATGTGTTTTAAAAAGGTAAATTCTGGTATTGGCTGAACTCCTATAGCACTTATGAGCTCTAGCTGATGCTACTCTGCATTGTTAGTCATGTGCTTATGTGTATCTGGGTTCCCCAACTAGATGATTCCTGGGCAATGCCAAGCCAAAGAGAGCTGGACAGCAACCAGACCAGTAGTGATGAATACTAGCTAGCTTACAATGCTCCACATACACTTGATTTTCACAACACCCTCCTGAGGTAGGTAGTGCAAATATTATGATTCCTGTTTTATAGATGAGACTGAAGCTAAGCAGTCAAATGAAGAGTCTGAAGTTAATTAGTGGCAGAGCTAGACAGAAATTCAGATCTATACTCTTTCTACTTTTCCTCAATATTTTTTTGTGATGTAGGAAGTTTCAGACCCACCAAACATTTTCCTACCAGAGCCAAGTACAGTGAAGAAAAAAAAGAGAAAGAGATACTATGGTGATCTTTAGACTCACTTGAGACCAGGAGGAAGGTGAGCTAAAGCAAAGCCTATATGGAATGGGCTAACCTTGGAACCAAACTGTGTCCTGGGAGCCTGCTGAGAGGCAGTGAGGGGAGACCTGTACAGAGAACAGTCCAGGCACTGGCTGACCTACCATACCTGATGACCCTGGTATAGACATGAGAGCTACTGGGCCTCGTTGGCCTCTACAACTCATCTGGGCTGCAGTATGCCACAGTTCATGCCGCTTTGGGCTGGTTTCCTCTAGAACAGGGATTGAAGAATTTTCCCCTTGGTCAGCAAGTCTGCAACAATCTAAAAGAGGTTGGCAAGAGTGAGAGTAAGTGACATAGGGTAAGAGATCTGTATAGAGGAAGAATTTCTGAAGGACTAGGTCTAGATTCTCTCTATCTCTCTCTCCCTCTCTCTCTCTCTCTCGTTTTCTCTCTCTCTCTCTCTCTCTCTCTCTCTCTCTCTCTCTCTCTCTCTCTCTCTTTCTCTCGTTAAATTTTAGCTATTTTATTTAGAAGATCTCTCTGGCTTACCACTTACTGGACATGTGGTTTCTTTCTTTTTAAAAAATATAATATTAAGATGGGAAGAAAATTTGGAACTGCAAATCTTGTGGAAATGAATATTGAAAACTAAAAATAAATTTAAAAATAAAAATGTAATATTCTAGATTCTCTTTTGAGAAACCAGAAGTGAGTCCATTGGTGGGGAAAAGAGGTGCCATTCATAAGAAGCAAGTAAACATTTCTTTTACTCACTAGATTTTAACTCAGTCTTTACCCCTTGTATAGGGAGTCTAAGTGGGCAATGGAAGCCTCTTCTGGAAGATCCTGGTCATTGATTCAGCAATGTTGTTTCAGCCAACATTCATTTAGCTTCTACTGTATATGGAGTATTTTCTAGGTGCTAGGAGAAATACAAAGTTTTGATAAAACAGGATGTGGCTTATAGTCCAGGGTGTGTGTGTGTGTGTGTGTGTGTGTGTGTGTGTGTGTGTGTGTGTGTGTGTGTGTGTGATGAGGGATAGGAGGAGTCAGACACACATATAATATTCCAAGAGAAGTGTGTCATAAAATTGCAATTCAGCATCCAGGATGCTGTGTGTCATCATGGGGTTTCAATATGTGCCACTACCACATAGCTTTTCTCCTCATTTCTGGTTGATCATAAGTAGAGAGCAAGACTCTTGAAAGGGCAAAGTGTCCTATCCACAATATGAGTTAGTATAAGCTGTGAGCAGATAAATGAGGTTTTCTCCTGCTACACAGAAATCAAAGACCATACAGAACTTGCTTGCAAGAGTTCTTCAATGGAAATGTGCTCTGAAGCACATGAGAGCCCCAACTAAGGGTAAAGAGGATTTTTTTCTGAGTAAGGAGAGTAAAGGGGAGTTAGAGGGACTCCAGTCTGTGGAAAAGCAGCAGCCACTGTTAAATTGAATATTCAAGAGAAAGATACCTAATTGTGCCTAGCTCATTTGTTTTTCTTTAAATATTCAAAATTGTGAATCCTGTTTTTAAAAAAAGCATTATTTAGTATCTATCCTGTGGTCTTTTGCAAAGCCTCCTGGAAGAGATCTATAACCAATCAAAAGAACTTGGTTGAAACTCTATGGGAGTGGCATGAGGGGTGTGGGGTAGGGAGAAAGGAAAGGCAACAAACATTTATTAAGTAACTACTATATATACCAGGCCCTGTGCTAAGCCTTTTCCAAATATTATCTCATTTGACCCTCACAACAACCCTGAAAGATAGGTGCTATTATTACACCCATTTTATAGTAAGGAAACTAAGGCAGACAGAGGTTAAGAGACCCACTTACTCAGGGTCACACAGTAAATGTGTGAGTAAGTAAGTGAGGCTGGATTTGAACAGAAGTCTTCCTGACTCCTGGCCAGTGCTCTATCCATTGCATTACCATACAAATTCTGCCATGAAGTGAGAGGGACAATCTATAGAACCATCCATCTATCTAGGACAGACAATGCAAATAGATGATGAACTGGACCCAGAACAAGAAAGGAGGAAGGGAATGGTTTGGTTTGCCTTCAGGAAATGGCACACTCCTTTCACTATCCCAAACTTCTCCCATAAATAAAGGTCCATGTTTTTCATACCAATATTCTGCTGGCATCATTCGATGGCTGACAGTCAAAAATTCTCTAAAGAATTAACAAAGTGTATTTCAGAGGACAAAGGAAAGGTTAATGATGAGGTGGATGTGAGTAGTCTGCAATATATAATCAACAAGGACCTTCAAAGAGGACCAGAAATAAAAGGATATCGCCACAGAAAGAGAAGATAAGAAAAGAAGATAGGATTGAGAGATAACAGGTAGGCAGACTGCTTCTTGAGCTATTAAGAGAAATCAAGGAATGCCTCCCAAAACATTGGCTGAGCCTCCTGTGTCTAAATTATGGGATACATGGACAAGGGTCAAATAAGATGAGTACTCATGGATGTGTCGCAATCTGTGTCACTGAAGTGAATACTCAATCTTGGAGATCACAAGTCTAGTAGAGCCCTTTGAATACTGCTGCCCTTTAATGGTTATACTGCATTGATTCAGTATTTTCTACCTGAAAAAAGTATCATCGAGCACAATAAGACATTGTCTCAGTCTTAGTAAACTGCATCTTTGATATTCGGACCTATTTGTTGTTGTTGTTCAGTTATTTTGCAATTATGTCTCTTCCTGACTCCATTTAGGATTTTCTTGGCAAAGATATTGGAGTGGTTTGAGGAAACTGAAGCCAGTGGGATCAAGTGATTTGTCCAGGGTCTCACAGTTTTTAAGTGTCTGAGGCCAGATTGAACTCAGGAAGATGAGTCTTCCTGACTCTAGGCCAAGCACTCTTTCCACTGCGCCACCTGATTACCACTCCCTATTTAGAAACGAGTGTCCCTGTGGTGGCAGCTTATCCAAATTTCAGATGTAGTACCTAAGTTTCAATAAATTCCTATGGCTACTAGCCTTGCAAAGTTCAGTTTTCTAAAGTGATAATAAAGTCCTACCTGTAAGGCCTTTTCCAACTTTTCCAGGGCTAACTCAGCTCTAGGAAACTGGTTCTGTGTCTTATGAAGTCTGTTTTCTCAGGCTATTTCCTCCCATATATAGACATATGACTTCCTTCCTCTTGGAGAGGACAACTTTTAAGGATTTTTTGAACCCTAAGACCATGATTCAGACTCCAACTCATAGGATTTAGAGTTGAGTAGGACCTTAATGAGATCCCTTCATTTCAGAGAGCATACTGAGGCATGGAGAAGCTATGAGACATGTGCCAAAGACTGACAGGTATGACGGAGGGGAGCTGGGATCTGAGCCTAGGGCCTCTCATGCCAAATCCAGTATATTTCCCGCTATATCACAGAATGGTCTTGCAGCTGACTTTGGTTCCTATGATCCCTAACTCCAGCATCAATCAGCTAGAAGGGCAGCGTCCTCCTTCCTAGGGACAGGTTTATTAACTAACGTCCATTTAGACAATCAGTTTGTCCACTTTTCAACATCTTGTGTCTCAGGCTGGTCAGAAATTGGCAAGATGGATGAAATAAACAGGAAGTACTCACCAGTGAAGCTACAAAGTCTGTTAGCAGAGGAAGGAGGTTTTTTGCCCTTGTCCTTTTATGTCAGATAATCAAAGTGTGTCCTTAAACTTCCCATGCTAGCACCCAAGGACAACAAGAAGACATATGTTCCTTTCTGTTTACTGTACCCCGGCTCAATAGCCCTTCCTTTTACAAGAATGATCTCTCCTCTTCTAACCTGGTGCAAATTTCTGCTGCCTTTATCCCTGCCTCCCATTCTCCTTTTGCTGCTTGTTTCCCTATATGCCATATTAGTCCTGCAATTGACGTTCTTAGTTCTATTTCCCTTTGCCACCACCATCATCATGCAATTCAATTCAACAACAGTTAATAAGCATTTCTCATGTACCAGACACTGTGCTAAGTGCTTCCAATACAGACAAAAATAATAATAGTCTCTGGGGAGACACAAGATCTACACAGATTAGCTAATGCACAGTCATTTGAAGGAAAAAATATTAAAAAGTGGGTAGGATCAGGGAAGCCTTTGTGTAGGAGGAGGCACCTGTGTTGAGGATTTTTCAACTTCAAAGGAAGTTAGGAGTTCTAAGAGGAGGAGGTGAGAAAGGAGCAGATTTCTGGCCGTAGAGGTAGGAGAGAATACAAAATTCAAAGAACAGCTACTATGCCAATTTGGCTGAAATGTAATATGTAAAGGGGAGTAATGTTGAAGAAGTCTGGAAGGGTAGATCAGAGCCATATTGGGAAAGGTTTGAAATGCAAGGTTGAGGATTTTGTGTTTTATCCTAGAGGCAAGAGGGAGCCTCTAAAGACTCTTGAGCTAAGGAGTTACAAGACACCTTATTAAGATTATCTTGGCAGTCATATGGAGTATGAATTAGAGAGGAGGAAGAAATGAAATAAGGAAAACCATCAGGAGACCATTGCAGTAATCCAGGTGAGAGGTGATGAAGGACTGAACTAGGGAAGTGGCTAAGTGGAGAGAAGGGGGTAAAAATGCAAGAAATTCTGTAAAGGCAGAATCTAGAATTGACAATTGATGGGATATGATGGGAGAGGGAAGAGTCAGGGAAGATTCTGAGTTTGCAAACCCTGGTGACTTAAAGAATGACAGCTCTCCCTCATTCTATAAGGAAACCTGCAGGAGGGGCAGAAGATAATTAGAACTATTTTGGACATGTTGAATTTGAGATGACTAAGGACTTTCAGGGGAACCTGTCCATCAGGATGATGATGACAGTTAACAGGACTGGAATTCAGGAGATGGATTAGTAGAGAGGTCTATATTTATATATAGCTAGATAAATTTGTCATCTATATAGAGATAATAATTAAACCCATGGGAGCTAATGAGAGCATGGAGAGACCCAGGACAGAACCCAGGATAGAACTGTGGGGGGTATTCATGTTTAGGGGAAAGAAAATGAACAATGAAAAAAAGAGTGAATAAGGAGAGGTCAGATAGATTGGAGAAGAATTGGGAGAGGGCAGTGCTATGGAAATCAGGAAGGATAGAATATTTCTGAAGAGGAGGTGGTCTGCAGAATGAAGAACTGCAGAAACGTGAAGAAGGATAAAGAATGTAAAAAGACCATTGGATTTATCAGCTAAGAGATCACTGATAATCTTTTAGAGAGTGGTTTCAGGAGAGGAGGGATATCAGAAACCAGTTTGAAAAGACAGAGAAATGAGTAGGTGGTGAGAAAATAGTAGGCAGTGAGGGCACATGATTTTTAGAATTTGGCAGTGAAAGGGAGGAGAGATACTGGATAGTAGCTGGAGTGGATGGTAGAAGGGCAGCAAAGGCATATATATATATATATGTATGTATGTATGTATGTATGTATGTATGTATGTATAGTGGACCCATTTAACTTAGTTGCATGGTTTCCTGTAGCAATGTTGAGCGACGCTGAGTAGGACTGGAGAAGGCGAATGGTGGGGATAACCCAGAGCTCAGATTTGTTAAGATACGAACTGCAACAGGACAAAAAGGCAAGTAATTCAAGGGTAAAGGACAGAGTAGTTGAAATATTCAAACAAAGGGCTGGGATTGTGAAGGGAAGAAAGTGGGTCCCAAGAAGAAGTAGTGGAAGAGGAGAAGGGGCTGGTGGGCCTGGAGGTCACAGTAAGCATGAAAAATGGGTTCAAGAGGGGGTAAAAGGGGGAAGAGATGGAAGGACAAGAATTTATTCTCAGTGTGGGGATTCTTAGATTTCTGGATCACAGAGACAGACATGGTTGATAGCAAGATATAAGTTGTAGAAATTCTTGTAGACAGCAGGTAAAATGAAGCTATAGATTGGCAGAGTTGAGGAAGCTGATGAACTAGGATGCCAGGGAGTTTTCAGAGAACAAACTACCCTTCATCTTAGACCTGCACCTACTTCCTGAAAATTACTTCTTAAATGTTTTGTATTTGCTTTTATGTGGATATGTTGTTTCTTTACAATAAGATCCAAGTTCCTTGAAGCGAAGGATGATTTGTTTTTATCTTTTTGTTTTCAGTTCCTAGCATACTACCTGGCATGTAGTAAATGCCTAATAAATGCTCATGGAGTTGAAGCATGTGTTGGAGACCCTGATATGAGGGCATAAGTTATGGTGGAAAGGAACTCTTTGAGCATGGAGGGAGAGTGACCTGGGGACCCATAGGCAACTGAACCACATTTTGATCTTGGTCGACACGAAGGGCTCAATGGTAGAGCAAAGAACTCCTTTCAGTCTTCATTTAAAGAAGCTTCCCAGATCATCTATTTCTTTATTTCCCACCCATCTGTACTCCTTTGGTCTGGACTCCATCATAATGACAAGGACATCTTCCCCTCTTCTCAGCATCCTTTTGTGTGCAGTCTTCCTCATTAGATTGTAAGCTTCTTATGGGCACGTACTGTTCTTCCTTCCTTCTTTCCTTCCTTTTTTCCTTCCTTCCTTCCTTCCTTCCTTCCTTCCTTCCTTCCTTCCTTCCTTCCTTCCTTTCTTTCTTCCTTCCTTTCTTTTTTCCTTCCTTCCTTCCTTCCTTCCTTCCTTCCTTCCTGTTTGTATGTGTATCCCCAGCACTTAGCTTAGTGCCTAGAACATAGTAGGCACTTAATAAATGTTTATGTCAATTTTTATTGTGATCTGCAAGGGTGACATACAGGGCTGAAGTGAATCTCAAATAGAAGACATTGCTAAGTGATGCTCTCTGAGGATGGATCTGGAAATGGCAGTGAGGAATAGGAAGCATATTTGTTTCTCCTCCTGCAGTGTGTTATATGAGAGAAGCACCTGGTATGAAACTCTCTGGTATGGAACAGTATGACCAGGAATGCACTGTCTTCCAGAGGGAGCCAGATGTGCATGAATATAGTATAGTGGAAAGAGGAGATTGAGGATGAAGGAAATTTCTTAATAATAAAAAAGGAATTTTACAGGGTATAGTGGAAGAAGACAGGAACAGGGAGTGTGGGTATAGTTAAAGTGGAGGGGGTGAGAAATGAGAGAGATAGTAGTGGTAGAGAGAAGACAGTTTTTGTTTTGATAGAAACCATTATGTTTTCAATTACTCATCAGTGTAGGATTACAAAGTACTTTACGTACGTTACTCCATTTAATCCTTACCACAGCCTGTGAGGGTAGCTAGGTGGTACAGTAGATAGAATAGTGGGCTTAAAATCAGGAAGATTCATCTTCATGAGTTAAAATCCAGCTCAGACATGTACTAGCTGTGTGACCCTGGGCAAGTCACTTACCCGTTTGTCTCATCTGTAAAATGAACTGGAGAAGGACATGGCAAACCACTTCCAGTATTTTTATCAAGAGAACTCCAAATGGGGTCACAAAGAGTTAGACGTGACTGAAAAATGACTCAACAATGGTCCTGTGAGGTAGTTAGTGTAACCTCACTTTACAGACGAGGACACTGAGGTTCAGAGAGATAAAATGAATTACCCAAGGTCACACATTGGTAAATGGGGGTGCTGGACCTTGATGTTCTTTTCCCCTTCACCATGCTGCCTCCAAAGACCTTCTGTCTTCTCCTCTCAGCACTGCCCATGGTGCCCCACCACCTGTCTCTCACTCTCAAAGCCCACTCTGTGATTATTCACCTTCAGTCTTCAGCTTGCCCTTGCTCCCTTTACCCATCCTTCCCTCCTCTTGGCAGGGCCTCTCTGTGGGTGTTAAGCATAGACTTTGGCCCTGAGCCACTCTCAAGAGAAAATAACAGTTCTACTGTCACTGCCTCTGGGATGACAAAGGGGAAAGAACCAAAACATTTGCCTACTCCAGGGTACCTAATCCTTCAGAGGTTAACAGATGTAGGGTGTGAGGGGGCGCCCCAAGTAGATATAGTGGGAGCTGGAGAGTTCAGCTTTAGTAGCTAGCGCTGCTGCAGACTCCCCATTTTTTTTGCTGAGGAGGCCTTAGCAAAAACCTCACTTTCCCTCCAAGTGTAATTAGAAGGTTGCACCAACTTTGCTGGTGGTATGCATAGGGCAAGAGAGATATGCAGTGTTAATGACCAATAACCATCCCTGATATTTGCATGTTTCTTTGTCATTCGGAAAGCACTTCTATAAACTATTCTTTTGATTGTCACAACAGCCTTGTAAGCCAGGAAAATACTATTATTTGAGGAAACAAGTTAAGAAATTAACTGATTTGCCCAAAGTCACACAGCTGGCCAATGACAGTAAGCTAGGACCCAGGTCTTTTTCTGACCCTTAAACCAGTGCTCTTTCCATTGCATCATGCTTCATTTCCCAAGGAGAATCGTCCCTCTGATCCATTCCCAGAGCTTTTATCAAATGCCATGACACTTGGCTGCTAAAAATTCCAAGAAACAAGCTTTCAAATGCAACCATCCCTAGACAAGAAACTGAGTCCTCAAAGTGGGGTGTTCCTTCCACTCAGGACCACAAATTGGGCAGTGTCTGGGCACTAGCCTTCCCTTCAGCTACCTATGTCTATTTCCAGCCCTGGGTCTCTTTCACTTAGGGACCACTGTCTTCCTCCTCCCTTAGGCAGGATAGAAAGAAGCAGTGATGCCTGAATGCAAAGCCCCCTCACCCCCATCCCCTTGGGACATTCCACCAGCTGCAGGACTGGGATTTGGGTCAGGATCAGTGTTCTATATTCCCTCCTTCTGGGCCCCTGCATGTCACTTGGGGAGTATCTGAGGGAGGGCCACGAGGAGTTGCTGACGTCCATTAGCAAATGGAATGACTAGCCAGAGCTGAGTGGCTCCCGTGGGGACTCAGGAACTTCTGGGAAGTCATTGGGAATGCGACAAATCCCACTCCACTGCCAGCAGGCCAGACGCCTCCTTGGTCTCCCGACACAGAGAACTGGGATTTATGAGCTCAAGTCAAGTGAAGGGTATCCATGGTCTTTGCTTGAGGAGCAGCTCCCAGGACATTCCACCAGATGCTTGGGTCAAGGATCACCCAGGGATCAGTGATCTTTCCCCAACCCCTAATCCTTCCTCTCTTCCTGCCTGCTCCAACATTCCGATGGGTGAAAAGCCCAGGGGGAATCTAACAAATCTACCATAAGAAGTGATCTCTGTAGGAGCTTCTCTACATATTTCGTGAGCCTGAATCTTCATCTTTTACTCCAAGCTCCCAGAAATGAGTCCCTGCTGCCTGGTTTGTCTAGCCTACTGCTCCTTGACCCTGACACTGTGGTTTTGGTAGGTAGCACAAGTATTCTTGTCCCCAATTTACAGATGAAGAAACTTAGGCTCAGAAAAAATAATGTGAATTACCCATGTTCATACATTAAGCGGTGGAATTAGGGCTTGACCCCATATCTCCTGACTTCAGGTCCAGTGCGTTTTATTCTCTTCCACTCCAGACCTATTAGTGATATGCTTATTTCTGTAGTGAGTTACTTACCACCTTGTGAGGCCAGTCTTATTAGCTGCTTTTCACATAGGAGAAAATTGAGGTTCAAAAAATAGTTGTGATTCTACCCCTCCAGGTCAATGAGGAGAGCTGGTAATCTAAGTGCAAAGCTTTTTCCAGTTGTTTCACTCTAAGTCATAGATGTAGAGCTGGAAAGAACCTCAGAGGACAGCTAGTCCAACCCACTCCTTCTACAAATGACTGGCTCGTGGTCCTATAGGTAGGAAGTAGTTGGAGTGGAATTTGAACCATGGTTCTACACTGTAAATGTGTCTACAGCTGGGTCTCTAAACACCTTTTCACAAACATCACCCATTATGTCATTAGTCTTTTTTGAAAACATCCCTTTTGAAAGGACCACTACCATCAACACCAGCACCAGCACTGCCACCGGCACCAGCACCACCACTACTATCACTACTATCACCACCAGCACCAAGACCAGCACCAGCACCACCACTACCATCAGCACCAGCACCACCACTACCACCAGCAGGAGCACTGCCACCAGCACCAGCACCACCACTACCATAAGCACCAGCACCACCACTACCACCAGCAGGAGCACTGCCACCAGCACCAGCACCCGCACTACCAGCAGCACCCCCACTACCACCAGCACCAGCACCAGCACCAACACTGCCACCAGCACCAGCACAAGCACCAGCACCACTGATTCTAGGATTTATTTAAAGATCTGGTTATCTGGGCCTAACTACCATTGACTACCTTGAATAAATCATTCCCATCTCTCTGGGATTCAGTTTCTTCACACATATGTAAATAGTTGTCTGTCTCCAGGAGTCTGTGAGGACTAAAAGTGAACTTCATATGCTATCAAAATGTAAGGAATTGACATGAAAACAAAAACAGGCAGGCTCTTCATGCCTCCTGAGCTTCACTGTCTTTATTTGCAGAACAAAGACAATATTAAAGTGAAGAGGCAACACAGTATATTGGAAGGAGCTCTATGTTTGGGCTCCAAAATTCTGGATTAAAGTCCCTGACTTTGTCACCTGTGGGACCTTGGGCCCAAAGTGTCCTCTAAAAAGGAGTCAGTGATCTGTAGGGCCCCCTTTTTCTCTAAGTATGTGACCTTAAGATGCCTGTAGCCCCGTCCTGTCACAAGTGCAGAGACAGCTACCAGCTACTCCTGTCTGCTATGGGTGAAAAACAGATATGGGGGAGACTTAGAAGATGGCCTGGAGCGAAGGGAAGAGTCACCTTGGAGAAAAAAAAAGAGCTAGGCTAGGTTTGAGAGGAGTCTGGCCCCTAGAGGGCAGAACTCAGAAGCTGGAGAGGCAAATTTCAACTCAGTGGTAACAAAAACTTCCTAACAAAGTTGTCCAAAATTGGAATGAGCTGCCTTCAGAGGGTTAAGATTGTAAACTCCTTGGGGGCGGCTAGGTGGCGCAGTGAATAGAGTACCGGCCCTGGAGTCAGGAGCATCTGAGTTCAAATCCGGCCTCAGACACTTAACACAAAAAACTAGCCGTGTGACCTTGGGCAAGTCACTTAACCCCAACTGCCCTCCAAAAAAAGCAAAAAAAAAAAAAAAAAGATCGTAAACTCCTTGAGGGCAGGACCTGTCTTTTACCTTTTCCTGTATCCCCAGTGCCTAGCACAGGACCTGGCACTTGGTAGGTGCTTAAGAAATTTTGATTGATTTAGCATGGGTCCCACCCTGCCCCCCTCACTGGAGGTCAAGCAGATACTGGATGATTTGTGTCCTGGTATACACAATTAACTCTAGGATGGCAGCTGACATCTACTTGCCATTTTAACATTATCAGCGCCCAGAGGTTGACCACATGGTGAAGGGACACACAAACACACACACACACGCATACACATACACACATATGCACAAACACATATACACACACATATATAAAATGAGGAGGCTGGACCGAGAGCTCCAAGATTTCTTTTTTCTTTTTTTCCACTTTTTTTTGGGAGGGCAATTGGGGTTAAGTGACTTGCCCAGGGTCACATGGCTGGTTTTTGTGTTAATCTAAGATTTCTTTCAGGGTGGCTAGGTGGTGCAGTGAATAGAGCACCGGCCCTGGAGTCAGGAGGACCTGAGTTCCAATCCTGCCTCAGACACTTAACGCTTACTAGCCGTGTGACCTTGGGCAAGTCACTTAACCCCAAATGCCCCCTCCAAAGAGCAAAAAAAAAGAAAAGATTTCTTTCAACTCAATTTGGTGACTGCTTCTCTGACTCTCACCATCTGATAAATACCTCTCTCAGTACTGGGCAACTAGGTGGTGATATGATGAATGATGGACCTGAAGTAAGAAAGACCTGAGTTCAAATTCTGCCTCCTTACCCCCCCCCCCATATTTACTTACTGCGATCAGACAAATTACTTACAGACAAGTTACTTAATCTCTCTCGGTCTCAGTTTCCTCATCTGTAAATAGGGACAATAATAGCACCCCCCTCCTAGGGCTGTTGTGAAGATAAAATGGTCTATTTGTAAAATATTTTGCAAAGCTCTAAGTGCTATATAGGCACGAGCCGTTATTATTTAGTACTGTGTATTGTAACCCCTCAACTTGTAAGATGAATGTATAAAATGTAAATATGAGCTTTAGATATGCTAATGTTTGTGTTCAAATCAGTTTTTAAAAAAACCCAATTGTTAAGAAGTGGAGAGGGATTAGCAGCTACCTGAAGGAAGAGCCCAGCTGGCTTCTGTGGCCTGGGGTGTGGGGGCTGAGAAGCCTTGGAGTGAAGGAGGAACCCGATTAGAGTAACTATGTACGGGGTGGGCGAAGCCGGACGGGAATAAGGCTGCATTGTTCTAGCTTGTGAGTTTTCAGGGACGGCTGAAAAGAGGGTACTTACTGACCAGAGGTGAGAAAAGATTTGTCACAGAGGAAAATGTATAATGATAATAAATAACTGGCAGTTATGTAGTGCCTTAAGGTTTGCTGTTGTTGGACTGGTTTTTTTTTTTAGTAGCGTCCGGCTCTTCTAGACTTCATTTGGGGTTTTCTTAGCAAAGATATTGGAGTGATTTGCCATTTCCTTCTCCAGCTCATTTTACAAATGAGGAAACTGAGGCAAACAGGGTGAAGTGACTTGCCTAGGGTCATACAGCTAATAAATGTCTGAGGCTGAATTTGAGCTGACCAACATGAGTCTTCTTGACTCCAGGCCTGGAGCTCTAGCCAGTGGGCCACCTAGCTGCCCGGGGTTCTAATTCCCTTTCTGACCCTTAGCAGCTCTGTAGCCAAGCAAAGGCAAGTCACTGACCTTTTAGAATCGCCTCTGTAAAATAAGAATGATGATACCTACCATACCTATTCGACAGAGTTGTGAGGCTCGGATGGGATGGTAAGCCTGAAAGCACTGTAAAACCACCGGTGATTATCATATGCACGAGGCGGCTGTGACTAGAAGACCTGCCTTGCAGTCTTACTTGTGACCGGTACTAGAGGTGAGATCCTTAGCCCATAAATTACAGAGGAATAGCCATCTGTACTGTTGAAGGGAATCCCCACACTAGGAGTTCCGTTCACAAATGAAATCATTGATGTGAGCCAAAAAAACAAACAAACCCATTTAGATGAAGATAGGGCCCTTTTGAGAAGTAAAGGAGGAAGGAGTTCCAAGGAAGGGCACAGTCTTTGGAAGAGAATTCCTTGAGTCCTGTGCTGGTGGCTCCAGTTTTCCCTCCATGGTGAATCAGTCATCAATCCACAGACAGCATTAAGTGCCTATTATGTGCCAAGCACCGGGGACATAAAGGCAAAATGGAAACTGAGCAGCGTTTTTGTCTGGGAGCTGCTGCGGGACCATTCTGTCATTCTCAGTGCTTCCTGAGCTGAGCCCCTAGAGCTTGTGCTTAGCTCAACTCCCCGAAGTTATACCACTGCCTACATTCTTCCCCGTAACCCCACCCCCTTGGCTTTTGACCCCTTCCCTCCCATGCCCTGGGAAACCTTGGGCTAGCGATTGTTCCGGCCAGAAGAAAGGCCCAAGAGAACCGAAGCCTGATATTTCTTCGCCACCCCAGCCTCTGGGACCCACTGCTCATAACCAGAGACCTGCCCCTCCTCCTCCCTATCCCACTTAACACCCCCTTTCTATGGCCTCTTCTTTCCTCTTTACACTCTCATCTTTGATCATCTTCAGCTCCACTCCCTGTCATGTTGCCCATTTCCCCCTCCTTCCTCCCTTGCCCCCTTTCATTATCTGATCTCTCCTGCGTCTACAGGTGTCCTGAGTCCCAGGCTTCCAGGGCCTTAGGGTGTAGGCTAGCCCTTCCCCCCATCACCCACCCTCTCTGAGCCCATGTGGGACTGCAGAGGGAGGGTGAGGGGATGGTGCTGGTGTCATGGAAAATCCCTCCAGCAGCCAAGGTCAGTGTTTGCAGACATAGCCTGGCCCTGAGCCAGGCCCAGCCTCTCTCCACCCAGCTCCTTCCAAGCCCTTTCTTTTCCGCTGAGCTCAGAAAACCTCCCACTGGTCTGAGATTCACAATTTGCGCTTGAGTCCTCTGGGCAATTCACAAGGCCAAGCCGCTTTGCCCAGGGAATGATGGGAAGGGATCTCAGAGTATTAAAGTCAAACTCCAAACCTGGGGGAGACCCTTAGAGACAGACTTTGCCTGCTTCATTTTACTGGGTGGAAACTGAGACTCAGAAAGGTGTTGCTCAAGGTCCCCGAGGCCGAGCTGAGATAAGAACTCAGCCAGGCTTTCTTTCCAATAGACCAGCCCTGCTGTCTGCCTTGCCCGATTTCAAATAAGATTCTAGTCTCCTAACTGGCTTCTCTGACAAATCATTCAGGCCCAGACACAGTCTGTGACTGATCAGCCCAGCTAGGCATTGTCTTCCACAGCTTTATTAGCCTCCTGTAGAAGCTGGTAAATCAGTGGCCAGCTGCCCTCAATGCTCTTTGACTTTTGTGCCCATCAGTACTGCTAGGCCATTAGGGGATGTCTTGAAGTTTCCTTCCACTGTCTCTGGTTTGCTGCTTGGGGCTTCTTTGCACAGTGTTTTGGGGAGTCCTAAACACTAAAAACCAGAGGAAAATTAGGTGGTGCAGTGGATAGAGGACCTGGACTAGAAACAGGAAGGCCTGGGTTCAAATCAGACCATAAATACTTAGTAGTTGTGTGACCTTGGGCTAGTCACTTAACCCTGCTTGCCTCAGTTTCCTCATCTGTAAAATGAGTTGGTGAAGGAAATGACAAACCACTCCAGTATTTTTGCTAAGAAAACCTCATATGGGATCATGAAGAATCAGACAGCACTACAGAACAAACACTTTCAGGGTTGGCTGCAGCAAAGGCTGCCTCCAAGGGCTTTAAGGTATGGATTCGCCTTCAGGGACTCTCTGTTACTTTCAGGATCTTATGTAAAGTCTTCTTGATAACCTGGCCCTTTCCCATCTTTCTAGCCTTCTCTCCTCTGGGTACTTTAGGAATCAGCTACAATAGCCTTCTCGCCATTCCTCCAATGTGAACCTACATATCCAGACTCTACTTTTGCCCTGTTGCGTCCCCACACCTGGGATGCCATCCCTCCTCTGTCTCTTGGCTTCCTAGGGTTCCTTCAAGATTCAGCTCAAATCCCGCCCTGCAGCAAGAAGCCTTTCCCTTTGATATGGCCTCTTCTCTGTTCTCAATATCCTGTATGGTGCTAGTTAGTTATATGTTCTATACTGAGTGTGTATATTCCTTGAGGGAAGAAATAACTTTTTGCCTTTTTTTGTAGCCCCAGCTCAGACCCACATCCACACCCACCCACATACTCCTATAGTGTATACAGTTCTATAGTGTGTCTGTGTATATATAGAGTATGTGTTTATAGTATCTATAGTGTATGTATATAGGATACATAGTGCGTGTATATATGTATATAGTATGTGTATGTATGCGTGTATGTATATATATGTGTGTGTGTGTGTATATGTATGTATATATAGATCTATAGATTCCTTAATAAATGCTTGTTTATAGTGTCAAAGCTGACCTGCAAGTTGAGAGGGAGAAGACAAGTAAAATTAGTGGCAAAAGAGCCTGAAGAATATGGAGGAAGAGACTGGAGAGGCCCAGGGAGAGGTGGTAAGGGATTCTGAGGTGCTAGAGCAGGGACTGGAGTGGGCCAGGAGCCCAGAAAAGTGGGAAGGTACTCAGAGGCTATGGGGAAGGCCCTAGAATGGTGGGGGGGTGCTGGGTCTCAGAGAAAGGGTGAACAGAGATGGGTAAAGGTCATGTAGAGGGGCCTGGGATCCAAAGAGGATGGAATAGGCTCCTAGAGAACTGAAAAAGGATTCAAAGGATGGGGAAGGGGGCCACTAACAGGTGGGAATACCAAAGAGAGTGGGAGGGGAAGAAGAGAAACTGGGTGGAGGAGATGGGGGGAACTGAGGCTCTGAGAGAGGTAAGGGGTGGATTTGGGAGGAAGGGTGCAATGACTATATGAAAGATCTGGTCATCTCCAGCTACCAAGCATTTGTTTCTATTAGCACTGGTATTAAGTAGGTTTGTTGGATTGTCATAGTGAATAGATTCTGTAAATGCTCTGATGTCTGAGCAAGCTCTCTCCCTGCACCCAACACAGATGAAACAGGACAGGCAGCTCCAGCTCATAAGGGTTCCTTCCCTTCCAGCTTTTCCATCTCCAGAACTGCTTGTCCTAGGCACAGAAAATACCAATTTGGATCAGACTGCAATAAAAAATAGTGGGGCAGGGTGAATTCTGCTCTCTGGGGAGCTCTGCTTGGTCACCCAGTGGGAACTCTCAGGCCCAGTTGGCTAGGAGTGT
Source organism: Pseudocheirus occidentalis (assembly GCA_028646575.1). Taxonomy (NCBI): domain Eukaryota; kingdom Metazoa; phylum Chordata; class Mammalia; order Diprotodontia; family Pseudocheiridae; genus Pseudocheirus; species Pseudocheirus occidentalis. The sequence continues at coordinate 147,498,365 of CM053595.1, read as the reverse complement.
AGGAGGGTGAGGGGCTGCTACATGTCTAGAATGAAATCTCCCTCCTCTGGACAGAAGGTAGGGTCGGGCATCCTGCAAGCAGTGGCCCCATTCTCCAGGGGAGTCAAGCAGCCCCCTTCAGAAACAGCTTCTTTGTGAGGTCACAATCCAGAACAAGGCAGAGGAGGGCTGACAGCAACCCTCTCTCCAGGCAGAGCAGGACCCAGGCCTGAGGTTAGCACAGTTCTCTTTCATATCCCTGCATGTGGTAGGAAAATCAGTAGCATGCTAACAAACACTTCATCTCCTGTCGAAAACAGACGATGAGACCAAAGAGGAAGTTGACTTTCAGACAGTTAAGTGTGAGGTTAATGCAGTGCTTAGAGTACTGCCTGCCATATGTAAAATGCTTAATAAATGCTTTTTGATTGATTGATTAAGATAGATCTAGACGTTCTTGTCCTGAAGATGCCCATGTGACTGGGTTCCAGGGCTAGCTGGAATTTGGGAATAGACTCAGCGGTCTGGTTTGGGGTGCATTTCTTGGGTCCATCCAGGGATCACCACATAGAAGACCCAACCCCTGGGCACAGCATGACTTTCCCAAATGTTTTGGTCCAGAGCTAACCCATCTACCTTTTCCTATTGGTTTTCATTCTCCCCCAAAAGTGGGGTGAGCAGACCAGGTCCTTCCTCAGTTTCTTCCTGTCTAAAATGAAGAAGTAGATTAGAGTTTTGGACTTTGAGTCAGTGGAACTAGTTCAGGTCTTGACTCTTATCTGAGTGACCTTGGGCAAATCTCTTAATCTTCCTATGCCTCGATTTACTCATCTGTGAAATGAAGGAGATGTGGCTTTAGATGGACACTGAGGCCCCTAAGTCTTTAATCCAAAGACCCCCAAACTTTGTCTTTTTAGGCCAACTTTTAAAGTGACTCCTAAATAGTCTTTTTGAAAAAAAAATTCATTGATACCTTTTGTTTTTTAAATATTCCGCATCCCATCTCTTACCCTATTCAAAACAGTTGACAAAAACAGTTTATCAAAATCAGCAAACACTGTGGCCCTGCTTATTCTGATAGAGAACAATGAATAAGGTCTTTCTAACTGCTTTGAGTTTGCAGACCCCATGCCCCGTCTCTCTCCTTACCTCCTTTCCCCCATTGGATTGGAGGAGCATGGATAGATTGGTACCAAGTCTGGCCCGGGATGGGAGAGAGATCTTCTCTAAGTACCAGATGCCCAATGAGCTGGAGAGAGAGAGTTCTAAGGCAGAATTTTCATTAGTGCTTGAATGGAGTTTGCTGTTGGCTAGAGGTCATTCTTTTCTCTTTATTCTTTTGACCTTCACAATATTCTATTTCAATAGTGATTGTCTCTGAACTAATAATGCAAGTAGTCTGCTTAGCCCTGAATATAGTTATATGTGTACATGATAGCTCTTCTGGTAGAGTGTAAGTTCCTTGAGGGAAAGGGCTATTTCATCTTTTGTGTTTGTATCTTCAGCGTCTACTCCAAAGCCTGGCATGAGTATGCACTTAATAAATGCTTATTAATTGAATGGAAGAGCTTATAAAACCTGCCTTCAATGCCGATACCTTCTACTCAATTCCTTTAACACTGGTGGTCTGTATCAGGTGATGCAGTGGAAATGATGCTAAATTAGAGTCAGAGGGACCCAAGCTGGATTCCTGCCTCTGTTAGCTGTGTGCCTATGGACAAGTTACCTAACCTCTCTAGGCCTCCGTTTCTTATCTGTAAAATGAGTTTAACCTTTCAGCTCCAAATTTATGATATTATGATGTTCTGGGCACTGTGCCAAGGGGATACAAAGAAAGAGAGGCCAAAGACAGCCCCTGCCCTCAAGGAACTTACATCGTAATGTGGGAGACAACATGCAAGTAACTAATATCAATCTATCTATCCATCTATCAAGCACATAGATATATATAGGAAATATGTAGAAGTAAGAACAAATATATTACATATATAATAAAATAATATAAATATATTGTATATAGAGGAGGCTAGGTTGTGCAGTGAACATAGCACCGACCCTGGAATCAGAAGGACCCAAGTTCAAATCCGACCTCAGACACTTAACACTTACTAGCCGTGTGACCTTGGGCAAGTCACTTAACTCCAATTGCTCTGCCCTCCCCACTCCAAAAAGAAAAAACCCAACCCCCCCAAAATATTGTATATAGAATATAATAAAATTATATATATGCATATTATACATACACACATATATATATATATATATTTATATATAGTTGTATAGTCACCTGTCTTGCAATGTATTGTGATAGATACCTTGATGAATAAAACTATTTTTAACCAAGTCAGTGTAGGAGAGTTTTTTTTTGGGGTGTGGGCACTAAGAGCGCAACATTCTCAATACTCAATATTCTCCCCTGTCCTGTGGAAGCTGACAATGACAGCTCTGGTGGAGTGGTGGCAGTCACAGATACAGGCCTCTTGTGGAGGCTGAGACCAAGGCTTCTCTAGAGGAAGAGCTATATTTTTGGGGACTCACAGGTTGGTCAGCCTAGAAGCAGGATGCTCTCTGGGAGACTCCAACTCTTTTTCCTGGAAATAGGGAATGAGGGAGAAACTGTGGGGAAAGAGAGCTGTATGTAGCCCCATCTGTGGAGGGAAGGTGGAGAGCTGAACTTGGGGCAGGAATCTTCTCTCTATGCAGGAGGAAGCCTTAGTTCCCAAAAGTAGCACAGGTGGGAATATGAGTATAGGAAGAAGGAAGCCCAGATATGAAAAGGGGGATCTTTTCTTTTCTCCCGGTCACTTTTGTTCCTGGCTCCTCAACTCCTTCCTTTCTTTGTTCTCTTATCCCCTCTATTGTCTCACTCCCTGCATTGCCTTATCCCTAATCCCTTTGCTCCTCCCCCCCTTCCCCTTCCTTCTTCTCCCCTTCATCTTCTTTCCATCACCTCATCTGCTTTATTCCCTCATCAACAGACGCAAAGCCACCTCTCCTTATTCACTTGCCTCTTATCTTCTTTGCCTCATCCTCTCCTTCTTTGATGCCTTCTATCTTTTCCCTTGTATTACCTTAAACCCTCACTCCTTCATCCCCTCTCTCTCCAGCCTGTTAACATCAAGCTCCCTAGTACCGGGGAACTTCCTTTGCTTATTAGTCTCTTCTGTCTCTCCCTTTTGGTCATGGGCAGTGGCCCAGGCAACCCTGTGTTGGCAGGGATTTTGGGAGCAGATGCCAGGAGATGTGAATGGAGGCTTTTCTTGTGATCAGTGCCCTCCCCAGGACCCAGGAGCTCAGATGGTGTTGGCTGGCACTGTGCCTAAGATGAAAGGGACTCCAGGCAACAGGGATTCAAGCCTGGAGGCATCTGCCAGCACCTTCTCTCTCCGTGTGCCAGTATTAAAGGTTTCATTCTCTTGCTCCTAACACATTTCACTCGAGCACACACACACACACACACAGACACACACACAGACACAGAGACACAGAGACACATACACACACATGCACATAGACATACAGACACACAGACACATGCAGTCATACATACACATGGACATACAGATACACACACATGCACACAGACATACAGACACACAGACATACAGATACACACACACACTCACAGAGCATAGCTACTTCTAAGTTCTAGGCTAGGGCATAGAGTCCATAGAGACCAAATGGATGGGAGATAATCATCAGGTTAGACTGCTGCTTTTTGGACATCTCAAACTATTACGTCCTGCAGATATTTCAACTTCAACATATCCTCAACAATTTACTCTTTTTTCTCTAAAACCCTTCCCTCTTCTATTACTGTCAAGGGTGCCACCATCATTCTGGTCATCTAATCTTGAGAATTAAATCATCCTTAACTCCACACTCTCACTCAACCCACACATCCAATCTGGTGCCAAATTTTGTTGTTTCTACCTTTACTTAATCCTTCACATACCTCTCTTCCTCTCCATTTAGAGTTACCACCATACTTTAGGCCTTAATCACCTCTTGACTGGATTGTTGTATCAGACTTCTAAAGGGACTCCCTGCCTCAACACTCTCCCCACTCTAATCCATCTTCCACTCAGTTGCCAAATTGACTTTTCTAAATCAAAGGTCTGAAAATGTCACACTGCTCCTCTCTTCCCTCAAGAAACTCTGGTGGCTCCCTATTATCTCCAGCATCAAATATAAAATCCTCTGTCATTTAAAGCTCTTCACAACCTGGTCCCTTCCTCCCTTGCCATGCTTTTGACGTAATTCTCCTCCATAAACTCTTTGATCTAGCTCCATTGTCTGCTTTCTGGTCCCGTAACACAATAACTCAGTATTCTGTCTCCCACCTTCATGCCTTTGCTCTGCCTGTCCCCCTTCCTTTAAGATTCAGTTTAAATTCTCCCTTCTGCAGCAGGCCTTTCCTTGTCCTCTCAAGTTATAAATGCCTTTTCTTTTGAAATTACTTTCTGTTTACCCTGTATAGGTCTTTCTGGGAGAGAGTTCTTTATACATTTCCCCCCATTAGAGTGTGAGTTCCTCTATGCCCAAAGGGGTATTAAAATGTGGGTATCCTTTGACCTAGCAATACCATTTGTAGGGCTGTATCCCAAAGACATCATTAAAAAATGGGAAAACTACCCACATATACAAAAATATTTATAGCAACTATTTTTGTGGTGGCAAAGAATTGGAAACCTAGAGGATGTCCATCAATTGGGGAATGGCTGAAAAAATTGTGGTGTATGAATGTAACAGAATACTACTGTGCTATAAGAAATGATGAGTAGGCAGACTTTAGAAAAACCTGGAAAGTCTTATATGAACTGATGCTGAGTAAAATGATCAGAACCAGGAGAACATTGTACACAGTAACAGCCACATTGTTTGATGACTGACTTTAATAGACTTATTTATAGACTTAGCTCTTCTCAGCAATGCAAGGATTTAAGACAACTCCGAAAGACTCATGATGGAAGATGCTATCCACATCTAGAGAAAGAACTTTGGAGTCTGACTACAGATGGAAGCATACTATTTGCTCTCCTTTTCTTCTGTTGTTTTGTTTCTTCTTCCCATTAGTTCTAATTCTTCTTTACATCATGACTAATGTGAAAATGTTTAATATGAATGTATAAGTAGAGTCTGTATTGGATTGCATACCATCTTGGGGTAGGGAGAGGGGAGGGAGGAAGAAAAATTTAAAACTCAAAATTTTATGGAAGGGAATGTTGAAAACTAAAAATAAATAAATAAATAAATAGAATGTGAGTTCCTTGGAGATGGGGACAGGTTTTTGTTTGTGCCTTTCTTTGTGTCTCCAGCACTTAGCATAGTGACTGGCACATGATATATACTGGATAAATGCCTTTTGACTGACTAATACATCAAAGAATCCAGAAAACCTTGAAGAGCTACCCCTTCCTATCCCCCCCCAAACTCCCCCAAAAGGCAGTGCCCTTTACATGACCCAGAGGCTGGGGACTATGGGTTCACCAAGTTAACCCAAGGTCATAGTATTCTGGAATCCAAATCACAGGAACAGAGATAACATTGAATGGAACCTTGAAGAGTCATCTAATGACTTCCCCACCAGCTGCCTGGGATGTGAGACTATGTCTAAATTATAGCAGTCAGAAAAGAATTTGGATTTTTGAAGAATTTGCAATGTATAGTGAAAAGAGAGCTGAATTTGGTACTTGGGACCTGGGTGATCTTGCGTAAATTACTGCACTCTTTGACCTTAACTTCTCCATGATCTTCACCTGTGAAATGAGTTGGATGAGGTGACCTCTGGTGTTCCTTTCAGCTAGAACTCTTATCTTATGATAAGAACTCTTAGAGATCAAAGATATTCTGTAACTTGTCTTGGCACATCCTAGGTACTTAATATTTGTTTATTGGCTGACTAACAGAATCTCACTATTAGGAAACTTCCTCTGATGCAAATTAAAATCCCTTGGGCTTAAATACTTTCTGTTCTATCCTTACTTGAGGTGGAAATTGGCTTGTCAACAGCCTCTGTAGAACAACTTAAGCCTTCATAAATGGAAAGGCCAACACTTCTGTCTCTTGTCAGATCCCATAACATAATGAAAAAGAATTAGGTGAGGTGGGATTCAAATCTTCCAGGAACTTGCTATCTGTGGGATCTTGGACAAATTTGTCTTAGAGCTTCAGCGTCTTCATTTGTAACACAGAGATGGCAACACTGCACTACTTGCCTCACAGAACAGTTGTGAAGAAAGTTCTCACAATCAGAGGACCTGAGTTCAAAATCCATCTCTGTGGTTTACTACTGATATGACCTTGAGCAAATCCTTTGAACTCTAGGCCTCAATTTGTCCATCTGTAATAAGGAGATTGGACTAGATGTCCTCTAATGTCCCTTCCAGCCTTACATCAGGTTCATAGAAAAATAAGCTGCCATTATATAAGCTCAAGCCTTTTAATTACTTCTATGGCCCTGAACTATCCATCCAAATTCTTTCTACCACTATTCGGAGCTCAGAATTGGACCCTGGATTCATCCACCACCAGATGTATTGGGAGAATGACTTCATGATTCCTATTTTATTCTATACAGCACTCCTGAACCTTGTACTGTGCTGACTTTTTACATAATCAAGCAACTCTGGTAATACCACTGCCAACTCTTGGACTGATTTTAATCAGTCAATCAAGCATTTATTGATTTCTTTAGTACCTAGTACATTTCCTGGCACATAGTAGGCACTTAATATAGATGCTTGTTGATTGCCTGATTAAGCGTCTTTCACCTCCCAGGACCTTTGAGTGGCACTGGGCATTCAAAAAAAATGGTCTTTGCCCTTAAAGACCTTATGTACTCTTTTAGGGAAAACACTATGTATACGTAAGCGAATGCAGAATATTTTAAAATGACTATAATTAATAGGAGGCACTGGCAGCTGAGGGCATCAGGAAAGTTCTCTTGTAGTAATTAGACAGTATTTGAACTGAACTTTAAAGGAAATTAGGAATTCCAAGAGGCAGAAGTGATAGAATATCACTTATAAGGAACAGCCACGAGACCACACTGGGGCTTACAAGGTGTGAATGGGAGTAACGTGTAAGAAGTCTGGATAGGTAGACTGGGATGAAATTGTGAAGAGCTTGCTTTAAAATGCCAAACATAGGGGTTAGTATTAGATCCTGCAGGTAATAGGGGGTCAATGAAGATTCTGATCAGGAGAGTGTCCAGTCGGACCTGTGCTTTTACGAGTATCCCTTTGGCAGCTGTGAAGATGAACTGGATAAGGGGGAGACAGAAGGCAGAGAAAGACATTAGTAAGAGATTGCAAGGGTTCAAGCAAGGGGTGATGAGGGCCTGATGATGCTGGTGGCTGGCCAATGATTTGACTGATGTTGTAGAGGTAAAACTGAAAAGACCTGGAAACTGATTGGATGTGAGAGAGGGGGAAGGGCCAAGGAGGAGGTACAGTTGAAATATGTTGGGTTCTTATGCTAGTTCCTATAACAAAAGAGACTAACCCTCTGGCTAAAGTCCACATCAGATGGAAGAAGCAAATTGTATAAGCTTAAATGTTGGTTTCCAGCTCCATTTGCCCTGCTCTCCAAGTCCAGTCCATGAAGCAGAGAGAGGGAAGTGAAAAAACATTATTCTCTGCCTCAGTTGTGGTCCATGATTGGTCAAGTAGGGGTGAACTGCGAGTCAAAAGAAACCCTGGGGACCGAGGGGTGTGCATCAAAAGAGCTTAGCCCAACTGGAAGCCTTAGTAGAATGGTCTAGTCAGGACGGGGAATCGCTGGAAGGGGTAAGAAGAAATGGAGGTAGCAGATTGTGTGTGTGGTTTATCCTTTGTTCTCAAAGAGAACCATGACATCAGGCAGGTGATGACATGACTTGCAATTGACTTTGATTTGAATGAGGGAGGGCCGTGCAAAGTCACCAGCCTCAATTTGTCCTCCAGAGCCATTTGGGTCCAGTAGCATGATATTCATCAGGATGACTGAAGATGGCTCAGGATTCAGTTGGAGACCTTAGCCCTTTTAAGCTAAGGTCTTTTCAGGTTCTCACTTTGAGTGAGGCAACACCCATTCAGTGAATGGGCCTCTTTAAGAAGTGAGTCAAGGGATGACCACTCCATGATAATGATGATAACTAACATATAATACTTTAAGTTTTCCAAAGCTCTTTACATTTATTATCTCATTTGGGCCTCACAACAATTCTGTGAAGTAGTTGCTATTATTAATCCCATTTTATAGATGATGAAAAGATGATGAAAATGAGGTTGAGGGAGGTTAAGTGACTTGTTGGGAGAGGGGGACAGGTCACACAACTGGTGTGTCTGAGTCAGGGGCAAGGACCTGATGTAATGAAGCACCAAGCCAAACGAAATATCTTTTCTCCTTATACTACATATAGTTAGAACATATGGAAAGGAACCATTTAATTCATCAATGAGAAGCAGTGGGATAACTTAAATTACATTTTCCCCATCCATGGAAAAAGACAATTTAACTTGTCACCAATAACAAACAATAGGATACTTAAATTATATATTTTCTCTCCATAGTCTATTTAATATATTTTTAATAATGAAAAAGACATCTGGGATGGGTCATAACTGAAAACTTCCTACTCTGAACTCCATACTAAATGTCTTTAAAAATGAAAATTACATGTTACTAATTTCTTAAATCAACATAATTAGTTTCTACAAAGAAATATCAGCTTTTTGGGGAGGAATCTGGACCTGTGATTTTATTGCTGTGGGGAAGGATTGCTAATGAAATTCCTTCTGCTAATGCAGAGCAATTCCTGCCCTGCAACCTACAGCCTTAGAGAGTGGATCTAAGGTACTAAGGGGCTGAGTGACCTGGCCAGACTCACCCTACCAGTATTTGTCTCAAACTCACATTTTCCAGTCTCCAAGACTCTCTTAAAATAACACTGCCTCTTTTATAACGAACTAAAAGCTAAAGCAATGAAAGTTTAAAAAAGGGTTGTTAAGTCAGGTAATGTTATGGATTAATGTATTTTGTTCTAAGCTAAGAATTTCTATTAATTTCAAATGAATTTTTATTAAACACTTGCTAGCCTTTTGGGATACAAAAACAAACCTACCTACCCTCAAGATGCTTTCATTCTACAAGAGCCTTTACAGAACAGTAAATGCAAAGTAATTTGCAAAATTGAAGAGCATTAGCAATTCTGGGAAATTAGGGAAGGTTTCATTGAGGAGGAGGCACTATGTCTGAGGTGCAGGAAAAGCTAAGAAGAAGGAAGAAGGAAGAGGAAAAGGAAAAGGAAGACGAGGAGGAGGAGGAGGAGGAGGAAAAGGAGGAAAAAAAAAAGAAATTCCTCCCAGGGTCTCCCTTTTTAGGAGGGATTGGGTGAGACTTCTTCCATTCCTTTCTCCATTTCTGACTCTCTGGACTTTGACATTATGTCCAAACATGGGTGCCTTCCCTTTCCTCCACTTCTTCCCCATTCCCTCCTTGTCCTTTCCATCTATTCCAAGAATGTAGAAGTTCCCTCTCATCTCCAATCAATCCTATCTATGGACTTTTTCACTGATGTGTAAACATGGGTTCAGATCTATCCCATCTTTTTAAAAAGTTCACTTGACTCACCTACTCCTTAAGCTATCATGGCCCCATCTTTCCCCTTGCTTTTACTTCCAAACTCCTAGAAAGACATCTCCATTTCCCAACACATATTTGCTTCTCAAACCCTTGTAATGTGGTCTCTTACTCCATCACCGAATTCAAACTCTTTTCATCAAGTTTGCCATCCACCATAACCCTTAAGCCCCTTTAAAAAGCATGTAACTATAAATTGCCAGTGTATCCCAAATTTGCATTTGGGAAATTTGGTTTTGTGGCACTGGGCCTTCTTAAATTTACTGGATGTCTCTCTAGCAATATTTTTTTTCCCAGAAGCTAGAAATTTCTCTGTATCTTTGCCCCAATTCCTTTCCAAAAATAATCTTTCCCAAATTATTCCTTTTCCATGTCTTCTGGGATCTTAGTCCATCTTTATTTCTTGAATACTCCATCTCTCCCTCTGCTAGATCCATTCACTTTGTTTAGATCCTGCTGCCCCTTGGGTTGCCAATCCTATTTTTTTCCTTCTCCAATGGTGTGATTTAAGTAGCTGATACAATGGATCACTTATAGCCCGAGGCTGCAAAGAGGCCTTTTGCTAAAAATATATCCCAATGCCCTCTGATAGAAGCATTCCCCAAGATAGTTAAAAAGAAGTCCAGGAAGAAAAGACAAACAAACAAAATAAGAAGATTAAAAGCAGTAGGCCATGAGGTTCCCTGAGATATCTAAAGTTTCCTGACCAAATTTCTAAAAACTGCCTTTACAACTCTTCTTGCCCAAAGGATCCATAGTTGAGTTCCACATCAATGCACCTGGAGACAAAGGTAATCCAAACTGTTGTAGGTTTTTAGCACAATGTTTTTGTGTTAAACAGTTCCCGTCAGTGTTGTGGAAGTGTGTGTGTGTGTGTGTGTGTGTGTGTGTGTATGTTGGGGATTTGGTAGTGGGTTGATTCATACCCCCTCTGTTCTGTTAATATCCTTACCCACAATACCTTCCTTACCCTACTAAGCTTCTGTCCCATAAACTCGATCTTTCATTCCCCATCACATTAGTAGGAGGTAAGTATCTTGCAAGCATGAGCTGTATCATATTTATATTTACAGTGGGGGTGGGGATTGGCCTGTGTGTCTGATCCCTGAAGAATGCATGGATATTTTCTACCTGATTCTAGTGAAACAGGATTCTTCTGAGCTGGTCACTAGAGCTGGGTGGAGGAGGGGTGGTGGGCCCATCTCCCACATTTCCATGGCAGCTCTCTCTTTACATTCACTTTCTCCTCTGCTTAGCTGAATGACTATTTTGAGACGCAAGTGTACAGGCAACCTTGGAAGTGCTGGAGATCCAGAGGTCCCGTCAGAGGGTGCTGTTGGCAGAGATGGTTGCTGATGGTCACTATCATCACTGGGGCAGTGAATGAAGTATTTGGCATTGTTTGTATTTTTTTAACTTTGTATTTATGTTATATATGTTTTTATGTGTATTTGTCTCTCATTATGGGGGAAAGGAATAAGCATTTATAGAGTGCCTACCATTGCCAGGCTTGGTAATAAGCACTTTTTATGAACATTATTCCATTGGATCCTCATAACAACCCTAGGGAAGAGGCCCTATTATTATCCCTATTTAGCAACTACAGAAACGCAGGCAAACAGAAGTTCAATGAATGGCTGTCACTCAGCAATCAGCCAATCAACAAACATTTGCAAGTGCCTACTATGTGCCAGGTAATGTGCTAAGTTCTGTGGAATACAAAAAGAGACAAACAACAGTTCCTGCCCTCAAGGAGTTTACAATCAAATTGAGGAGTTTCCAATCAAAGCAGCTGCTAGTAGGATCAAAAGAGATAATATTTGTCTTTATCCCTGAATCCATTGCTATTAAAAAAAAATCTTTTTCACTTTCCTTGATCTTTCTGTAGCATTTAAAGCTATTGACCCATTCTTACCTTGAAAGCACTCCTCCCATGGCTTTGGTGCTCACTGTCCTGGCTCATCCACATCTTTAGCCACTTACTTTTTCCTTTACTTGTTCACTTTTCTTCTCCTTCCTTCTCAGTGCGGGAATACTCCATTTCTTGGCTCTATTCTCTTTTTGACTGACACTCTCTCCTTGGAAATCTCATCCATTTTCACAGCTTCTTCATTATTGCCTCTGTGCAGATGACATCTAAATCTACACCTCCAACCTAAATGCTTCCTGAGCTGTAGTCTGCACCTCCGGCTGCCTGCTAGACATCTACGCTTGGGTGTCCCACCATCTCTTCACATACAGAGTGCTTCAAACTGGATTGGTTATTTTCCTTTGGTCATAGGAGCAACAGTGGGGGCATAATGGCAGTGCCCTTGATTACTTCCATTACAACCTCAGAATCAACCCTCTAGTCCATGTCCTAGGCTCACTGGCTGGAGTGGGCAAACCACTCCTTACTTACTTACTCACCACTACTTACCTCCCTTGGAGATCTAGAGGAGATTCATGAAGGTTGTTGCAGTTCAAAAAAGTCTCATATTTGGTGGAAGCTTGGAAGTCTAGGACCAGTTAGTCCTCAGTCAGGTTTAAAAGTCACACGTGCCCATCAAGTGTTCAAATTTGACAAATTAAACCTATGCCTATTATCTTGTTCAACTTTTCATCTTTCCTCTGGAATAAAACTAATAAAACCTAACACATGTACCTTGACCCTGGTTAAACTCCTTTTTAGACCTTGTGTTAAATTCCTAGTTTTGACCTTGTTTTCATTTTTAGCACCACCTCCCATCTCTGGCTTTTTCTGGTTTGTTTCTTGTTTGCTTGGCTTCTGGTATAAGCTTATGTTTATTCTTTTAAAGTCACTTCTATTGATGCATTTTTTTTTTTATATCTCAATCACTTCTGGATATGACCTTCTCTTCTCATCCTCTGTTCGTGCCCTTGTAACGAAGAAAAAAAGTAAAGCAAAACCAACCAAATGGCTGTGAGCATGACCATGCCTGGCAGCATATTCAGTATTCCACACTCTTGGTCTCCTACCTTTCCATCAAATAAAGGGGGAGAGGGAGAAATTCACTCTGACATCACTCCTCCAGGGCCAGGATTGATCGTTAAAATTCTGGCCTTGGCTTCTTGCATCACACTAATGACTTCATCTGGTTTGGAACATTCTTTAATAATCTTCCTTCCCTATTCCTGGAGGGGAGGATAAAATCAACAACTCATATTTCTATAGTACTTCCTAACTTCTAGTAACTGGAGTTATCCAAGTATTATGTACTGCCTCTGGAGGGAATGGGCTTCTCACTGGAGGTCTTCAAGCAAGGACTGAACTTGTTGGGTGAATTATGGTGGTGGTGGTGGGAAATTTTTGCATAACAATATGTTGGATGAGATGCATCTGAGGTCCTTCCTAGGCCTAAATCTAAGATTCTGTGATTCCATTATGTCTCACTATCTTTTCCCTTATACTGCCACCACCCTAATTCAGTCCCATCATTTAGAGTGATACCACCAGAGTATAGCAATTCTCTTCTAAATGATCTCCCTGCCTCCAATCTCTCCTATTCTAATCTATCTTTCAGCCATCTTACACAAAGCAACCTAGGTAGCCCCCAGTAAACACAGGCTCAGCTAATAAAGGTTTCCCCAAATTCCTTAGTTTGTCATTCAAAGGCCTCCAGAATCTTACTCCATAAGCTTATAATATTTGATAGGCAGGAAGATTTCAGCAGAGGGAGCTGGCATGGGGAGAGGACACTACAGGAAACCCAAGACCACCTAGGACGGTGACAGGATGTTTGTTTACCTGCTTTCCCCATACCTCTACATGTAAGAATCCATTCAATAATTCCTGCCCCCCATCACCTGTAATCTGGCATTTCACCTTTCCTTGAACAGGTGCAGGGATAATGACCTCACTGCATTACAAGTAAGCCAACGTTGTCGTTGTTGTTCAGTTGTTTCAGTTGTGTTGGACTCCTCATGACTCTATTGGGTATTTTCTTGGTGAAGATATTGGGCAGCTTTAATTGTTAGGATGGTCTTCTTTAAACTGACACAAAATTTGTCTTCCTGTAACTCCTACCCATTGGTCCTAATTTTGGCTCTAGAAAAAGTCTAATCCTTCTTCCCCATGACAACCCTTCACATATTTAAAGACACCCACCATATCACCCTTAAACATTCTCTTCTTTAGGCTAATCTCCTCTAGCTCCTTCAACTAGTCCTCCTTTGATATGCTTTCCAGATTCATCACCATCCCAGGCACAGTCTTCTGGATACATTCCACCTTTTTAATGTCTTTAAAAATGAAATGTCCAGAACTAGACAAGACTCAAGATAGAGTCTTACCAGCACAGTACCTCCTGGGACAATTCTTTTCCTTGTTTTCCATTCTGTGCTTCTATCAAAGTAGTCCAGGTATATATTAACTCCTAGGTAGATGGGATGGTGGAATGAAAAGAGCCAGAGGCCTGGTTTCAAATCTCAACTCTGTTACTATCCCCATAATTTTGTGCATGGTCACTTACTCCCTCTGGGTCTTAGTTTTCTCATCTTCAAAGTGAAGGAGGTAAACTGGGCCATGTTTAAGGTTCCTTTCAGCTCTAAAGCTACCACCCAATGAATCTGAAAGTCTTACTGTTTCATATCAAATAGCATAGTCCTAGTTCTGCCACTAATTCAACATATGATCTTTGAGCACTACTGGGCTTCGAGTCCAGAGCTCTGGCTCTAGCCCTAGCTCTGACACTTGATTATGTGACCATAGGCATATAATAGAAGCTCTCTCTAAACCATTTGTAAGAAGAAAAGTGGGAAGGGGAGGTAAGATGTATTAATAATCCACCTACCTCACCGTATCATTGTGAAAAACCCCCCAACTATTTTATAAACTTTAAAGTATTATGTACATATGAGTTACTATTTGAGGTAAACTATTTTCTCTTTTGGGGCCTCAGTTTCCAAATCTGCAAAGCAATGGTGACTGGAATAAAATGATTAATTTCCAACTCTTTTAACTCTAAAGTTGGGTCCTGTGACCAAGTCACTAAAATGTTTGGAGGGAAGGAGGTTGGAGTGGAGGTAGGGCAGTGTGCGACAATAGCTAATTCCAGGGGTGGGTATAGAGGTGGAGTAGTATTTTACATTGAGAAAATGCCAATGTGGCAAAACCCAGGAACAAGAAGAGGAAAGCATGGTGGGAGAGCATTTAGTTGAAGTTTAATAGAGACAGAAACAGAAGTATATTGTTCTAATATACTACAGACCACCTGGGCAGAAAGAAGAAAGAGATGAGGAATTTAGAAAACACACTGTCAAAAGCCTGACACTGAGATGTGATTGAGTAGTGATGGAAAGAAACTCCAAATGATCTGGACATCTTCTGAACCTGATTCTAAATAATAATAAGGGACTGGTTCCTGATTTTAAAATGATGGGAACTTGGGTCAGGGGAGATCATTTCACTTTATAGAAAGAGAAAAACCAGTTATTGTCTGACATACAGTCTATTTATCATTGGATTGCATCAAAAGGAGGGTTGCCAGCAAGATGAAGGTCCTTGAGATCATGCCATATGAGGAAAAGTGAAAGAAACGGGGATGTTTAGCTTGGAGAACAGAAGCGGAGCAGGGAGATGATATTTGTCCTCAAGTATTTGAAAGGCTGTCAATCAAAAGAGGGATTATGCTTGTTTTCTTTGGCCCCAGAGGGCAGATGTAGGAGTGATGGATGGGTGGATGCTGCAAAAAGGTATTAAGCTAGATGAAAGGAAAACTTCCTAACAATGAGAGCTATCCCAAAGTGGAATAGGCTCCTTCAGAAGGAAGTGAAGCTTTTGCTTGCCAAAGGTCCCCAGACCAACGTGAGATGACCACTTATAAGAGATGTTGCGGAGAGGATTCTTGTTCTGGTATGGATTGGACAAGGGACCATAAGGTCACTTCCAACTCTGAGATTATGTCATTGCCCCTCTATTCTCTTGAAACAACTAACAGGGACAACATGGTACAGTGGAAAGAGCACTGACTTGGGATTCGGGGGATCTGGGTTCAAATCTTGTCTCTTATCTATGTGGCCATCACTTAACCCATTTTGCTGAGGCCAATCTGTAAAATAAGGGAGTTGAACTAGATTAACTCTGAAATCTTTTCCAGTTCTAATTATGATCCTAATTCCAAAATGTGGCCAAAATTTTCCCTAGATCTCTGTAGATAAAGCAGGGGTCCCATGTGAAAAGGAGAGATTGTAAGCCAAGGGCAGGACTCTGTTCCCAGGCATTTTCTTTTAGTCTCTTAGAGTAAAAGAAAGGATTGAAATGTTACCAGAAGTGAGGATCCCAGGGAGAGGACCTTCTTCTACCACTTCCATGATCTTCCTACCTTATGCCAAGATGCCAATTGTGGCAATTTCCTGGTTGTTAGCCTGATGCTACCAAGTAGACTACGGGTGGGTCAGACCAAAAGAAGATGGAAAATGAGGGAGACCATGCCACTTTGGAGAGTTGAAGATGAAGGAAGGACAGCTGGGAAGATACTGAGTGTGGTTCAGTGGAAAGAGTATTAGCTTTGGAATCAGAGAACCTGGGTTCGAATCTTAGCTCTGCCATTCACTACCTGTACAAACTTGGGCAACTCACAGACTCTGTGGACCATAGTTTCTCATCTGTAAAATGGGTGGTAGGTTGTGGTAGTGACTAGCCTTCTAAGCTCCCTTTCAGTTCTAAATCTATGGTCCAATGATCTTTAACTCAAAGCAGGGGGTCTTCTTGGACACCGAGCCTGGGGATATGTGTATGTGAGTTCCATGAGCTTGGTAAGAGGGTGATGGATGTGTGTGTCCCTCACTGATCCCTAATTCCTTCCCTAGAATCTTCTATGGGTTAGCCCCAAAATGTTGGGGGCAAGACCATGGGAGATAGAAGAGCAGATCCTAGAAAAGGAAATCCCTTAAACTTAGCCCTCTTTTTTTATTAGTCCAAATTGGATCTGGCACCTGTAAAGGGCAACCACGTGGCACTTTCACTTTAAAAATAAACCAAAGGAATAGGAGGAGGCTTAAAAATAAAGCAGCGGCTGAAGAGGTTGGGGGTGGGTATGTGTGAGCGGTTAATTACTATTGCAAACCCTTTGTCAGCATCCTGGGGGCGGGGGAAGGTTAGACTCTCTCCAGTTTCCCAGAGATATGGCGCCTCCTCTCATTCAGCTACCAGGTGACCCAGGTAACAAGAGGGAGAGCAGCAGAGCTACTCTGGCAAGCCTGGGGAAAATGAGAGGTAGGGACCACATTCAGTATGTGGGCTTGTGAAGAAGTCCCAGGTTAAAGGTCACCTCCAAATGACACAGGACCTGTGAAGGGTTGGGACAAGGAAGGACTGGTTGGTGCAATAAACCTGAACATTAATCAAATGGACTGAACAGGATGGATATTGCTCATCCCTGTGGATCGTCTTCGTTTATTGATTCCTGTTTCCCTTGTAGTAAAGCTTAGCCTGGCGCCACTGTGTGTCTTGGGTTGTGTATACAAAGGGTGTGTGTGTGTGTGTGTGTGTGTGTACTTAGGTAGGAAGTAGGAATGTGTTTCAGGCAGATTAACCACGAAGGAGGAAGGTGCAGAAGCCAGGATCTCAAGAATACAACCCCAGAGGGGGAAATATCTCTTTCTTTGTAATAACTCACATGCCTGCAGCAGCTCAGGGTTCCTTGACGCAGCCTTGAGGAGGTAGGCAGCATATGTGTTAGCATCCACATTTCATAGATGAGAAAACTGAAACCCCCAGAGGTTAGATTTGCGACTTGGCAAAATCATACAAGTACTAAGTAGCAGAGTGAGGATCTGAACTCAGGCCTCAGCTCCATATTCAGCAGTTTTTATTGCACTGTATTGCCTCTTGAGTTAAACTTAATGTATAATAATCCAAATTAGAGCTACCTAGTCTGAGCCAGTAAGGTGGGTAGAGAGTGCTAAACCTGGAGTCAGGAAGACCTGAGTTCAGATCCTGCCTTGGACATTTACTAGCTGTGTGACCCTGGACAAGTCGCTTAATCTTTCTAACTTCAGTTTCCTCATCTGGTAAAATAGTGATACTTCCAGTGTTATTATGACGGTCAAATAAAGTAATATTTGTGAAGCATTTTGAAAACCATGTCAATTCTAGATAGTTATCCAGTCAGGCATCAGGCAGCTACTTCTGGGAGTGCCCTGAGTAATGTTTGTACCCTGACTGTTATATCTATTCTTTTTAACCTTTCCCAAAGCTCAAGTTGGATAGAAAGACAGTTAGAAGAGGAAAGCTTCAAGAAGGATGGAAGGAAAGAAGGAAGGAATGGAAGAAGGAAGAAGAGAGGGAAAGAAGGAAGAAAAGGAAAGGAGAGGAAGAAAGAGAAGGGAAGGAAGGAAGAAAAGAAGGAAAGGAAAGGAAGAAGGGAGGAAGGTAGGAAAGAAAGAACAATGGAAGGGAAGGAGGTAAGGAAGGAAAGGAAAGGAAGAAGGGAGAGAGGTAGGAGAGAAAGAACAATGGAAAGGAAGGAGGGAAGGAAGGAAAGGAAAGAGGGAGAAAGGGAAAGAAGTAGGGAAGGAAGGAAGGAAGGAAGAAAACAAGCATTTTTCAAGCTTCTGCTATGTGCCCTGCACTGTACTAAGGATTGTTACAAAGGAAGGTGTGGATGGTGGATGTAGAGACATCTGGCATATCAGGTCATCAAATACAGACTAGTCCAGCCTTTCAGCTAGGAAGAGTGGGAGCCCATGCCTCCTTGGAATGGATCAGGCTGGGGAATACAGCATTCATCACAAGGAGGATCATAGGGTCACAGAATTTCAAGGGTGGAAAGGCTATTAAGTTCAATCTGCACCTGAACGAGAATCCTGTCTCCAATAAGCACATACAGCCATCCAACCCTTATATGAAGGCAGCTAGATATTACAGTGAAGAGAGGGCTAGACCTGGAGTCAGAAAGATGAAAGTTCAAAACCTGCCTTGAACATTTACTAGCTGTGTGACCCTGGACAAGTCACTTAACTGCAGTCTGCCTCAGTTTCCTCAACTGTAAAATGGTTATAATAATAGCTACCTCCAGAGTTGTGGTGAAGATTGAATGGGATCCTTCCTAATTTCACCTCCTTCAGCTTCTACCCATTGTTTCTTGTCCTACTCTCTAGGGGTACAGAGGCAGAATAGAGGCAGCACTTGTGGGACATGAGTGCTGGGCCTGGCATCAGGGAGTTCTGGACTTAAATCTGCTTCAATGATAGCTAGCTTTGTTACATCAGGTGAGACGCTCCACCTTTCTGGGTCTCTGTAACATGGTGGGGTGAGGTTTGGATGTTATGACCTCTACATCTGTGATCCCGTAAGTCTCATGCCTCTTTAGAGTGCCTTTCAAATACCTGAAGCCAGTGAGACAGGCTGGGCACCTCACTTAGATGGGCCTAGAGAGGGAACTGCCCAAAGCAATTACAGACCTTGGGGCCCCTTGGCAAATGTCCATTGACATTACAAAAGAGCCCTAGACCAAGTTGAGAGGAGTGTTAAAGACTGAAAAGTTGTCCCAGAGGGTGGAGAGGGAAGAGATTGGGACTACTACTGGTAAAAGATAAAAGATCAAAAGACAGTTGACTAGGATCTGAGGGCAGGGCAGGTGAGGAGAAAGTGGGAGAAGGGAATGAAAGGGGAAAAGGGGAGAGTAGAAAGGAGAATATAAGGAAAAGAAGAGAAAGGGAGAAGAGAGGAAGTACCAAAGATTAGAGTAGAAGTCATGGAGGTTCCCCCCTCTCATTTTGCAGATAAGGAAACTGAGGCACAGAAGGGTCACACAACTAATAAATGTCTGGGGCAGGAACTGACCCCAGATCCTCCTAACTCCAGTGCCCTAAGGGAATGAGGAAGGAATGAAGAGAAAGTAGCCAGAGGGGAGAAATAAAGGAGGTGAAGAATGGCAGGAGAGGAGAGGACAAAGGAGGTGGGAAGTGGAGACAGAGGAATAGACAGGAAGTATGGGCTTTTGAAAGTAGAGATTTGAAAGAATTACTCAGAGAGTGATTCATGAAGCCCTAGAAGAAGGAGTTTTCACTTCTTGTCCCCGGTTGGCACTGAAAAATCTCCATCTCATTGACACAGGCAGTCAGGCAGGACAGAAGACCCCCAAAACAACAGGCCAGCCGGGATGCAGTGACCCAGAGCTCTTGGCTACCTTTCTCTTGAGTGTCCCGGACTCCTGCCTCTAGATTCTCCTGGCTCTTGCAAGGTTCAGGCCCAAGGGCTGAGCAGGAATGAAGATTTCCTTCCATTCTTGTTTCCTTGCTGTTCTGCTAAATTAGGGTGCCGACAGAATGCTGAATTCTCATCATTTCAGTGGCACAGTGGGGCTGAGAGAGCTCTGGGCTAGGAACTGTGAGGCTTTGGGGTTTGGGTCCTGACTCTGCTATTGTATGACCATGGACGGCTCACTTCATTCACTTGGCCCTTATGCCCTTCAAATTGAGGGGCTTGGATAAGATGATTCCTAAGGACCTTATGGATTTCTACATTTGATGATCTTTTTGATTCAGCCCTTCAAATCCCAGGGTTCCAGAAAGCAACAGTCTGTGAAATCCTACAGACAGAAGCCCAGGATGGATTCAGGATTCCTGGGTCTGCTTTTGATACACTGTGTCCTGTCCTGAATCAGTCAACTGGGGAAAAAGAGCTTGGCCTCAAGCCTGTTTCCGGGGAAGTGAGACAGTTAACAGATGGCCCTGGGGTCACTTGGCACTCATTACCTTGCCCCCATCCCAGCTCCTGCTTTCCCTTTCTGGAATTACAACAGGAGCCCTGCTCTTGGAGAGATCAACCTTTCCCCCTGCTGTTGCAGGATGGGAGACTCTAGAATCCCAGCTGTCCTAGGAGCATGAGGCAGGGAGGAGTGGTTCTGCTAATTTAGTGGGACCTTGGTCATGGTTGGAAACTTTTTTTTTTTTTTCAAACAGAGGGATGACTTCTTCCAGAAGGAGGCCCTGGGCAGAGTCCGGATGCTTGGGTAGTGGTGGGGAAAGGGAGGACAAAAGGGAAGTATCATAAATTTAGAGCTGTGAGGGATTAATCCTCAGGCTCTGTTCCTATACTAGGGAGACAGCATTTATATAAGACTTTAACTTTTGCAAACTTTAAGGTTTGTTTATGGGTTATCTCATTTGATAAGAAACTTAACCTCTCTGGGCTTCTTTCCTCTTTCATAAAGTGAGGAGATTAAGACTGGTTAGCACTAAGTTCCCTTCAAACTAAATCTATGATCATATGACCTACGACCTAGTCTAGCCCCTTCCTTTTAAGGAGAAGGAAACTGAGGTGTTAAGGTTTGTCTAAGGTCACACGGGCAGTAATTTGAATTCTGTCCTCTGATGCTAACTAAATCAGCATTTTTTCCCTTGTAGGGTGGGTGGTGGTTGGTAAGGATGCTTTCTACCGCTGGCAGAGCCAACTAGGAGAGTATAGGGTGGAGGACCGAGAGGCTTTGGACCTGGTCAGAGACTGCTTTTAGTTGGGATGGGGTTGGGGAGGGTAATGGGAATGAGGAAAGCTTCCTTAATGGTAAATCAGAAAATAGTGTAGTTCCAGCCAGGCTTGCAAAGGTCTATCTTCATAATATCCCTTGTATAAGTCCCTTTCTCTCCACTCAAAGAGCCACTTATCCACATTCAGGATCTCATTACCTCTCATCTAAACTATTGAAACAGCCCTCTGATTGGTTTCCCTGTTTCACCTCTCTCCCTAATCTCCCTAGTCCCTAATCAGGGCAGCTAGATGGTGAGTGGAGTGCCAGGATGAAATGTCAGGCTTGGGGTAAGGAACACTCATCTTCCTGAGTTCAGATCTGGTCTCAGACACTTACTAGCTGTGTGACCCTGGTCAAGTCACTCATCCCTGTTTGCCTCAGCTCCTCATCTGTAAAATGAGCTGGAGAAGGAAATGGAAAACCTCTCCAGTCTCTCTGCCAAGAAAACTCCAAATGGGGTCACAGAGAGTCAGACAACAGAAAATGATTGAACAATAAAATCCATGCTCAGTTGCCTAAGGGATTCTCTTAAAATATACATCTGACCCTGTCATCTTTTCCTTCCTCTTGCAATAAACTTCGATGTCTCCCTATTACTCCAGCATAGAATAGAAAATAGGTTGCTTTATATTTAAAGCTCTTTCTAACTTGGCCCCTCCTACCTTCATAGCTTTCTCACATGTTGCTCTCCTCTGTGCACACTATGATCCAGCTACAGTGGGCAATGGCTTACTTGCAGTTCCTTAAACACAGTATTCCATCACCCATTTCTTTGTGATTTTGACGGGCTGTCCCCCAACCGTGGAATTCTTTGCTTCCTCACTTCCTAGCTTCCTTCTGAGACAGCTCAAATACCACCTTCTGAAGGAGACCTTCCCCTTTAAAATTTCCTTCCTTTCAGTCTGTATATATCTTGTTTTTACATCTATATTCATCCATCCACCCATCCATCCATCCATCCATCCATCCATCCATCTATCTTCGTTTTTTCCATGTCAGTCTCCTCCCTTAAAATGTGAGTTAGTTGAGGGCAGAGGTTATTTTTTGGCTTTCTTTGTATCCTCAGAACTTACCACAGTGACTGGCACATAGAAGTCATTAAAAAAAAAAAGTTTGTTGCCTGGCTGATTGACTGCAGGGAGGCATCTAATTCAACTCGGGCTTGTGCAGCTCAGCTCGGACCTGCCCTGCTCCACCCAGCCCCGCCCAGCCCAGCCCAACCCAACCATAGGACCTGTTGATGGTAAATCTGATAGAAGAGGGAAGTGCACACACACAACTGCACAAAACAGCTTGTTATTTTTTTAAATGGAAATTTGGGCATGGACCTTGATACATATAAGAGATAAAAGGTGAGAGAACATAGAAGCAGGGGCAGGTGCCCAAGAGGGATGCTTGGCAACCCTCTCTGGGCTCTCTCAGGGGCATTCAGACCCTAGTAGAGTGTTAAAAGCAGACTTCAAAGACAAAGCCTGTGAGGTGAGGGGAACATCTATGGCTAAAATTCTGTTGGAGGTGGGCAAGCAGAATTTAAACATGCTTTACCCAAGCCTAGGTTCTCCCTGCCTCTTCTTAGTGTAGAAGTGTGGGCAGGAGGTAGGAAAAATGTTGATCAGGGCCCAGTCCTTGCTTTATTACAGAGTCTTTGGAAGATCTGCTCAGGACCCTTCTTGTTTGCCCTTTATAATGGAAAATCTATGAATCAGAGCCATGGGGTGAGTGGGTCACACTGAACACTGCCTTGCCAAGTTTCTTTCCATTTGTTATGCTCTGAGGGAACAAGTTTCATGTCCGCATTAGGGGCCAAGCAGAACTTCACCCTGCCTCCCTTCCTCCCTTCCCCAAGCTGAAGATATGAAAGGGAGACAGGCAATGTGTGTAGAACTAACAAAGGCTGCATGAAGGCAGGGGCAAAAGTCATCAATAGACCTCTGGGAGGCTGGGTGGGATGTGGCCCTTAATTTGAGCACTGCCAGTTTCCAGGATAACAAGAACCCAAGTAGCATGTAAGTTTCCCATGGGCATCCAAGCAGGTTCTCCCTAGCTCCAGAACTCAAAGGGGCATTATGGCAAAGGCACTAGAGCAATGGTTCTCAACCTTCCTAATGCTGCCACCCTTTAATACAGTTCTTTATGTTGTGGTGACCCCCAACCATAAAATTATTTTCGTTGCTACTTCATAACTGTTATTTTGCTACTGTTATGAATTGTAATGTAAATATCTGATATGCAGGATGTATTTTCATTGTTACAAACTGAACATAACCCACAGGTTGAGAATCACTGCACTAGAGAGTCCTTTGGAGGCTTCCAATGTGGGAAGGGCAGCCATGGCCTGGCAGCCTTTTCCCCTTGGGAAACTTAGGAGGTCATATTTACATAGCTCTTTGTAGTTTGCAAAGTCCTTTCCTTGGTAGCAACCCTGTGAGACTGTAGTGAGGAAGTGAATACACAAAGAAACTGAAAACTTTGTGTCCTGTGCTTGGGCTAGGAGGGGGTAGCAAGAAACTACATCCTATTCAGGATCACCCTGTTGGCTAGAGCTAATGCAGAGATCTGACCTTGTCACTGTCCATGCTCAAGAAATTCTAGCATCTCCCTATTGCCTGTAGGGTCCCCTGTAGACCTCTGTTTGTCATTAATAGCTGCCCTTCACAGCCTGGCTCCAGCCTATCTCTCTAAACAACCTTTGATTTCCTGTCTCTGTGACTTTGTACAGGTTGTCTCCCGTGCCCACTATGGGACACAACTCCTCTCCTTACCTTTTGGAATCTCTAGCTTTCTTTAAGGATCAGCTCAAAGAGTCGCTTCCTACATGAAGCTTTCCCAGATTCCTGCCATTGTTAGGCTCCTTCCCTTCCTGCCTTATTCCACGTACATATTTTCTGTAGATTTTTTTTATTGATCTGTGAACACATTTTTATTCCCCCCCCCCCCCCGCCCAGGTAGAATGTAAACCCCTCATGGGCAAGGGCTGTCTTTCTATACCCCAACACTTAGCACACAGCACTTGGCACATTGGTTGCTGTTGTTCAATTGTTTTTCTGACTCTTTGTGACCCCATTTGGGGTTTCCTTGGCAAAGAGACTGAAGTGGTTTTCCATTTCCTTCTCCAGATCGTTTTACAGATGAGGAAATTGAGGCAAACAGGGTGAAGTGACTTGCCCAGGGTCACACAGCTAGCCAGATATAAAGTCATGAAGATATCTTTCTGATTCCAAGCCCAGTACTGAGATCTGGGAAAGAGCTTAAAAAGACTAAGGTCTGGGGTGGCTAGGTGGCACAGTGAATAGAGCACTGACCCTGGAGTCAGGAGGACCTGAGTTCAAATGTGACATCAGACACTTAACACTTACTAGCCATGAGTCCTTGATACCAATTGCCCTCCCTTCCCCCTCCAAAAAAAAAAAGACCAAGGTCTCCCACTACATTTGGGGCCATCTCTAGTCATCCTGATCTATATCTTGCCACTGGGTCCAGAGAGTGAGGCTGGTGACTTTTCACAGCCCTCCCTCACTTCCATCCAATGTACTTGCAAGTCATGACATCACCTTCTCGAGGTCATGATCCTCTTTGAGAATGAAGGACAAGCAGTATCAAAAATATGAAGATGAATCTTCCTGGTTCCAAGCCCAGTGCTATATCTATGGCACCACTTAGCTTCTGTACATAGTAGGTGCTTAATAAATGCTTATTAAATTCAAGGACACCAGTTTTGATACCTGAAACCAATGAATTCACTCTGTAGTGTTAGTAGGGAGACATTTTGGTATGGTGGAAATTCTCTAGAGTTAGGGAATGTGGGTTCAAATCCTGCCTGTGATGCTTCCTCCCTTCATGATTGTGAGTAAATCACAACTTCCACGGACCACAGTTTCCTTAACAGTGAAAAGAAGGTTTAGATTAGCTGGTCTCTGAGATCCTACTAGCTCCAGATCCATGATTCTATAATTTATCATCCTAGTTTTGGGGTATGGAGGAGTTAGTAGTGCCCAGCAGCAGCAGGTCCCTGCTTAACTGCACCTCTGGCATCCTCAGGCTTTTTCTGTGGAGTAAATGGTAACTGTGCTTCCCTTAATAAATAGCTGTGGGCTCAAATTTGGTGTTTGTGTATGTCTGGGAGCTGCCTACCCACTTTCCTGCTTCACAGACAAGACAGGATCAATGCTTTCCTTCAAGCTGAAGCCTGTCTTGTCTCCAGAAGATGGGAAGCTTAGAGGCTGAAATCATTCTGCAGAGAAGGCCTCCAGTCCTGGCCTCAGAAGGCAAGGATCTCCCCCATTTTCTGTGGCTGGGCAGCTGTCTCCGAGCCTCTCCCATTTTCTGGGAGGCAGCTAGAGACTAGAAGTTAAAGCCAGGGGGATGGAGGGAACCTCAGAGGGACAACCATCTAGCAGGCCATAGCCAGAATGATTTTTCCTCAATATATCTTAATCTGATTCTTTCTGAATAAGAGTTATGATCAGGTAACCAGTGCATTCCTGGGCAGGCAGGGGCACTGTGTCCACAGTTAAGCCAGAGGGTTTAGAGCAAAGTAGTTCCTGAGATACTTGAATACTCAAAATAGGGACTGGGGGACAGATATGCCCCCTCTACTGGGGGTAGAGGTATGTCCATGGAAAAAAATACATGCAAATTATACTGAGTCACAGTGCATCCTCTGGGTCTAGCCAGATATTGTGCGTGAATAAGGCCTGGCACACACTATTTAGATACATTTTCTCCGGATTCTTGTTTTGACTACACATGGTGACTTTCCACACAGAAGAAGAAATGCCAAGAGGCAGGGGTGGGTTAATATGGGGAGAGGGAAGGTTGCATGGTAGACAGGGGTGGAATAGGTCTTTGCTCTTGCTTCAACGGCCAGAAACATCAGATAAAGACCGGGGAAGGTAGGTCACATAATGAATAGAGTGCTGGACCTGGAATCTGGAAGACCTAAATTCAAACCCTGCCTTAGACATTCTCTTGGCTCTGTGATTCTGGTCATGTTATTAAATCTGTCTACCTCAGTCTCCTCATCTGTAAAATGGGGACAAATACAGGGTGTTCCAACAATCAGTGCATTTTAAACTAATAAAGTTTAAAACTGTCCTAAGGCTTTTGGAATGCCTCTAATCACATCTACCCCACAGGATTACTATAAGGATTAAATGAGATAACATGAGAAAGCTCTTTGCAGGCCTAAAATCGACATACAAATTCTGGCTGTTCTTTCTATTGGCATTATAGAGTTAGAGGTAGAAGGACCTTAGAAGCCGTTGGATTCGGTCCAACTCTGTCAGTTTAATGATGGAAAAAACTGGCTCAAAAAGGTGGGTGTATGTATGAAGCCAGGTCTCCCTTATTCCCAATCCAGTGCTTTAACTATTCAGACTCACGCCATGCTGCCTCTCCAAAGACTGGTGGGATTGTGTTTTTAATTCATCCGAGGTTAGACTGTGTCTGGCTCTATGCCAGATGGAAGGTATGGTCTGATTCCAGGTAGCAGTGTTCTTGGGGGCAGTTTAGACCAGCCCCAGGTCATCTTTGGGGCAGAAGAGCAGAATGAACCCTGGAATCAAACCAAGGACCAGTCTGGTGTCCCTGAGACTCTTTGGATAGACGGACTCCATGGAGCTTCTGAAGGTTGAGAGACAGGCTGGGGCTTTCTCTCAGGGCTAGCTTGGACTTTGGCTCTTGATAGCTAGAGGTTCTCAAACCCCAAAGAGCTTTTGTTTATGTAGGTTGTAACTACTGATGTTTTAGAAATGAACATGTCTTACTATTATTATGAAAATAGTTTTGACCTTTTAAACCACCTTAAAGGTTCTTGGTGATTCCCAAGGTGTCCCAACCACATTTTTAAAGAAACATTGCTTTAAAGAAAGAAAAAAGAAGGGCATGTTTCCTTCAGAGTTGTATAATAGAGAGAGCACTGACTTTTTAGTAAATAAGTGTCACTGGATCATAGACTTAGAGCTGGAAGAGACCTTGGAGTCCACCTAGGCAAACCCCCTTTACAGATTAGGGACAGAGGTACATGAAGTACAGAGAAGTTATGGGACTCACCAAGGTCATAAAGGCCCTAAATAGCAGAGCTGAGATGTGAATCCAGGTCCTCTGACTCCAAATCCAGTCAGAGATTTGAATTCTAATCCTGGTTCTGTTACTTTTCTGTGAAATGGGGATAATAATAGGGCTACCTACACCTCACTGGGTAGTTTTAAAGACAATGCTAAACAAACCTTAAAGGGATATGTAAATGTGACAGGATATCCTGTGATTTCTTACCAAATCTCAATGCTATAAACTTGTCTCCAATCTCCTTTTTTTTTTTTTGCTTATTTTTGGAGGGCACTTGGGGGTTAAGTGACTTGTCCAAGGTCACATGTCTCGTTTTTGTGCCGTCTGAGGCTGGATTTGAACTAAGGTCCTCCTGACTCCAGTGCCTGTGCTCTATTCACTGAGCCACCTAGCCACCCCTCCAGTCTCCTTCTAATAATAATAATAATTAATAATAGTAATAATATTCAAAGAACAAGCCAGGGAAGACCTTGACCAACCTCTCCTGCAAAGCCCATTACCAGGGTCATCTGGACTATCCCACTGCCTTTTCTTTTCTTCTTTCCCAACCCATCTCTTCAAACATACCCAATGGCCTCTTCTCTACCTTGAGACTGTTTCTAAAGTCACTCTCTATGCCAAGAGACAGTGAGATAAAATGTAAAGAATGATGGATTTGGAGTTAAGAATGTGAGTTCAAATCCTACTGCTACTATTTACTTACCCGTGAGACTTTGGGCAAATCATTTACTCTCTTGGAGCTTAGCTCTGTTATCTTTCAGCACCCTTGCCCCAGTATTCTCCTGTATAAAGTAAGGGTGTCTGATGTTTTCTAAGCTTCTGTTGATCTATAATATTCTTTGACTCTATAGTCAGCACTGGAATATTTTCTCCTTCTTCTCTCCAATTTGAGTGATTGGGGAAAATAAAAAGGTATTTGCTCTTAGCATAGTGTTTGGCACACAATAGGTGTTTAATAAATGCTTGCTAGTTGTGCATGAGAAAGTGGAGGACTGGGTGACCATGTTGATGAGAGAGACAGAGAGAGATAGAGAGAGAAAGAGACAGAGAGAGAGAGAGACAGAGAGAGAGACAGAGAGAGACAGAGACAGAGAGACAGAGAGAGACAGAGAGACACAGAGAGAGAGAGAGAGAGAGAGAGAGAGAGAGAGAGAGAAAGGAAAGAGGGAGGAGAAGAAATATAGAGGGAAAGAAACACAGATACAGAAACACAGAGACAAGAGAGACAGAGACAAATAGATACACAGAGAGAAAGAATAGGGAGAAAGAGAAGAGGAGAAAGGAAGAGAAGAAAAGAGAAGAGAGAGGAGGGCATCCCTCTTTCTCCTCCTCTTCCTCCTCCTCCTCTTCCCTCCTCCTCTGAGCAGCAGGTAGCAGTGGACTCCCACAGGACTAAGCAGGTCAAAGAGTCCACAAACTGGGACCTGTGGCTCAGAAGATTTATTCATATCTTCCAGCTCTGCATCTGCCATCTTATGAATGCTAATTTTATCTCCTTCCTTTTGATAAAAATTTTGACTTTGATATTGTGAACACTGAAAAAAAAAATTCCGTGAGGGCAAGGATTGTTTCATTTTTATCATTGTGTGACCAGAGCCTAATAGTTCTTGGCATGTAGTAGGTACTTAATTAGTTAATGCTTGATTGATTTTTGTTCATAAGTGGGGAATTGGTCTCAATCTGGGGGGTACCTTCATACACTGTCCTAGATTTCCTGGGTGTGAGCTCTAAATAAAAAGAATGAGAAAATTTCCCAGGGTGTACCATAGTCTCCTTATGTCATGAAAAGATCTGATACAAGGATTACATTTCTGTGCTCCCCTAGCAAATGCATACTGGATACCCTCCTTTTCCCTTTTCCTTTTTCTCTCCTCTCTCTCCTCCTGGTGTGGCTAAGCCTTCCACATTTTCTTGAGTGACTGGGCAAAGCCCCTGTAATCTGGCTGGTTCCCCTCCTCTCCCAGCCCCACCCTTCCACTCCAGTTCCAGCTCTGGTCTCATTCTGGTTAGAGCAGTGAATTTCTTGCCAGGACACTCTGGCTTAAGTATCAACTGGGAACCTGGCGTTTCCTCATTCTCTTGCTCCTGGCATTTTAGAACTCCCACTGTTCCACCCCAGCCCCAGAACAACTGCTGCAGCCTCATGAAACCAGAGCTGGCATCATAGATAGACTCTCAGCCACCCTGTCTGGTTCAGCTCTAGGAGGGTGTGAGGGGTGCCAGAGTGGGGTGGAAGCAGCAGAATGTGATGAAAAAATAACACTGAGTTTGGAATCAGTAGGCATTGATTTGAATCTTGATTTGGCTACCTGTGTGTCTGTGGGAAAGTCACTTCATTTCTCTGCTTAATCTATTTCTTCCTCCAGTTACCCTGTTTCCTCAGCTGTAAAGAGGAGGTTGGATTTGTATGATTTCTAAGGTTCTCTTTAGTGCTTTCTTAGGATCATGAGGTGGTTGGCCAGGGGTAGGTGCAGAATGGAGCCCTGGGAACAAGAGCAGTGGTGGCGGGGATGACCATGAAACACAAACCAGATGTCTCTGGGCTCAAGACCACTGGTGACAATTAGGGGTAACTCCTATTTTGGCTTACCCTGTTTCCCAGTAGCTCAGATCCAGACCATTTTTCTTATTCTTGGTTTCTTGGAAGCTCACACAATTCTCACTAAGGGTGCCTTTGGAGTTGGGGCTGAGGGCCTATATTCCCTCTTTATGTGTCCCCTCCCCCTGTACTGGAAGAGAGCAAGGGGCCAGCTGCAATGTGCCCCTAAATGGGAAAGGGAAGAGAGAGGCCTGAGCTTAGCCAGAAGGACCTTAGTAAAACGGGAGCAGCACCAGGTGGGGAAGAGGGTGGGAAGGAGAGTTTGGCAGAGCTCAGGCTGCATCTTTTGGGCATCAGAGGCAGATGCTGCATCTGGAAACAGTGAAGGATGCAGGCAGGTGAGTCCCTCCGTGGGGGCGATGGTGATATTAGTTAGAAAGCTTGGAACAATCTCAGTGAGAGGGTGATATCAGGCATCAGTAAGACCAACTCCAAATCAGAGCTTGGGCCTCATGGTTTGGAAATCAGGCAGAATGGTAGACAATGGCATCAAGGAATGCTAGAAAGGGTAGTGGGAGTTGGGAGGTATAGGTGCAGAAATTAGCCCAGGAAAATAGCTGTTTCTGATGTCTTCCTTGTCTAAGGGCAGTGCAGTAGAGCAGAGCTTGAAGCCAGCAGAGCAGGATTCATGTCTCAGCTCTAACACTCTGTAAGACCTTGGACATGGACTAGGGCCTGTCAGATGCTATGACTGCTCTTGCCAGAGGGCAAGAACCATAACTGACCCTGGGATTGGGGGTGGGGTGCATCATCTTGCTCACTGTGGCAATCACAGTGCTCCAGAAGTACCTGGTCTGGTCCCTGCTTGGGACTGACCTGGGGGTTGGTCAGGGAAAGGATCTTTGGAGTTTGGGGGAAAAAAAAAATGTTTCACTTTAAAATAAATCAAAACCCAGATCTTCCACTTGAGCTGCCAGCTGAACACCATTTTTAGTGGCAATTTACTCTATATTCATCTGCACTTGTTTATGTTTCCCTTGTGAGCATTTTAATGTCTCGGTCTGGTGTTTTGCCTGTCTCCCTTTTGGACTGGGGGCTGTATCTCCTCTGACCACATAGTTCTTTTCTGAGTAGCAGCTTGGTATGATAGATAGAACTCTGGATTTGGAGTCAAAGAACTTGGATTCAAATCCCAATTCTACCCCCCCCTCTCTTTCTTCCCTTCCCTTCCCTTCCCTTCCCTTCCCTCCCCTCCCCTCCCCTCCCCTTCCCCTCCCCTCCCCTCCCCTCCTCTGCTCTCCTCTTCTCTCCTTTCCTGTCCCCTCTCTCTCTCTCTCTCTCTCTCTCTCTCTCTCCTCACCCCTCTCTCCCCCTCTCTCTCCTCTCTCTTGGTGACTGTGGACAAGTCTTTACCTCTGTAGACCTCAGTTACTTCATCTGTAAAACGAAGGAATTGCACTTGTTGTTGAGTCATTTCAGACTCCTTGTGACTCCGTTTGGGGTTTTCTTGACAAAGATACTGAAGTGGGTTGCCATTTCCTTCTCTAGTTTATTTTGTAAATGAGGAAACCGAGGCAAACAGGGTTAAGTGACTTGTCCAGGGTCACACAGCTAGTAAGTGTCTGAGATCAGATCTGAATTCAGGTCCTTCGGACTCCAGGTCCAGTGCTCTATCCACTGTGCTACCCAGCTGCCCTTTGCCACCTAGTAGCCCATAGGGATTGCACAATATGACTGCTAAGATTCCTTCCATCATGAATCTATTGGCCTTTTTGCTTCCCTGCCAAGGTTCTTTTCTCTTCAATCCATCTTCCACATAGTTATGAGAGTGAATTTCTTAAAGCACATGTTTGATCATGTCATTCTACCACTCTAAACTCCAGTGGCTCCTTGTTAACTGTGGGACCAAACATAAACTCTATTTAGAAAATCCCTCCTGACCTGATCCTAACTCATTTTCCCAGCCTTATTACATATTACTACTGCTTGTGCCCTCCCCACTGAATTGCCTTGTGTCTATTTTGTATTTTTATGCATGTATAATGGACGTGTTTTTATATAGCAATACATAAATATGTTGTATATGAGAGAATGCAAGCTCCTTGAGGGCAAGGTCTTTTTCATTTTTGTCTTTGTCTCTCTAGTGCCAAACACCATGCCTAGTACACAATAAGTGCTTAATAAATGCTTGTTAATTTGGTTGATTTGGTTAATTTGGCTGCAACACTCATGCCACCATACATATGGACAGACTGACTGTTTTTTTTGTCGTCACAAGTGGTAATAGTCTATGTACCCATTCAGAAGCAGATCTTGAGTGATATTGGGCACAGGGCTTATAGTCAAGGGTCCTGGGTTCAAATCCACAATTTGTCATTTAATCACCGCTTTCTTTCGGCTTTCATTTTCTAAGCCAGTGAGAGGCTAACACAGGTCTTGCTGTCTACCAATCACAAGGCAGGCCATAAAACTTCCCAGCCTGCGAACTGGGGACAATCAGAGGATAGAGCACCTTGGAGGAGCCACCTCACAGGACTGGGGATGGTGAGGCTCAGATGAAATAATGGAGCACTTTTCAAAACCTAAAAGTATGTCAGCTATATTATCATTCAGATCCCTAAGGTTCTTGCTAGCTCTAAAGTCTATGATCTCATGCATGATCCATCATCCCCCAGGGCCCTCTCAGCTTGACTTTGTTCTATGGTCCTGAAGGAGAGAAAATGTAGGGACAGAAAAGTGTCATCAATCTAGAGCCAGAAGGACCCATCAGAGGTCCTTTAAGCATACACCTTCATTGTACAGTTGCAAAAACTGAGGCCCAGAGAAATTCAATGACTTGCCCAAGGTAATTCAGGTCTTCTTAAAAGCAGTGCTTGTACTAGGATCTAGGTCTCCTGACCCATTGAATAGTACTCTGACTGCTTGGCCACACTGCTTCAGCTGCCCACCACTGCAGGGTGGTTGTGAGGCAAGATTTATTAGACCTTCATGTGCTAGGGAAATGGAAGCTTATCTTTTGGATGATGAGATCTGACTGGAGGATCTCTAAGATTTCTCCTTGAACTGAAATTTCTGTAACTCTGGGTGACAGGTTAGCCAAATGCCTTCCTTCCCTCAGAAAGAAAGCTCATACAAAAAGGAAAGGTTCTCCCTCCAGAGCCTTCCAGCCCAAAGGGAGACTGGCCCCATGTATATGTTAGAAATTGGGATCTCTGATCTTTCCTAAAGCACCCATCTAACTAGACTAGCTTTCCAAGCCAGGAAGCCTGGGGTAGTGGGAAGACATTGGGATCTGGTTTTAGCCCCAGCTCTGCCAGGCTGAGCTCTTTAACTTTGGGCAATGGATTGACAAGCATTTGTTAAGTGCCCATTATATGCCAGAGGATACAGAGACACAATTGCAATGGTTTTTGCCTTCAGCCTAGCAGTTTCCCTTCTCTGGGCCTCAGTTTCCCCATGTACAAAATTAGGGAGTTGGACCAAATGATGTTTTGTATGTGTGTGTGTGTGTGTGTGTGTGTGTGTGTTTGTGTGTGTGTAAATCACGAGTTTTGGCTTAATGATTTCTAGCTGTTGATACATAGATACTGCCCTCTGGGAGATTAATAACTCAAAAGAAATTCAGTAGAGGTTCTCATCAATGAACATAGGTAAGACCAAAGGAAAAATTTTTCCTTGGAGGTTTCTTTCTAGACTAAGACCCCAGGAGCAAGTCAAAGAGTAACAGATCTTGCTGTCTCCACCAGTGACAGTGCAGTCCATAAACAGTTTCATCACACAATGCATGGGCCCAGGCTCTATCTGGGTGTGGTAGCATATGGAAAAGGCTGCTGGGGCCATCCAAGGGACACTCAGAAGGGAAAAAAGAAGGATCATTTTACATAGATCTGACTCCTGCTGTTTTGGAAGGTGGCCCACCCAGGCTGTCAAAGGGGCCCTGAAGCAGAAGCAGCTGCTGCCTCTGAGTTTTCAGTCAGTCAAAAATTGAGTTCCTGAATCAAAATGCCCAATAGCAGTGCCTTGGTCCCACTTCCAACCCTTCTCTCCCCAATCCCCTTACTCCTATGTCAATCACCTGCAGGTACTCTGAAGAGTCTGCTACAACATGGAAGCTGCCAATAGACCCAAAATGGCAGGTGCAGTGGGTCTTGGTGATCAGAAAGAGAAAGGCGGGGAATAATTAAGGGACTGAAGCTGAGAACTAAAGACTCTGAGAGGGGGAGACAACCATGGTGCTGGCACACTGCCCTAATGCTGTTTCTTCTCTTACCAAAAGCATCATAAATTAATAATCACTAGAACCACATATTGTCTGTCTTCCTCTGGCTGCTTTTAGTCTTTTACTTCCTGGAGTATAAGGTTCATTTTGGAAAGTGAGAAGGAGGTCTGGTTTCAGGGTATGTGTGAATGTCCATTGTTGTCCCAGCCCTCCTCCTCATTATCATGGTGAAATTACTTTTTATTTTTTAATCTATGTTTTGTATCTTTGTTGAGTATATCTCTCTTCCCTGCCTGCCCCCCCCATATCATGTGAACTTCCTGTGCTTAGGGATTGTTTTTATTTTCGTCTTTCTATTGCTTAACACCATACCTTGTACTTAGTAGGCTATTAATAAATGTTTGCTGAATTCAGTTGGGCATGTACTATATGCAAAGGCATAGGATCATAGCTTTAGAGCTAGAAGGGACCTTTGTGGTCATCTAATGCAACCAAGCCTCTCAATTCATTTTATTTTTTAAAGTTTCATTGGTATCTTTTTTGTATCATATTTTTTCCAAATATACTCTCCCCCCTCATATTCAGTGAACTTTCCCTTGGAATAAAAGTTTTTCAATACAATTGTCACATTAACCTTGGCCATCAACATCCTCAATACATCTCATTCACGGTCACCCACCTCTCCAATGACAGGAAGTAGGCACATTTTCTTATCCTGGGACCAAATATTAACCCCTTAATTTTACAAATGAAGTAAAGCTACTTGCCCAAGATGACATAGGGAATAAATTACAGGATCCAATTCAAGCCCAGATCCTCTGACGATAAAGCTAGCATTCTTACTGTACCACATAGGTGATTAGGATTTGAGTGTGTAGAGACATAAGTCTGTTTTCAAGGAACTTGTCTACCTGGATGTACACAAATTATAAATAACAATACTTAATAGCATAAGCTAAGAGTCAAATATCAATATGCCATCCTTTTGGTCTACCAGATTCCCTACCTCAGAGTCATCCTTGACAGTTTCTGTTAAGTCACCGTCTCTTGTCGATTTTCTCTGCAAAACATCCCATATCCATCCCATTCTCTCTATTCAGAGAGTCTCTACCTTAGTTCAGTCTCTTGTAACCTTCTAATTGATTTTCCTACCTCTATTCCCTTTTCTTTCCAATCCTCTCCACAACCAGATAAATGGTTGTTCCTGGCAGACCTGAACACGTCACCCCCATAGATCTTCAAGGATCCTCTACTGTCTCCAGGACAAAATGCAAGATCCTCAGCCCTCCCCTAATTCATCTTCCACCTATCTTTCCATTCTTGCTACATATAATTCCCCTCCAGGCACTCTCCATTTCAGTCACACTAACCTAGGTGTTACTTGTTTATCATATTCTATCTCCTGTCTATATTCCTTTGCCGAGTACTCTCCAATGTCTGCCCTGTAGTCCTCCTTCAAATTCCTAGTTTCCTTCAAAGCACAGCCCTGAATCCAACCTCCTACACTCAACCTTTCCTGAACTCTCCCATTTAACATCCATTTTCTCTTTCTTCAAGGGAATTGGGACAGGACTTGTGACTTCACTGGTTTTAAAAACTCCCAAGAAATACTTTCTATACCAAAACCAAGTATTTTCTCTGCAACTTAATAGTAATAGAGTTTCATAGGATACTGAGAGATTAAGTGATTTGTCTAGGATCACGCATTTGTGCTTGCGCCAAAACGACTTGAACCAAGATCTTCTTGAGTCAAAGGCTAACTCTATCTATAATAACATATTGCCTTTCCTTCCTCTTGAAATTGTTTTATACATGACTTCTCAAAAGTATTAGTGACAATTTAAGCTATATAATTTAGAGCTTAAAACTGCACCAACACTTTTGGGACACCCTGCGTAGTGACTTACTTGTGTGCATGTTAAATCTCCCTGGTAAAATGTAAGCTACTTGAGGTCAGTGTGTGTGTGTGTGTGTGTGTGTGTGTGTGTGTGTGTGTGTGTGTGTGTGTGCCCCTATGTGTGTGTCTGTGTCTCTGTGTGTGTCTGTGTGTTTACTTTTCTACCTCCAGAACAGTATCTTGTACATAGTAATTACTTAATAAATATTTGTTAAATTAAACTGAAACAATATAGTTTATCTCATGCAAGCTGTAGCAGTCTAGAAGAGGAGGTGATCCCAGTGAGTTGGAGAGGAGGGTAAGAAAGCTTCCTGGAAGAAGATTAGAGATTTAATTTGGTCTCCAAAGTAGAATAAGACTTAGATATGCATAGAGGAGAGAAGAGGCTATATCAGGCATAGGAATCAATATGAACTGGGGACAGTAGGCTGAAAATTTGCATGGCTACTTGGGCAAGCATTAAGTAGACTTGAGTGGAGGATTTCTGAAGCAGAATAGGAGAAAAGAGCTTCACAAGATCGGCCTGGGTCAGATAGCAGAAGATCTTGAATGCCAGGATAAGGAGTTAAAACTTTATCATCAGTAGACAGTGGGAAGCCACTGAAGGATTCTGCACAGGGGAGTGGTGCTTTAGAAAGATTAATCTGGCAGCCATATGCAGAATGGATTGGAAGGCAGAGGGAAGGATACTGGAGCCAGGGAGATCTGCTAAGAAACTATTGCTGCAGTATAGATGTGAGGGAATTGAAGGCTAGACTGGGTTGGGAACAGTGGTAATAAAAAAAGAGGGCGTTGAGTGGTATATAAGAGACATTTGAAAAGAGGAATGGATAGAATGTAGTAACTGATTATATCTGGAGGTGATTGAAAGACCTTTTTAACTGAATCCCTAGAACCAGTTAGCCGGGTGGTCTCCAGTGTAGGTGGGGGTAGGAAGAAGGAAAAGAATAAAAATATGAGAGCCTAGACCATCGTGGTCACATCAGTTCTGATCGAGGTGGCTTTCTCCCCAAAGAGCCCCAGGCCCAGTCATTCTAACCTAGCCTACAGTATCCAGCTGGAATTGTAGTATGAGATTTATTTCCCTTTTGACTATATCGGCTCCTGATGATATACCCTTAGTCTTCAGAAAGAAGCAAAATAAGCAACCTCCCCCATAAAATCAGGGATACTTGCCCCTATTATGCAGGGGTAAATACTGGGGCACCAAGTTCCTCAGAAGGCCAGGAGCTCAGCTGAGAATAGAAAACAGACCAGTGATCAGTCACTGAGCCCTACTAATTATTCATCATACTACACTACTCCCTTTCTTTGATTCCAAGGAAAACACCTCACCCTCCTTCTTCAGACCAAACCTGGGAAATGGGGCATGAGAGTTGGTGGGAGATCAACATCTGTCAAGGGAAAATCTGTAAGAAAAGATGAGAATGAAGGTGATGGAAGGAAAATTAGGTTTCACCAGAGGTTCCTAGCTCCTGGGAAGGAATTGGAGGGTTTATGAGAAAGAGGAGGAGTAGGGGTTATTTTCTCTTGCCTGGAGCCTTCTGGATGTTACACTCCAGCACAAACTCTTCCTCTAAGATGTGAAGAAGGGAGCTGAAAAGCCAGCAAAAGGCTGGGCATGCAGTGGGAAGGTGTGTGTTCTTTAGAGAGCCTCCCTGCCACAGAGAAAACTCCCTTCTCTCTCTCCACAGTCCCCTGCACTATTCCTGCAGGCTTGGCCCTGTTGAAGAACATTTTCCTGGAACCAGCCTCCCTAAGAGAGGAATGACTGTGGGTGTGGGTCTGTCAGCCTGCACTAGATGAGAAGTGGAGAATTCTAATTATTCCTACAAGGTGATTCTCTTCTGGGACAGCAGGAAGGAAAGGAGAGTAGAGCTGGGTTGGGAATTCCAGCTCCAGGCTGTCAGTCCCAAGAGAGATTAAAAAAAAATACACACCCATTTCCCCTTCACACACATGCACACACTAATACATATACAGTCACACACCCTTTAGCACATACATAGTCCCACGCAGTCCCTTATTCTTCCAGATGTGCTGGGTGCCATGTCTAAGATTTCAAAAGCCTTACAGGAAAACCTGCCACTTTGCTTTTTTAGTTACAGCTCCAACATTCACACACCTTCAGTAGCAATAAATAAATGAAACCCATGTTCACCCACCCAGCTCCTAACACACACACACACACACACACACACACACAAACATTGAAACAACCGTACAGTCACACTCTGACACTCTTACTTTCATTCACATCCCCTAACGGTGGTACATACACTGGGATAGTGTCTTTCTCAAACACAGGGACAGTTTTTCTCTTTTCTGGTAACCCAGTTCCGGGCCTCATGAACTCCCTTGCTGGGCCTGAGCCAAGTTCAGGGAGGTCGGAAAGTGAGGCTCGTGAAGTCCTCCAGCAGAGCTCAGAGCCCAGGAGCTGGACGATAGTCTTGCCCTGCTCAATCTAGATGAGAGGGAGTCGTGCCCGTTTTGCTTTTTGCTCTCCCGGCAGGCAGGGCTCGTTGAGAGCAGACTGGTAAACTACGAGTGCGCTAAAGGGGAAGGGTCTTAGGCTATGCAGAGGCAGCGGCTGTTGAGGGAGGGACTCTCAGCTCCCCTGCCTGGGACTAGAGGCTCCCTGCGTCCAGGAAAAACTGAACTACCATAGTGGCCCCGCTTTTCTCCCTCCTCTCACCTCGGCACTCAGTGCCTACATAGCCTCTTGCCCTCGGCGCCACCTCTCCCGGTTCCTTGTTCTCTCTGTGCCTTAGTACCCCATGACCCCAAGGTCCTCAGCCTATCTCACCCTTCCCGTCCCCAGGGCCCTCTCTTCTTTCCTCCCTCCACTCCCCAGAAGCTAGCTCTCCCGTCCCTCCTTCCTCCCCTCGATGTCCGTGGCCGACCGCTCCCCTGGGGCCCCGTCCCACACTGCCCTGTCCCCTCCCGGCTGGGTTACCGATGGTGGTGATGACTGTGATGGCGAAGTAGAAGGAGCCCGCAAAGCGCCACTGCACGCCGGCCTTGTGTGGCTTGAGCAGCAGGACCACGCGTTCCAGCTCCTCGTAGCCGCCCTGACTGAGGTTGTAGCGCGCCCGGAGCTCCAGCTGCTTTCGCTCCAACCGCTGCCTGTCCGTGGTTTCGGGCTCCGACTCGAGCGCGTCGAACACAGCGGCGCCCACCAGCAGGTAGGTGAAGGTGCAGACTATCAGCGCCAGCGTGCGCACGTTCTGCCGCTTCATCGTCCCGCCCGAACAGCGGACCTAGATCCCTGGCCTCGCCGGGCTCCCCCGGCTCCAGCCGCCGCCGCCGCCACCACCGCCGCCGCTGCCGCCGCTGCTGCTGCCGCTGCCCCGTAGGCGGCCTGGGGCATGGCTGCGCTAGGCTTCTCCACAGCGCTGAGGGGACCAGTGGCTCCTCCGCTGTTGGGCTCGGTGATCTGTCTGTGGCTGCCGCGGCGGCCGCGTCGGAGCTGTCCCTTCAGCACCACCCACCCTCCTTTCTCGGCCCTGCCCCCCTAGCTCCCTGGCGGCCTGGCTCCCGCCAGCCCTCCCGTCCAGCCAAATAAGGACTGGGGAGACGCACAGAGGTAGGCGAGGGGGATGGGGGAGGCAGAGGG
>CM053595.1:147431931-147458451 GCA_028646575.1 Pseudocheirus occidentalis | reverse complement strand
AGAGAGAGAGAGAGAGAGGAGCCTTTCACTTTGAGAGTATGTCCCAAAGTCGATGTCAAATACAAACCACCAAAGAGATTCTTTCATATTACCCACTCCATGGAGACAGGAGAATTTTGATGGGAAATTCAACCAACTTTCTATGCTTCCTAGAACGACAGAGGTCATTTTGTGTGCAGTCAATGTCCCAGCTCTGTTTGTTCACCCTCCTCACCCTCTACCCATAAGTCAGCAGATTAACTTTAATTCTCTCAAAGCAAAGAAAGAAAGATTTTGAAAATTTGAAGGCCTAGAATCCTAAGAAGAAAGGAGCAAGAGAAATGATTAAGGTTAATATGATGAAAGTGATCAATCTTATATTATGTTCACTACCTGTAGAAAGTCAGGTTGGGTCAGTGGATAGAAAGTGAGCCTTGAAGGCTAGAAGACCTGTTTAGTTTATAAGAAATGGTGCAGCATGAAAAGGCTGTGAACTCATGGTTTCCATGTTCTTATAAACCAAGCTCACCTTTGACATATCCTACCAGTATATGACTCTAGCAAAGTATTTAATATTGCAATGCTTCTAGACAATTCTCTAAGATTGTTAATTGCATAAGAATTGTCCATCTGAGTTCTCAGTGGGAATTTTCTCACCAGGAATTCTCTACACCAATTAAATCATAGTTTCCCTTAAAAAAAGGGTCAACTTCAAAAGATCCATGATTTTCTTAATAAAAGCCACAGATCAAAAGCCCTCTGTGTCTTGGCAGATGAATGGTCTTTATGAGTTGCTGTCATTTATTTCTTGGTGGCTGACTTTCTAGTAAGGACTCTCTCCAGTCTTATTGAGGCTGCTCTTTAGACCATAAATACACAACCCATTACCGAGACTATACTTAAAACCTTCCCATATTCATAATATCTGTTGTGCTTGAATCCTGCTAGTAATAACAACAATAGACAACATTTATAGAGTGCTTCAAGGTTTGCAAATCACTTTATATGTTATCTCATTCACTCCTCACATGACTGTAATAGGTAGGTGCTCTTATTGTCCCCACTTACAGATGAAGATGTGGGGGCTAAGAAAGGTAAGTGACTTGCTAGTCATGAAGCAAGTAAATGTTTGAGCCAGGATTAGAACCTAGGTCTTCCTGACACATTGGGCAGTTAGTGTTGCAGTGGACAGAGCACTAGGCTTGGAATTAGAAAGACTTCTTTCTGAGTTCAAATCTGGCCTCAGACACTTACTAGCTGTGTGACCTTGAGCATGTGACTTAACCCAGTTTGCCTCAGTTTCCTCATCTGGAAAATGAGCTGGAGGAAGGAATGGCAAATAAGTCCAGTAACTTTGCCAAGAAAACCCCAAATGGTGTCACAAAAAGTAGTACATAACCGAACAATTTGCTGACTACAAGTTCAACATTCTATATACTTTGCTACTTAACTACCTCAAGAACCCAGAGTCACCATTTCTTTCTAGAAATGGAACTGGAGAGTAGGTCTTTGTGGAGCTTTATTATAATTAATTATAAGAAAGTTAATTATTAATCAATATTAATGATTATACTAGCATAAAATATTCTTAAAGATATAATTAATAAGCATCCTCATTAAGACTATAATCAATAATAATCATTATTAATAGTAAATATTATTACCTTCAATAATAACAGGAACAGCACCTAAAATCTGCAAAGTGCTTTCCATACATTAACTCATCTGATCTTCACATATCCCTTTGATGTGGGTAATAAGGACTATAAAATCTCCCTTTCCCTTAGCACAGACACCTATCCTGTGAGGAGCTGGTTTTACCTCTTTCTTTCCCTTTTAGGGATCTTGTAGGACACAGCCCAGAAGAAT
Source organism: Pseudocheirus occidentalis (assembly GCA_028646575.1). NCBI lineage: Eukaryota > Metazoa > Chordata > Mammalia > Diprotodontia > Pseudocheiridae > Pseudocheirus > Pseudocheirus occidentalis. The sequence goes on along the minus strand of CM053595.1, from coordinate 147,456,603 downwards.
TTGCATAGTCACACCCAGGTTCCCTGGAGGAAGATAAGGGGCAGAAAAAGCAAGTGGTGGAGTAGGAGTGTTTTTCAAACTTCAAGACCCCTTTGGGAGATGATTGGGAAGTGGTCCAGGTGCTACAGGAGAGAAGAGGGAAATGACTAGGGATCACCACAATGTGAACCATTTGAACCAGACAGAAAAAGAAGTGTTCCTGCTGAACCCTAAGGAAACCATTTTTATAAAGGATCGGATCATATGATAATAGCATTAAGATAGCTCAAAATAGGCTGGAGGCAATTTGTTTCCAGAAATGGGAAAGAACAGTTGAGGCTCCACTATAATCTCTCCATGGTCTAGTTGCTTGAGAACTGCCACACTCTGCTAAAGGACCACCAAACGTTGGAGAGCAATGAACATAGAGGAAGGACTGGATAAAGAATACACATACATCAGCCATGCACCTTCCCCCTGACTGCCGCCCCATTCACAGTGGTAATGAGGATTCTACAGGTTGGAGCAGGGTGATCCCCCTAAATGAGGTGTCTCTTAACTCTCTATGTATTTGGAAGTCCTCCAAGTCTACTTGCATGCTTCATGTTCGAAGGGCATCTCTGAACCAAGAGTTTCATATGATTTTTATTATTGTTGTGCCCTGGCAGTGGTGTCAAATTCAAATGGAAATGAGGGGACAACCAAATCACATAGAATGATTTATATGGGCAACATAACGACTTAGAAAAGACTTTCTAGGGTTTTTTTTTTTTGTATTTTTATTTATTTTCTTAAGTATTTCCCCATTGAATTTCAATTGGTTCAGGCTACATTTGGGAGCATTGTAGTTCATATGCTGCTTGTGGCTAAGCATTTGAAACTTCTGTTCTAAGTGATGCCAAGGCCTTAAGGATAAATTTATGATGTCCCAAGGTAATATGGACCCACTGTCCTAAGAGAATAATTGAACAGCCTTTGTGAAGAGGTGGAAGAACTTCTTGAAATTATCTGTTACAGGTAGGCATAGGCAACCTGGAGAAGGGGACCAGCTGCCACTTTGGTTCTGTTTGCAGTAGGATCATATTTCCAAAGACCTAAGCCATGGTTAGTTGAAAGAAGACAGGCATAATGCAGTTTGTCATGGTCCAGAGAAATGGAATTTCTAACTAGCCCCACTTGATAATATTACAAGTAGAAGTCAAGATAGGTCAAAGGTGCCTTCTTCTGGTCTGAGCTAGGAGTCTTCATTTGGTTTGGCTTAACCTGGCTTCTTTGGTAATGCTATAGAATCTGGCTCAGGATTTCATAGAAGCCAGTCATAGCATTTACAGCCCCTCTGGCCAGGGATCATTTACCTTTTTGTGTCATAGTCTTCTTTGGCAGTCTGGTGAAGCTTATGGATGCCTTTTCAGAATAATATTTTTAATTACATAAAATAAGTTACATTGGATTGCAAGAGAAACCCATTATTTCTTATTCTTTTTTTTTTGGAGGGGAGAAGGCAAGGCAGTTAGGGTTAAGTGACGGATAGTAAGTGTGTCAAGTGTCCTGAGGCTGGATTTTAACTCAGGTTCTCCTGACTCCAGGTCTAGTGCTCTATTCACCACACCACCTCGCTGTCCCCAAACCCATCATTTTAAAACACAGTTACCAAAACATTTTTAAAAAACTAAGTTCCTGGACCCTCGGTTAAGCATCCTTTATCAAGGCCAACTCCACTCATCATTTGTTGTTCTTGAGTTGTTTTTCGGTCATGTCTAACTCTTCATGACCCCGTGTGAGGTTTTCTGGGCAAAGTTACTGGAGTGGTTTGCCATTTCCTTCTCCAACTCATTTTATAGAAGAGGAAACTGAAGTAATCAGGATTAAGTGACTTGCCCAGGGTCACACAACTAATAAGTGTCTGAGGCTGGATTTGAACTCACAAAGAGGAATCTTCCTGACTTCAGCCCTGGCACTCTAGCCACTCTTCCCCCTAGCTATCTTCCATTCATTATAGATCAAAGATGAAATGACAGTTCCCAGTACTAGACAGTGAACTAGACTGTAAGGTCCTTTAGAGAAGAGACATGTTTGTATCCATTGTAGATTCCTGCAGAATATCATTTATTATTTCTTTGGTGTAACTAGGCATAGTCCTTCTCCCTAAGACTTTGGGGTCATGTAATCTGATTCTGGCTACAGATACCAAAGGATCAATTTCTCTCTTCTGGTTTATAATACAAATTAGGTATTAATTTGAAGCTTAGGTATTGCTCTGATTCCCAAAGTGTGAATAAAATTGGCCTCAGCTCCTAAGGGAACACTCCACAGAGAAAGTAGAAAATGAAAAATATTAATAAAACCCCATTAACAAATACAGAAAACATATCGGTCAAAAAAGTCACAGGCCTCCATAAGAAGATATGAAAAACACATTTTAAAAAACTGATGACAGTTTCCTTTGGGAGTAATCAAACTTGGGGTTATTCTCAGGACAAACCTTTGATATTTTGGCAAATCTCTTTCTGCCACAGAGTTCTATATGGTTTCTACAAAACTTGTCATTTTGCTCTTTGGTTTAGATCCTTCTTAGGAGGGAAACACTTTGGGACTGCTGGAATGGTCAATCCTTTTCCCCTAAGGTCTTCACTGTCCAGATACCTCGATGTAATAGCAAAGGGCAAGTTTCAAATGCTTTGCTTCCCGAAGCTGTGTGTTCACCTTTACAACTGCTCCAGTGGTGATGGGGCCATCTTCTTCTTCCAAAAAGCTTACTGTTCAGAAAATTTCCTACTTTCTGAAGAAGAACAGGTCTCTGAATCCTTGATTTTGGGGTTACCTTAAGGCAATCCCTCCATCTGGTGCTATCCTAGGAATCTCCCTTCTGTCTCCAGAATGCTAAATTCTGGAATCACGCTGCCTAAGAAGTTGAAATCTTTCTTCCTTTCTGCAGGAGGTTGGGGTTCAGAAACATTTTTGGGGAATTCTATTCTTGATCCAGCTGGATGAACACACATCTGCTTTTGCCATATTCGTCTGCAGGAATTCTATCATTGACTTCTCCAGTTATTGCTATCTCTAGGGCTGGGAAAGCCCACTCCCAGGGAGTATCCTTTTAGGTCAAGCACGTCTGCTTATATACACATGCATATATACACATGTTTACCTCTGCCATACGCTTCCTCTGCTGCTCTAAAGGAATGGGAGATGACAAAGGGATGGGCATGAAAGTTTGGGAGCCCAGTAGTATCTGGAGTGAGAGGCTCTCTAAGTGGATGAGAGAAGAAATGCTTTTGACACGTAGGTATGGTTCCAGAGGAGAAAGTGAGGCTGGTGACTTTGCGCAGTCCTTCCTCACTTACATTCATTTCACTTGCATGTCATGGCATCACCTCCTTGATGTCATGGCTCTCTTCAAGAATGAAGGACAAACAACAAGAAGAACAGAGCATGACTTTTGACCCCATGACTGTCCAAGGATTGGAAGTGATAATCACAGAGAATTCAATCAGGGTTGTCTGGGAAGAACTGCAGACATTTTCCTTGAAAATCTCTTATAACAGGTGTCCATGCTGCTTTTGAGAGTAGACATAATTTAACATTAATTAAATAAAACAAAAAAGGTACAGATTATAAGAAAGGAGAATCTTGGCACTAGAGTTCCCAACACTATACTGGGAAGTAGGAAATCTAGCACCCCTTCAGTTCCTAATATTGAGAAAAAGGAATTATCCGGCTTGTTGACTTCCTTGTGGCTTCAGCCACACAGTTTGGCCACAAACTATGTGCCTCAGACAAACAGTGTGGCAGATGTTCAGAGTTGGAGATAGGGCTCCCAAGGGCTGGGAATCAATAACACTGTAGCCCCATACTCTCAAGTTGGAGAGGTTGAGACAAAATGAAGCAAGGTTCTTTGCTGTCACTAACAATTCTGTCACTTGTCCTCCACTTTCTTCCTATCCCTCTCCAGATTTCGAATGGTTCCTTCCTCTCTCTTTTCTCTTGGTTGGAGATATTTGTATGTTGGTGGTGGGGCAAGGGACGGGAGGTAGAGTAGCTTAGTCAATATGACTGCCTTGGTCACTGTGAAGGCTTCTTGGTAGTGATCCTAGGTGGTTAGAGAAGCAGGGATAGAAAGTATCATAGGAAGGGTCAGGTTGGCCCATTAACCAGAGCCCCAGATTTATACCTCTCCATAATCTCCCCTTTCCCACATCTACCTCCTAGATCTTCTTCTAAGTGTCATGTAATAAAAAGAGCACTGGATTTGCTGGATTTGGAGCTCAAGGATCTGAGTTGGAGGTTTGACCCTGATAGAATGTGATCTCCTTGAGAGTAAGAACAGTTTCATTCTTTGTATTTCTATTCCCAGCATCCATCAATGGTGCTTGATGCTTTTTAAGTTTTTATTGATTGATACTTACTAGCTTTATTATTGGGGTTAAATCCCTCATCCCCTCTGAACCTCAGTTTTCTCTTTAATAAGAGGGATACTATTTATACTGCTGCCTTGAAAACTTATTCTGGAAAAAATACTTTGTAAAACTTCAAAGTGTTGAACTGTTTTCCAGTTTTTTTTCATTATTACTATGACATTCTTCTTCTCCTGCTTTACCTCCAAATCCTGCCCATTCCTAGAAAGAGATGATATAACAACTATAATTTCAATAGTGGGAAAGCATATGACATGGCAGGAGAGGATATTGGAAAAGTGAAGAAAGGATTATGCCAAGAACTAGGAGATCTAGGTTCTAGATCTAGCCATGTTACAAAATAACTGTGTGGACTTGAACAATAATTACTGTCTTTTCTTTTCTTAATGGATAGCCATTAATATATTTTGTTTTTTGCATAACCTAGATTTTTCTCTTACATCCCTTCCCCTTTCAGAAATGTATCCTTTACAATAAATAATTTTAAAAATAAAATTAAGAAGAAAAAATTTCAGCAAAATCAATCATTACATCTAAAAATCTGACGTAATATGCGCTGTTCCACACCCATAGTTCCTCTTTTCCTACTTCCTTCCATTTCTGCAAAGAAGAAAGGGAAAGCATTTTCTCGTGTCTCTTTTTAGGGACAACACTTACTTTTTGCAATTTTGCGACATTGATTTTCAGGTATGTGGTTGTTACTCTTTCCCTGCATGTTGTTGTGGTCATTGCGTATAATTGTTTTCTTAGCTCTGCTTACTTCAGTCTATATCAGGTCATGTAAGTCTTTTCATGTTCTGCAATCATCATGCTCATTATCTCTTATGGCACAGTGATATTCCATTAGATTTATGTACTATCATTTATTTGGTCATTTGCCAATAGATGAGCATTTACTCTGATTCCCATTCTTTGCTCCACAAAAAAAGTATTCCTATAAATATTTTGGTGTGTATGGAACCTTCCTTTTCTTCACTGATGTCCTTTGCCTAGCGTATATGCCTAGCAGTTGAATGTCTTCATCAATGGATATTTGAATAATTTTATTTGCATAATTCCAAAATACTTTCAAGAATGATTATACTAATTCATAGCTCCACCCATAATATATCAGTGTACCTATCTTCCCACAACCCCTTCTAATATTGACTGCCCATCTTTTGTTATCTTTGTCAACTTCTTGGATATGAGGTGAAACCTCAGTGTTTAAAAAAATTTTATTTCTCTTATTATTAGTGATTTGGAGCATTCTTTCATATGGTCATTATTAGTTGCAGTTCTTCTTTCTAGAACTGTTCATATTCTTTAACCAGCTCTCTCTTAAGGAACTGTTTTTGCTGACCTTTATTTAGCATGGAAGTTTGCAAAGTCCTTAACACATATTATTAGAGTTGAGCCCCACAATACCAAAGGAATTATGACTGCCATTTTACAGATGAGGAAGGTGAGACTCCTTGAGACTAATTGACTTGCCTATGGCCACACAGCTGGTAAAAGGCAAAGGTAAGATTTGAACTCAGGTCTCCTGACTCCAATACAAGTACTTTAACCATTTTGCCGTGTTGGCACTGGGGTTTCCATTCCTTTCACCATTCCAAGCTTTATTTCCTCATTTATAAACTAAAGTTGAAGATTAGAGCTTAGGATTTGGAGCTAGAAGGGAAATGGTCGCTAAGGTTCTTTCCAGCTCCAATGTTATATGATATAAAGTAAAAATGGGTGAAATTTATATCATGCTTTATGGTTGGCAAAATATTTTATGTACCTTGTTTTATCTGAGTCTCAAAACAGCTTCACAAGGTAGATGCTACAGGTATTATCACTCTCATTTTACAGATGAGAAAACTGAGTCTTAGAGACATTAAATGACTTACCCATGGCCACACAGCATGTGGCTAATATGGGGTTTGAGTCCAAATCTCTCCAGATTCTGAGGTGAATATTCCTTCCATGATAACACATCTTCTCATTTTAAGCTTTCTGAGTTCTTTTGTACTTAATTTAAATTTAATTTAATTTTGCTTTTTTTTGGAGGGGGCAAGGTAGAGCAATTGGGGTTAAGTGACTTGCCCAAGGTCACACAGATAGGTTTTTGGTGGATTTTTTTTTTTTGGTGTTAAGTGTCTGAGGCCAGATTTGAACTCAGGTCCTCCTGACTCCAGGGCCAGTGCTCTATTCACTGGGCCACCTAACTGCCCTTTCTTTTGTACTTTAAAGAAAAAAAAAACAACTAGGTAGGTGATTTCTTTGATGTAAGGAACCCCCCCAGGAGGAAAATATTTTTCACTAATGCAGATCACCATCTGCCCTGCTGTTTACATAGTCTTAGAGAAAGCACTGAGAAATCAAGTAATTTGTCCCAACTCACACAGTGTGTGTCACCTGTACGATTTAAACCCGAGTCCCCTGACTCAGAGGATAGCTGTTATTAAACCACGTAGCTTCTCAAGTTTTCTGAGCTCTCTATGGATTACTGAAGCTGTTTCCTACACATGGGGAAAATGTTGTAGTCCATGTGCTGCTCTTCAGTATTTTGGGGGCCAGTAAGTCAATAAACATTTAAGTGCCTTCTATGTGCCAGGCATTGTGCTCAGCAATAAGGGTACAAAAGAGGGCAAAAACCAGTGCCTACTCACAAGTCTAAGGGAGGAGACAATGTGCTCACGACTATATACAAAACAGATAGAGGATAAATTGGGAGTGGTGGTTGTTTGTCCTTCTTTCTCTAAGAGGACGATGACATCAGGAAGGTGATGCCGTGACTTGCATGTGAATTGGATATTGGGGGTAATCTTGGAGAGACGGCACTAAGACAAGGGAGATTGAGACAGGTGGGTGTGTTCTGGTAAATGTTAAAAACAGGGCTCTCCAGAGGGGAAAGTATCTTCAGGACACACTTTCAAGCTTAATCTACATTATTATTCACACTTCCTTAAGTCTAGACAATCAACAGAACGATAGCTCCAGCCCTGATTTGAAGGGGTTTCTGATTTCCAAAGAGTTCACTCTGAGAAGGCTTCAGCAGACCAGGATCTGAAACCTGCTTACCTGCGTGGGCTTCTGCTTCAGCACCCACTCATGCATGCGTTCTCCATACATACCCATGCAGAGACCCAGGCACACCCATCCAAGGAAGCAGGGCTGGGCTCTGCTTCTCCATTGGAAAACGGATCCATCTCAGGCTAATTACTGAGTGCTGATTCTATTAAGCAGGTAGCTCAGTCCAGACAGAGCAATTATATCCATCAGCTCCACCGAGTAGTCAGAAGGGACGGCCGATGCGGTGTGATATATGAGGCATGTAACCAAGTGGGAGCCTCAACGTGTTCCCCTGGGAGCAGGATCCCTGCCCCTCAGGTTTGGGGGAGTGGAGGGAAAATGCCTCTTTTGCCCTTTATTTCTGCTTTTCTACCGGTGACATCATCCTAGATCCAAGTGGAGAGCAGAGAGTTTGGGTCCTTTCCCTACAATAAAGGGGTGTGTGTGTGTGGGGGGGGCTATTTGCTTCTCTGACACTCTCAGTCTAACACCTGCCCGCTTCTCCCATCCCTCTTCCCACACCATCCGTCAGTATGGGAATAAGTCCTTTGGGTACAAGACAGGTTGCCTGATTTTTTTTTTAAACCGTGGAGTAAGATGTGTCTGTTATGCTGCTTCTTCACTTGTATCTATTTCTTTTCTTCTCTTTTTTTTAAAAGCTTGTAAAACATGCTTTAAAAAGCAACCATTAACATTTCTGGTCATGTTTGTTCTTAACCTCAGTGTCTCTTGGGAAAGGGTAGGCTGCAGACCAGATCACTAGCCAAATACCAACAGGGAACAAAGAACTAGACTGAATATCAGAGCTGGAGGCAATATTGCTGCTACTATTAGCTCACAATTATGGAGTGCTTCAAGGCTTGCAAAGCAAGACTACAACAGTCTGTGTGACATAGGTGCTATTGTTATCCCCATTTTACAGATTAGGGAACTGAACTGGTAAGTGACTAGAGAGGATTTGAATTCCCAAATCTCTCACTCTGTGCCCTAGACCAGGTGTCAGTAAACTAAGGCCAGGCATCCTGGTTTTTGTAGCATACAAGACTAAAGAATAGTTTTTACATTTTAAAATATAACAAAATTTTATTTTAAAAGCAAAAAACCTTTTTAAACTTGCTGGCTGAACAAAAAATAGACAATTTAACCTGCCAACACTTACCCTAGAGCAAAAGTTCTTATTCCAGGGTCCTTGGACCTCCAAGAGGTCCTTAAATAAATTTCAGCGGGGTGGCGCTATAAACTCTTAATGCTAGTGTCTTCCCCTCTATTCATTACCTACAATTTATCATATATATACATGTATGTGTGTATATATACATATGTGTGTGTATATATATATATATGTGTGTATATACACACACACCTCTATATGTAGTCTTTGTGGGCAGCTAGGTGGCACAGAGGGCTTGGACTCATCTCTCTGAGTTAAAATCTGGCCTCAGACACTTCCTAGCTATGTGACCTGGGTGAGTTACTTAACCCTGTTTGTCTCAGTTTCCTCATCTGTAAAATTAGCTAGAAAAGGAAATTGCAGACCACTCCAGTGTCTTTGCCAAGAAGACCCCAAATGAGGTCAGGAAGAATCGGATGCCACTGAAACAATTCAATAACACTGTTGTTTGTATGTAGTTGTTTTCATGTTGTCTCCCCCATTAGATTGTGAGAAAAGATCTGCCTTTTCGCTTCCTTTGTTTCCCAGGTGCTTAGTATATAAAAGGCACTTATTGAATGCTTATTGACTAAATGATTGACAGGATGGGAAAATTGCATCTCCATTTTCACAAACGTTTGATTTCCTTTGTAATCCTATGTCTTTTATTTTATGCATTTAAAAATATGATTTAGAGAAGAGATTCATAGAAAAGGACTTCACCAGATGATCACAGGGTTTCATGATACAAATGAGATTAAGACCCTTTGTTCTTGAGTCCAACAACTCCATTTTACAGAAGAAGAGACTGAAGTTCAGAGAAATTAAGTAATTTATTCGAGGTCATTCAACTAGTAGGTACCAGTAGCCAGATTAAAACTCCAAACTTCAGGACTCTCAAGTCTATCATTCTATCCACTATTCCTTAGTGACCATCCAGTCCAATGCTCTCATTTCACAGATGAGGAAACTGAGGTCCAGAAAGATGATGTGATTAGCTCATGGTCACATAGGTAGTGACAGAGCTAAAACAAAACCCAATTTTTTCTGACTCAAATGACATTTCCATGATTGCACAATTGTTTCTCTGCCCCAAATTGCCACTGATGACCTTTGCGATTGTGGACAAGTCTCTCTCCCTCTCGACCTCCACTTCTCTGTAGGTGAAAGGAAAGGGTTGGATTGGCTCTTCAAAACTCTTTTCTATTAAGAATCTAAGATTTTAAGTATCCTGCCTATTACTGACAAAGGGAAAGTTATGTGGATGGTTTGTCTTTCACTTTTGAAGAAGACCATGACACCGGGGAGGTGATGCCATGACATACAAATGAATTGGATTTAAGTGAAGCAGGGCTGTGCAAAGTCACCAACCTCACTGTCTCCTCTGGAGCCATCTGGGCCCAGTGGCAAGATAATAGATCAGGATGACTGGAGATGGCCCAGGATGCAGTGAGAGACCTTGGTCTTTTTAAGCTAAGGTCTTTAACAGGTCTCAGTTTGACTGAGGCAATGCCCATCCAGTGATTAAGGCTAGGTAAGAAATGAGGCAGAGAATTTCCTCTTTACCTAGTCAAGAAAAAAAAAATTAGTCTGGGAGGGGAAGACTCTCAGGGTTTCTGACCAAAACAGAGACAGTTGCTATTTACATCCACTCTGAACCAATCAGGGCCCAAACACTGACCAAGTGGGGCTTGGCCTGGAATCTATTAATGAAAGCAAGAGTGATTTGGATTTAAGGTGTGGTCCTTAAGGAGAAAAAAAAAGTTTCAGTGATTAAAATTTATATTCCTTTGGGTAGAGCACCTGCAGGCAAGGGTCTGATGCTCTATGTGGGTAGGAAGGGAAAGAGGGGAAGAAAGAGAGAGAGAGAAAGAGAGAGAGAGAGAGAGAGAGAGAGAGAGAGAGAGAAGAAGAAGAAGAAGAAGAAGAAGAAGAAGAAGAAGAAGAAGAAGAAGAAGAAAGGAAGGAAAGAAGGAAGGAAGGAAGGAAGGAAGGAAGGAAGGAAGGAAGGAAAAGACAGAAAAGCTGTGTTGCCAAACTGGCTAGTTCAGCTTTTCTTTCTACTCACAGAGGTTGTTGTTTGTCCTTCATTCTTGAAGAGGATCATGAAACCAGGGAGCTGATGCTATACCACAACTGTCTTTCTCTCCAAAGGAAGATCTCTTTGATGATAAAATTCTATCAGACACATGCTATTGGGTATCACAGGCCCCCAGGAAAGTGGGGATGCAGAGAATAAGTGAAAGAGTAATTTTCCCTGCTCCAAATTTTTATAATTTGAAAATTTATCAGTAAAGGTCTAGTTTAAATTGTCACACTGTTTATAGCCCATGTCCATGCCAGTCTCAGAAAACATTGCAAAAGCCCCCAAACTCCTATGCCTCCTTAAAAAAAAACAACAATTTTATGTTAACAAGATGAAATGATCTTCCAAAGAACAGACCATCCTTCTCTTTATTCTCTCCCTGTAATTCAGGAATTGTTTTTAGCAGGATTCTTAGAATCATTGAAACTCAGAATTGGAAGGGACCTTAGAGGCTGTCTAATCCAAATCATGCCTGCATAAGACTCCCCTTTACATCATACCTATTAAATAGTTATCCTGCTGGACAAGCTCCAGGGAGGGAGAACCTCTCATCTCCACAAGCAGCCCATTACATGCTCTAATTGTTAGGAAGTTTTTCTTAACCTTAAGCTTAAATTTGCTTTTTTCAACTTTCATTCATTTCTCTTATTTTTTTCTGGTGCCAAGCTGAAGAAGTCTAATCTGTTTTCTATGTGACAACTCTTCAAACTTTTGTATGGCCTTGTAGTAGCAGCTCATAGGACCCCGGTTTGGAAGGATGGTGTGATAGGAGAGAATATCCAGCGTTCACAAGTTGACCATTGAGGGACCCACAAGAGTCAGAGCTGGGCCACCACAAACACCAAAGGGGTAAAGTCATCCTTCCTCCTTTATCTCAGCCTGATGCCTGAAAGGAAGGATAGCTCTCCTTTGCTCATGGCTTTTGGGAGCTTTGGTCCTCTGGCAGTCCACACCTCCCTTGGTTCCTTTGGGAAGATGAATATATGAACTCATCCATTAATATAGTAGCTGCAACTAAACTCCCAGAGGGACTGATCCTGTTACCTAGCAGTATGATAAGTAATTTGAGAGTCTCAATATTATGTTCTGTTTCTTTTCTATTTGGGCAATAAATGTATCATCATCAGTGTCTTTTTTTCCTTTTAGTCACTCAAGGCTGGCATAGAGATGAAAATCTTAATGGGGAAATGAGTCTGACAATGTACATTTGTACATTTCCCACGATTTCCAGGGTGGGGACGAAGCATGAGTCAAAATTGCGATAGATTTATGAAATATTATATGCAAATGGAATGATGGGCTGAGCCTAAATGAACCAGAGCAGGAATAAAGAGGGATGGGAACAGCTGCAGTTTGGAAAACCTCCTATCTAACTAGATAGGTGGGGCAGATGCCATACTTTGCCTACATATTCTTAAGGATGGGAAGAGATCCTTCATCTCATTAAGATCTATCCCCATCTCTCTATGTGGGATGGTTCTTCTTATTACTTCCAGCAGTAAAATGGTCAATAAGGACATCCATCTTGCATTTTTAAAAAAATAAATGCTCTACTGTGGCTGGCAGTCTACCTTGTAGTCACCTAAGATGAATGTGTCTGGCTCTTTGGTCTCTGAATGCCCTGAATGGGAATGTTTTAAGAATGTAACATTATAATGAAGGTATGCTCAAAACAGTACAGCTCTCCGAGAAGACTGTCAGATGTAGAGTCAAATGGACCTAGGTTCCAATCCCAGCTCTGCTCCTTTCTACCTAACCTTTGGTAAATCAATTTGCCTCTATGAACTTCTATTTCCTCCTCTGCTAGAGAGGGGAAAACATTTATTAAGTATCTACAATGTGCCAGGTGCTATATCAAATGCTTTCTAGCATTAGCACTTTGATCTTCATTACAGCTCTGGGAGGTAGGTTAAGTGTTTTGAGGAGCACACAGCTAGTAAGGGTCAGAGGAAGGATTTGAACTCGGATCTTCCTGAGTTCAGTGTCCAGTGCCCCATGGACTGCACCATTTAGATGTAAAATGAGGGAGCTTAATTTAGGTGACCTCTAAGGTAATTTCCAACTACAAAGGATTAGTTTCTAAATCCCATGATCTGAAGATTTATCTGGCAGCCTTCTGCAAAGTGGATCGAAACAAAGACCTGGGATGTGGGGGAGACTATTAGGAGGCTCTAGATCAGCTGTTCTCAACCTGCGGGGCCACGAACCCTTCTGGGGTCAACAACCCTTTCACAGAGGTCGCCTAAGGCCATTGGAAAACACATATTTCCAATGGTCTTAGGAACCCAGATACCGCTCCCTTGTCTGTCTCCAGAAGGGTCCGCTCACATGCAGATACACCCACATACGAGTATTAGGCATTAGGAAGGTTGAGAACCACTGCTCTAAAGCAAATGCCCAGAAAAGAGGTTCTGAGACATAGAGACTTTTGCAAACTGTAAAATAAGAAAAATATCTAACATTTATACAGTGATTTAAGATTTGTGAAGCACTTTATAAACATAGTTTCATGTTATCTTCACAACAACCCTGGGGAGGTATTATTATGATTGTCATTTTACCAATGAGGAAACTGAGGCAGAATTTAAATGACTCACTTGGGGTCACAGCTAATAAATGTCTGAGGCTGGATTTGAACTCAGGTCTATCCTGACTCTAGGCCCAGCATTGTATCCACCATGTTACTTACGGTGAAAAGTGCAACGAAAAAGGGAGAGGAGGTAGATTGGAGCAGAAGAAAACAAGAAGGGTTGGAAAGTGATGGGAAGTGGGGGATGGAGGTGAGGGAGGAACTCAAGATCATTCCATGTAAGTCACTAAACAATAGCATATCATCGGTAGGAAATGTGAAGAACCAATCTAGTTTGGATCTTCACAATCTCCCGTCCTCCTTTCACTCTGCCCTATGGCTACAGCGGGGTCTCTAGGGCTTGGGGCTTTAGGGTCTAGGGTAAAAGACTAGGGGCAAGCTGCAAACTGCAGTGCAGTGAAAAGTGAGCTGATCACACTCAATTAACCCAAAAAAGGAAAGTAACCATGACAAAGGTGGGAAAAATGACATCACGGAGCACTCATGTGGGCCAATGGAATGTCTGAGAGAACAAAAGGAAAATTAACTGTGAGACCCCGAGGGCTGTCTCCAGCCTCCCTTCATTAGGCACCTGGCTGGACCCTTCCTGCCGAGTGGGGATGGGTGGCAGATTACAGTGTAGGCTGGAGGATATTATAGTGTAGGCTTGGGAACCCTGGACAGATCACTCCATGTCTACTTTCTCCTCTATAAAATAAGGGGATGCATTAGACTTGATAACCGGGAAGGTCCCTCCCAGCTCTGATACTCTGCAGCTGGACAGTTATGCCCTTGAAATCTTCCCCATCTTACCTTCTCTCCTTCTTCTTCCTTTACATACATACATACACACAATACCTTATCTTTCTGTTGGACAGAGTGCTAGACCTGGAGTCAGCAAGACTTGGGTCAGAATCCCTACTAGCTCTGGGAGTGACCCTGGCGAGTCTCTGTGCCTTGGTGTCTTCATCTATAAAATGGGGATTATGACCTCACAGGGGTAACATGAGGATAAAATGAAATAATATATGTAAAGTGCTTTGCACATTTTAAGTTGACTGATAAAGTGTTAGCTATAACAAGATACTTGTTGAATCGCACTGAGTCTAGAGACAGTTCTGTTGGCATGGAAGAGAACACTAAATCTGGCATCGGCAGACCCAGTTACCAGGGTTTAAGTTTCAGTTCTGCTGTGTCGTTTTGGGGAAACGATTTAGCCTAACAATCTCTAAAATGGGCTAACATTTTCTTGACCTACCTCACAAGGTTATGGTGGAAATCAAATACAGAAATAGACATAGAGATCTTTATAAATTGTAAAGTAATGATCATAATTGTTGTTCAGTTGTATCTGACTCTTTATGTCCTCATTTGGGGTTTTCTTGACAAAGATACTGGAGTGGTGTGCCATTTCCTTCTCCAGTTCATTTTACAGGTGGGTAAACTGAGGCAAGTAGGGTTACATGACTTGCCCAAGGTCACACAGCTAGTAAGTATTTGAGGCTAGATTTGAACTCAGGTCTTCCTGACTCCAGGTCCAGTGCTTTATCCACCTATCTGCCCTGTAATAATAATAATAGCTAGCATTTATATATTGCTTTAAGGTTTGCAAAATATTTTACAAATATCATCTCATTTTATCCTTACAACAACCCTGGGAGTTAAGTGCTATTATGAACTTCATTTTAGAGATGAGGAAATGGAGACTAAGAGAATTGAAGTGACTTGTCCAAGGTCACAAAGGTAAAAAGTATCTGAGGCTGGATTTGAACTCAGGTCTTTCTGACTCCACGTCCAGTGCTATCTTTGCTCCATGCCATCTACATACCTACAATTTACCAAGGAAATTATAAATGTCAACTCTTATAAGCTGTTATCTGCCCTAAAACCAACCTACTATGATAGAAGGTTTAGGAAAACATGGGTAAACAAGTCCTTCCTTATCCCCAGCTAGCTGGGTGACTGTCTAACTTTGAGCACTCTGAGGCAATTCTCTAAGTCTTAAAGTTACAAAAGATTTCTGAATATAGACCAGCATCAGAACAGGGAGGCTGGAGTTGGAAGGCATATTCGGGAGCCATCTAGATAGAGTCGCATTTGAACAAGGAATCCTCGCTGCAATCTACCCAACAAGTTGTCAACTGGTCTTTCCTTGAATACCTCTGGTAAGGGGAAGCTTACTACTTCCAGAGGCAGCCCTTTTTACTTTAGGAGGACTTTAATTGTTAGGAATCTTTTCCTGACAGTTAGGATAGCTAGTAGAGTGCTGAATTTGAGTCCAAATCTGTTCTCAAACACTTATTAGCTAATAGCAATTAAGTTCAAGACATTTTGTTCATACTTACAGATGACAAAGTATAGAACACTGAGACTGGAGTCAAGAAGACTCATTTTCCTGAATTCAAATCAGGCCTCAAATACTAACTAGCTGTGTGACCCTGAACAAGTCATTTAGCTCTGTTTGCCTCCGTTTCCTCATCTGTAAAATGAGCTGGAGAAGGAAATGGCAAATCACTGTAGTATCTTTGCCAAGAAAACCCCCAATGGGGTCACAAAGAGTCAGACTCGACTGAAAAGACTGGACAACAGCAGTAATATTGACCTTAAGGGAAGACATGGACAAACTGAAGCACGTCCAGAGCATGGCCACCAGAATGGTGAAGGGTCTTGAGTCCCTCCCATATGAGGATCATGTTTAGCCTGGAGAAGAATAGTCTGAGGTAACTTGAGAGCTTTCTTTAGTTACATGAAGGGCTCCACATAGAGGTGAGATTGGGCCTGTTCTGCTTGGACCCGGAGGACAGAGCCAGGAGCAGTTGGGAGAAGCTTCAAAGAGAGAAACTGAGGCTTGAGGGAAATGGGAAGGGGGGTGGGAGAGGAGAACAAGCACTTACTAAGTACCTACTATGTGCCAGGCTGTGAACTAAGTTCTTTATAAAGATCCCATTTGACTCTAACAACAATCCTGTGAGAACAAGCTTTGTTTTGGGCGGGCGTTTCTTTTTCTGAGTCCAGACTGATTTAATTGATAATGGGAACTCCTAGTGAGGAAACCCCTTCTTCAAATATAGAAGAGCACCTGCTTTGCATCTCAGAATTCTAGTGTTGTCTGGCTTGGAGAGGTTAAATGACATCTAGAATGACACAGCCAGTGTCCATCAGATATTGGGCTTGAGCCCAGGTTTTCTTGACCCAGGAGTTCTCTTTTTCTACTACACCATGCAACCCCTTGAGGTAAGCACTAGCTATTTTTAATCTCCATTTTACAGGTGGGGAAAATAGAGGCTCATGGAGGTTATAAATGGCTTTCTTGGGGTTACACAGCTAATAAATGTCTGAGGCAGATTTCAAGCCTAGTTCTATCTGACTTTTAATTGACTCAATGAGTTAGTGGTATTTTTTGTTTGAAATGAAATCCCATAACTTCAAACCTTTTTTATTACAAGCAAAAAATCTCTGCTTCATAACACAACTGCATCTTCTTTTCCCTCTGGCTTATTTCTGGCAGTATGAATTATAAAAAAAAGGAGCTGGGCAGTTTTGTGGAATTGGTCGTAACCTACAGGGGGCTGGCCAGATTCTGCAGAATGTATGGATCAGCTCCACAGTCAGTCTTGGACTGTTCCTGTGAAATCTGATAAATATTTGCAGCTGAACTCTAATCACCAGATCCTGGAGCAGAGATGACTCTCCCAAAGCAAAGGGTAGGAGGCAGCTTGGTGCCACAGAGAAGAGGCAACTATTTTTGGCATCGGAAGAGCCTGAGCTTGAATCTTGCTGAAGATAATCTAACTAATCTAACCTTCTTAACCTAATTTTTCTCATCTGTGAAATGAAGATAATAAGACATGTAAAGTGCATTGCAAACCTTAATGTGCTATATACATGCTTGCTGTTTGATTATTTTTAAAAGGTCTGCTTCATTCACATCTCCTCTGACTGTCATCCTCATAATCATCCTTCTGAGGATTGTTATTATTGTCCTGTTCAACCTTCTCTTCTCCAGGCAAAGTCATTTCAGTTCCTTAAATTGCAAATTGTATTTTTAAATCTTCCATTATTTTGATATGAGTTGCTAAGCCTATACTCACCACCTGGGCCAACAATCTTACCACTGGGAGTAGGGAGGAGAAAGGTTATCAGGGAAGAAGCCTAGAAAACTGTCTAGAAATATCATTGCCCAGAAGGGGAAACTGAGGCATGAAGCTAGCCAGTGACTGAGCAGAGGCCAGACTCTAGATATCTCATCTTTGAGTCTCATATAAGGAACTGAGACGGGCCTGAGACTATAGGGTTAGACAACAGAAGGGAAAATATTCTGTCTCCTCAGATTCTCAGCTGGGATTGAGAATTTCAAATCCTCTTTGAATGAAACAGAAAAGGGATTAAAAGAGAGAGAGAGAGAGAGAGAGAGAGAGAGAGAGAGAGAGAGAGAGATCAAGATATTAACCTGCTGAAACAGGACACTTCCACATAGAGATTAAATTCTTTCCTAAGCATTTTTTCATTATCATAAACATCTTAAAAATCCGTCCTTGCATCATAGGCTTCCTGGATTATGAATGGTTGGATGGGTGGCCTTATTTCAGAGACATGCATGTGCACGTGAGCACACACACATACTCATGCACACACAGAGACTTGAGAAGAAGAAGGCAAGTCTCTTGGGTGGAGGGGCTGCTGCTGGTTAAAGACAGAGAGGTCTGGAAAATCACTAATGTTTTTAGAGCTGAAGGAAACCTTGGGGATCATCTCCATAACTCCCACTCCCTCTCCTTTTATTTACAGGAAATCAGGCTGGATGTTTATTTGCTGGGTATGCTATAACAATGATTCCTTTTCTTACATGAGTTAGACTAAATGGAAGCTAAGGTCTCTTCCAGCTCTGAGATTCTGTAAAATTGAAAAGGGAGTTCACTTGTTTGAAATCAAACAGATGTTGGCAGGGCTAGGATTAGAACCCAGGGCTCCTGACTCTAGATTCAATGGTCTTTTACCAGTGTTGTGCCCCAACCTTCATTCATTCATTTCTTCATTCCAACCATCACTTACAAGCACTTACAAAGTACAGAGCACCATGATAGCTGCTAGGGGAGATAGAGAGACAGTCAATATCTGATCCTAGCTCTTACAAAGCTCACAGTCTAGCTGGATGGGATACAACATATATATACATATTTAAAACTATAATGCAAATCAGGGAATTGGGTGACAGGTTTATGAATTGTGAAGGCCTATAATTATGAAGGCCTATAATCTTTCTTATCTGGCCTGACTTTTCTGCTAAGGAGTCCCAGTTCTGTCATTGTCCCAGACACCTGCCTTATTCCTATCCTACCATATATTTGGGTTTCTCAGCCTCCATCCCTGTCTTGTCTCATCAAACATTGGTCTGGTCCCATCTCTAGCTCCCTTCTGAGCTCCATCACTCCTAGGCCTCAGTCTGATGGGAAAAGTCCCTGGACAAGTCTTAGGGCTAACCTTGACTGCACTGGGGTCTGACCAAACACCCAGAACTATTTCTCTTAACCAGAGTCATAATTAAGAATCTGGAGTCAATTTGCTTGAATTTGGAGGGAAGTGTGGGGTATCTTAAGGAGTCACTCTTGGGTGTGATTGAAGTAGATTGGAGAAAGAGGTCATGGAAGTTGAAAGGTTCAGGAACTAGGAGGCTAGGGTGTTCAAAGATGACAAGGACTGGGCCTGAGAAGACTATGAGCCAGTTATTGAACTTACTGGGGGGAAGAGGAAGAATGACCTGAGCTATCATAGATGACAAATAAAGATCTCTCTATCTGGAGGGGATGGGGTGACCTTGAAAGGAGGGAGGTGGTTGTGGAGTGATGCAGCAGAAAGAGAATCTGGAAGGAGTGAGGAGCAAGGAGTATGCCAGCCCCCACCTCCCCTTCTGTGTGTCCAGGATGTGAGAAGAGCAGCCAGACTTGGAGAGAGAATGCTAAGTGATGTGGTGTCTTCAGGAAAAAGCCTGGCTTTAGTGAGCACCGGAGGATGAGAGAAATGTGAGAGGAAGGGCTCTAGTATCATAGAATGAAAGCTGAGGAAGGAAGCTTGGAGATTAAATAATCCTGCCTCCTCATTTTACAGATACCTGAGGACCAGACAATTCAAGTGACTTGCCCAAGGCCACACAAGTAATGAGTGGCAGATGGGGGTTTGAAACTCAGGTCCTCTAGACTCCAATTCCAACAACATTGCTAATGCACTACAAATAAGGTTCTAAAGGGTACAGTGGAAGAAAACAGGGGAGGGAGTGTCCAGGGGAGGGCTAGGGCTGAATCTACTGTGAGGGAGTGGGGAAGGAGAAGGGTAGGTGGTTACAGAGGTCAGCATTGAGCTACTTCGGCATACTTCTAGCTGATCCTTTATTCCTCATGTGGTGTGGAATCCCAGACCAGGAGTGGAGGAGTTACACACTTACCCTCCCCAGACAATTGTAATAGTCATAGGAACCTGGAGTCAATGAGGAAGTGGGCTAATGGGGGGGAAAGTGGGGTGGTGACTATACCCCCCAAGTAGTACTAGTTGGGGGGAGGGAAAAGAGGGAAGCAGAGTTGGTGGAGGAGAGGAAGAGGTATAGGGTATCCCAAACTGGTACCTTGTCCCAGTAGCCTATACTGGTTCTGGCTAATGTTGTCATGTCTCTCAATTACTGTGGAAGAAAAGTTCCTTGAAAACTGTGTTTGAAGGTAGAAGACTTTGGAACATCATGGAACCCAGACCCTGGAGAGGCAACAGTGTAGTAGAGAGAGTTCTGGTTTTATAGTTACAGCATGATTGTGATGGTCATGGGGTCAGGGTGAGGGTCAGAAAGGGTATGGGCTAATGGGGGGTTGAGGTAGTAGCCTGGTACTGGGGTGAGGGGGCAGGATGAGGAAGGAAAAGAGAAGGGGAGGAGGGTAGTAATTGACAGGAGCTGGGTTCGAATCCCAGACCTTTTTCTTCTAGTGTGAGTTTGGGCAAACCCCTTCTTCTCTCTGGGTCTCAGTTTCCTCATCTGTAAAATGATACGGTAGGACTGGATGACCTTCTGAGGTCCCCTCTCACTCCAAGTCTATGATGCCTATGGTTTGGGATGCAGATAGATTCTGACAAATTTCCAGGTAGCAGATGGTTAGTGTTTCAGGTACTCTGAAAAAATAAAAGCTTACTGTGATTCCAGCTTGGACAACACACCTCACCCCTGCCGCCCAGTTTCCTCACAGAGAGTAAATAAGATTTAGACAGTGTTCTGGCCAGCCAGGAAAGCACTGTCTAAACACACAGTGGGGCCTGCTGGTCTGGTTCTGGTTTTCTGGTTGTCACTACTTGGCCAGGTGAACCCACTGACACTGAACAGGAATTTTCCATTTGCGTAGACCCCAGAGGCTTCACACTTTACTCTCTGTCTCTGATTCAGATCCAAGGCATTTTCAGCACTTCTTGTAAATTCTAGTTGCCAGTCTCCTCCCACACTTTCAACCACATCACCACTCCATCCCTACTGCTCAACTTTGCTTCAATCCTGCAAGGACTCTTCAGCTTCAGCTGTGTGCAGGGCGCTGTCCTAGGCACAGGGGGGAGCTAGGAGGTTAAATGAGACTTAGTCTCTCCAGCTACACACAATGGATAGTCTTTTTTAAAAAAGCCTCTTATATGAATCTTAGCACCGCTACTTTATCCCCACCGATGGAGAGGAAGAAAGGGCCCACAAAGGACTAATTCATTACCAAGTGGGAGTGGCCAGCCTCTCTATGCTTAGCTCAGCTAGATATAAATAAGCAGATACAATTTGTTACTGAGACTATACTGGAAACCCCTCCAGCTTGGTAGGACCTGCCAGAGTTTGTGCCATGCTGGCATAGCCCTTGAGAATGGTGGTATAGTGGGTAGGGTGTTGGACTTGTAATCAGGAACACCTGGGCTCAAATCCCACCTCAGACACACACTCGCTATGTGACCCTAGGCAAGTCCCTTAACCTCTCTGGGCCTATCTCCTCATCTGTAAATGAAGGGGTTGAATTCAGTAACCTCTGAGGTCCCTTTCAACTTTAAATCTGTGTTTCTATGAATCCAGAGTCACTCCTGTTACATGATGTCAGCGTGGATAACCAATGGATAGCCTAAATATTCCATTGGTCTCTTTGAAATGTCAAGGGAAATCAGAGAAGAACCACTGACATCACGGAGTCATGTCTTGACTCGCTCGTGAATTGGGCTTAACTGAGGCAGAACTGCACAAATTTCTCAGCCTCATTCTTTCTTCCAGAGTCATCAAAGTCCAGTGGCAGGACAAAAGTTGGAAGACATGGGCATCTTTGATGTCTGACCAAGCTTTAAGTGTCCCACAGTGCCTGCTTCAGCTGCCTTCATGGCTGTTAAAACAAATTGCTCTTATCTCCCCATTCTGCTGGGGAAAGTCTCCACATTCTTGGAGTGCAGATTCTCCCAACTCACTAACACGTTTGAGGCCTGTCAGTTTCCCTTAACCTGACTTAGTCCGTTTGACTGGGATGTAGCTGCTGCACATGCTACGTTTCTTGGAGCCGCAGGTGAGAGCAGGGTGAAGGAATTTGCCCTGTGAGATCTTCCTTGCCCCAGCTTTCCCTCTTTTTCACGGAAGTCCTGATCAGCACCGTGGAGAACAGGATCTTCCAACAATTTAATCCTAGGCCCATTTCCTTTCATTTGGAGTACAGCAATCCAGATTAGCTTTGTCCTGTGTGAATGGATACAGCAGGTAAGAGGGGAAAAAATTCTTTGACTTAAAGGAAAAATGTTTACCACCTGGCACATTTACCTTAATACTTTCCATAATCAGTTATGGTCCAGGTACAAGTTCTTGGAATGCATCTGGCCTGCCCATGAGCACTTAGAACTTCCTACAACAATGTTGCAGGCATTGGAAACCCACAGAAGAGTCTCATCTACCAGACTGCAAACCTTATGAGGACAGGCATCAGGTCTGACTTATTTCAGAAGGCCTCACTGCTCCCAGTACAGTGCTAAGAACACAGTAGCCATTCTGTAACTGTTGAATGAGAACCACCTGACAATTGCAGAGTGCTTTACAGTTTATAAAGCACCTGGCATACATGAACTCACCTGAGTCACTCACATGGAGGTAGGAACCATGAGTAATATTATCTCATTTTACCAATTAGGACACTGAGGCTCAGGGATGTTAAGTGATCTGTCCATGGTCACACAACCATTAAGTGTCTGAAAGAGATTTTTGACCCAGGCCTTCCTGACTTTAAAGTTAATACTCTAACTGCTGTTATGCTGTCCCCTTTTCAATTCAATATGCCCAAATGCAACTAGAATATTTTTCTCTATATCTGTTCAGTCATTTTCCAGTTGTATCTGACTCTTTGTGACATCATTAGGGGCTTTCTTGGCAAAGATACTGGAAAGGTTTGCCATTTCCTTCTCCAATTCATTTTTACAGATGAGGAAACTGAGGCAAGTAGGGTTAAGTGACTTGCCCAGGGTCACATATCCAGTAAGTGTCTGAGGCAGGATGTGAACTCAAAAACATGAGTCTTCCTGATTCCCAGCTCAATGTTTTATCCACTGCTCCACCTGGCTGCCCTTTTCTACACCTACCCTTCCCCCAAATTTCCCTAATTCTATTGAGGGCCCCACCGTCCTCCCATCCCCCTAGATTCACAGCCTCAGAGTCCTCTTTAGTTCTTTTCTTTCCCCCTCATTCAGACAGCTGGGCCAGGAATCAGGAGTGCAAATTTGGCCTCAGACACTTACTAGCTGTGTGACTGTGGGCAAGTCACTTGACCTCTGATTTCCTCATCAGTTAAAATGGGGATAATAATAACATCTGCCTCCCAGGGTTGTCATGAGGGTCCAATAAGATAATATTTGTAAAGTACTTAATATTTAAAGTATTTGACATATAGTAAGTACTATATAAATGTTTTAAATTATTTAATAAATTTAATTAAATATTCAAAATATTTATTAATAAATATTATTTAATTGACAAATTCTGTCGCTCATATCTTGTCACCAACCCTCCCTTTCTCCTCACTCATACAGTCATTGCCCCTAGAACAGGCCTTCATTTCCTCTTACCCCAATTATTTCAGTAGCCTCCTGTCTGGTCTGCTTGCCTCAAGTCCCTCCCTACTCCAATTCATCTCCACACAGCCACCAACATAATCTGCAGGAACAGGTGTGACCGTGCCACCTTCCTACTTCAAAACTTTCCTTTGTGGTGACTCTTTCATCTCTAGAATCAACTTCAAACCCCTCACACTGTTCTAAGGACTCCCATCTACCTGTCTAGCCTTATTCTCCATTATTCATTCCCCTTTGTGTATCCTATGATCCAACCAAACTGGACTGACTACTTTCTATTCCCTGAACATGCTGCCTCCTGTCTCCAGACATTCACACACACCTAAAAGCCTAAATGGATCTCTTTCCTCATGTCTACTTTTTAGAATCATCATTTCCTTTCATGACTCAGCCCAGGTGTCACCCACTCATGAAAAGCCTCTCTGATCCCCTCCTCACCCTCCCCATTGGTATCTTCTTCCTCCTAAAATATTCCCAGGGCACTTGACTGATTGTTTTCTTTGTCCTTATCACTCCTCAGTCCCATCGGATTTTATCTAGGTTATATCAGCCCCGTAGAATGCAAGCTTGAGGAGGGCAAGGCTTGTTTTGTTTTGCTCTCTAAATCCCCAGTGTCTCTGGGAGACAATAGGAAGATAGTAGTGTACATGGTCTGTTATTTATGTTTATTGAACATGAGCCTCATTTTATATTGCTTCCTTTTGAAGACAATTCCCGTCATCCTAGTTTCTTGTCCCAGGATGTACCATTCTAGCTATGCTCCTGTGCCTTTGCACAGATGATCACCCGTGTCTGGACCGTCCTTTGTCCTTACCTCTGCTGTAGAGAATCTCTAGCTTCCTTCACAAAGGAGCTCAGGCATCAATTCTACATAGACCTTTCCTAGTTTTTCTATTTATCAGTACTCTCTACCTCTTGACAAACTTTAAAGTTCTGTATAAATTTTAGCTATTGTTAACATCATCACTATTATTGAAGAGGTGCCCAAAGAGGGTTAGGGCTGCCTGAGACCCCAAAATACCAACATGCCTGGTCCTGCTGAAAGAATTCCACTCAAGTCTTCTCAGCCAAGGAAAAAGTAAAGTTTATTGGAAGTTCAAGTTCATTATGTGAGGTGCAAGGCCATTTCATGGTGCTCTCACAGAGCAAGTCTCTACTAAGCTAGTCTAAGGCACTCTTACACAGAGCAAGTTGGTGCCAAGCTATTCCATGGTGCTCTCGCACCACATGGAGGGAAGATGGGATTCTATATACAGAAAGGTTGTGGGAGGAATCTAGGGGTAGTCCAGAAAAGGAGATTGGGGAGGGTCTTTAGAAGGAGTCAGATGAGGTCAGACTC
>CM053595.1:147418619-147431431 GCA_028646575.1 Pseudocheirus occidentalis | reverse complement strand
GACTCCAGTAATGAGTGATTAAGGGTGGGAAGTTGCTGGAGGCTACCTGGAGACCATAGACAATGGTGGGCCAGGGCAATTCAAGAGTGGGAAACTATTGGAACAAAGGGGGCTAAAGACTTGGGCAGAGCCACAACTTAAGGCTCATGACGTCAGGCAAATGTCTTCCCTGGGAAGTTTTACTTTCCCAGAGCCTGTACCTCAAAGAATCAAGGAGGGCTCAAAAAGTGTGGGGGGGGGTGGAGGGGAGTCCCAGAGCCTGCACCTCATGATTATAACTAACTACCTATTTTGTATTTACTTACCTCGTCCATCTTCCCTATGCCCCCTATTAGAATGTAAACTCACTGAGGTCAGGGACTATTTTGCTTTTGTCTTTCATATTTTCAGGCCCTAGCATAGTGTTTAGCCCCTACTGGTATAGTGTCTAGGGTGCTATATTTAAAGTCAGGAAGATCTGAATTCACTCCTATCTCAGATACTAATTTAGCCACGCATCATTTAAGATGAAATCATTTCCAGTTAAAACACAACTCTACAAGCCTCAGGATGGAAGATGTCTACATTCAGAGAAAGATCCAGAAAGATCAGAGTTTAAAAGGAGACTGAAGCATTGCATGCTATCATTCTTTTCTATATCTGGCTTTTGTTTCTCTTTTCTCATTGTTCACTCCATTGGCTCTAACACCTATACAACCAGACTATTGTATAATGTGAAAGAGTTTGCAGATCCTATACATGACTGTATGCCACCATGGCAGGGGTGGGGGAGAAAAATCTGAAACTTAAATGATTCTGGAACTGAATCTTGTAAACTAAAAGTAAACAAAGAAGTCAGTTTTAAAAAAAGATTAAATCATTTAATCTCTCCAGGTCTCAGTTTCCTCATCAGCAAAATGATAATGTTGGATTAAATGACCTCTACAACCACTTCCTATCAGTTATTCTTATGATTCCCCTCCCCCCCCAAAAGAAAAAAAGTATTCTTATGATCCTATGAACCTCTCCATCGGCTGAGAGAAATGATGATTAAGAGTCAATGATTTGGGGATATCCAGAGTTCTCCCCTTTTTCTAAAGTCCTGATTTTAAAAAGCTCATTCTCTTGAAGGACATTGCTGATAATGAGATTGGACTAACTTTCTTATTCAGACCCCACCCAAGTGGAGTAATCTTGGTGTTAGGTTCAGGCTTGGGTAGGGCATACATTCTTTGAATATATTGCCCAAGGGAGGATGGTGGGGGACTAGGTGTGTGTGTGTGTGTGTGTGTGTGTGTGTGTGTGTGTGTGTCTGGGGTGGGGCGGATGGTGGTGGTCTGGGTATAGAGATAAATCTGTTGGTCCAAAGGTGACATGATGTCACTCTCAGCCCCTTACTGAACACCTAATCTTTGAAGTTGATAATCATTAAATATCCAATTTATCCAAAGTCTGAATTAATCAAACAGACTGCTTTGCTTTAAAATGTCCTTTCCCGTGCCGGCAACTTGAAAGACCAGATAAGATCGAGACTAGATATTTCTCCCCTTTTGTGACAGATTGCTTGGAAAGTCAGAAATTCTCTCTGAGACACATTCCAGATAGGGAAGACAGAGACATCCTGAGAATGTACATCTCCACTATCTTGTCATTTGTCCTGTATTCTTGTGGACATCATAAATCTGAGGGACACAAACGTCTTGGGATTGTGCAAAAACATATAAAATCTTTGTTAAATCTTGTATCAGTCAGAACTTAAGGTCTGACTCTGTGTACATGTATTAGCTAACTTTCTTTTATTTCTTTTTGGAGGAGGAAGGCAGGGCAATTGGGGTTGTTATTTGCCCAAGGTCACAGGGCTAGTGAATGTTAAGTGTCTGAGGTTGGATTTGAACTCAGGTCCTCTTGATTCCAGGGCTCATGCTCTATTCACTGTGCCACCTAGCCACCCCTATTACCTAACTTTAAGGGAATAAATTAATAATTGTATATCAACTAACTTGTTTGCTTCCTTTAACCAAACTTGTGAGGTTAACAAAGGGTATATAAATTGTGAGCCACCACCATGATTGTCTTTGGTCTTAAAGAGAGACAGCCAAATGATCATACTTTTAATAATAACATGCTGGCCTTATTAATAAAGTGATTAAATTACCCAGAAACTATGTCTCTGGAGCCTTTTTGATGATTGCATTGGCCCTTCCTTTAGCAAAGGCTCAGGAGGGTGTTATATGCTTGTCTCTGGGCCTCATATCCTCCCTCATGCACCATTGACTCTTTGGAAGCTCTAGGTCCCTTCAAAGCTCAGCTCAAGCACTAAGGGCCCTCCTCGATCCTCCCAGTTGTTAACTCCTTCTCCCCAGTGGGATTACTTTTAATTTTGAATTAAACCTGTAATTTCATTTGCATGGGGAACTCCCAATGAGGAAACTCCTTACATAACTATAGATCATGTTTTAGATGCCTGTCACTCCTCTTGGCAATAATCTTAAAAGTTGTCTGGGTCCTGAGAAACTGATGTAATTGAGCAGCCAGCCAGTCAATGTTCTTCAGAGGCAGAATTTGAACCCAGGTCTTCCTGAATCTGAGGACAGCTTTCTAACCAGTGTGCATCTTTGCCTCTCACTTTGTATTAACTTTGCTTGAATTATTTGCCTCCTTGTTGAATTTCCCCACAGGATGTAAGTTTCTTTTGACCAAAAGGGGGGTAAAGGTGCTCTATCATTTTTTTCTTTTGTGTCCCTAGGACCTAGAATGATGTCTTATGCACACTAGGCACTTAGGGTTGTAGGTAGGCTTGTAGATTTAAAGCTGAAAAGAAACTTAGCGGACATCCAGACCAGATCAGTCATTTTATGGATGGGTTCGCTGAGGCTCAGAAAGGGTAAGTAACTTGTAGGAGGGCAAATGTAAAGAATGTATGAGGTGAAATGCCTGCCTTATTCTTACCTCCTGGCAGTTTCTTCATCACAGTGAGGAACGTGATCATATCCTTAATCTCTCAGTGAAGAAACCAAAGGATATGGTTCAACTTCACCTCTCTGAGACTGTTTCCCACTAGGAAAATGCGGGATTTGGCTTAAATCACAGGCTTCTAGGTCGAGATCAAAAAGGGATCTCAAGAGACCACCTAGATCCTTCATTTCCCAGGGGAGGAGGGGCAGAAAGGAAAAGGGTGGTGATTTGGCCAAAATTTCACACGTCCTAAGTGTCAGAGCCCGCCCCGCTCCCCCGATCCCCGCAGTGATGCCGGGGGTCCCTTCCAGTCCTGGC
The DNA here is from genome assembly GCA_028646575.1 of Pseudocheirus occidentalis. Taxonomy (NCBI): domain Eukaryota; kingdom Metazoa; phylum Chordata; class Mammalia; order Diprotodontia; family Pseudocheiridae; genus Pseudocheirus; species Pseudocheirus occidentalis. The sequence goes on along the minus strand of CM053595.1, from coordinate 147,428,179 downwards.
ATTTCGTCTGATTCTCTAATTCTCTGGAAGGGTGACTAGAGCACGTGACAGCTTGCTATCACCACCAGCGGAGCTGTTACTGGAGGGCTCTAACACAAACCCTGATTTCTGAACAGAAATAAAATTCGGCTTGTTTCTATTTATGCCCCATCGTTAGTACTGCACCTGCAGCTGGTTACCAAATCCTGTCGTTTCAGGGATCACTGTCTCACTCCCAATCTCTGATCCTTTGATCTTCTGGCGTCTGCCCCTTCCTTCCTGTCCTTGCCGCGGATCTAAGCATTTCCCACCTGCACTTTGGGCTGCTTCTCCTCCCCACCTCACTTCTGTTAAAATGATCTCTCCTTTGGTTTGGTCTCCATATGCTGCTTCAAAACCTTTTTTTTTTTTTTTACCAGCCCCCATCCTTGGCCAGCTCCCAGTGGTTTCTTTTGCTATCACGTGGTGTATTCACCCTGATTAGAATGATAGAATCAGAGAAATTCTAGGGCTGTAAAGGCTCTTAGGGATCTATCATCTAATCTAATCCCATTAGTTTCCTGTTAAGGAAACTGAGGTGGGGAAAGGTGAAATAATATGTGTAAGCAAGGCACACAAATTAGTGGCAAAGCTGGTACTAACACTCAAGAAGGAAAGAAGGAAAGAAAAGAAGGAAAAGTAGAAAGGAAGGAAGGAGGCATTTATTAAGTACCTACTATGTGCCAGTACTTTACAAATATTGTCTGATTTTTATCCTCAGAACAACCCTAGGAGATGGACGCTATTATTCTTCCTATTTTACAGTTGAGGAAACTGAGTCAGATAACGGTTAAGTCACTTGTCCAGGGTCACACAGCTAGTAAATGTCTGAGGTTGGATTTCCTGATTATAATGCCCATACTCTTTACATTGTTTTGAATAATGCTCAGCATAGTCCTCTGAACAATTTGATGGATGACATTCTTCGCATGTGACATTTTGTCTCTTCTTGCCATGCCTTTGCTGTCTCTCATGCCTGGAATATACCATCTCCTCTTATCTTCCTCTTTGAAATCTCTGCCTTCCTTCAAAGCTCAGCTCAAACACCATTGCCTCTATTGAACTTTGCCTTATCTTCCCAATTGCTGGTACCTCTGCCCTTGAATTACCATATATTTACTTTGTTTATATTCTGTATGGACATATCTGTGTACATTTTGCTTCTCCAAATAAAATGTAAGCTCCTTGAGGGTAGAGATGGGTTTTTTTTCTTTGTCTCCCTAGTACCTACCATGGTGCCTAGCACATAGTAGGTGCTTAATAAACTAAAGAATAGATACTGATTGATAGAATTAATGAAGTAATATATATTGTAAAGAATGTTAGATTTGGAGTAGGAAGACCTGGGTTTGAATAGTAGGTCTGTTACTATATGTGTGAACTTGGGTAAGTCACAATGTCTCTGGGCCTCAGTTTCCTCACCTGTGTAATGGGAGGTTAGAACCAGTTAACCTGAAAGGTCCCAACATCTAGGCTCCTATGATTTTTTGAAAATGATGATGATTGTGGTAGCTGGTTAGGTCCACTTGTATCTGAGGATAGTATCTCATCATTGTTAATAGTAATGGGTGATCACCCACGATTACCTTCATGCCATGATAAGGAATCAGAGTAAGACTTTTGTCTAGAGGAAGGACTCCAGTCTGCTAGATACCAGTTATGGATATTTTAATAATGTTTTGAGTAGCTAGGTGGTGCAGTGGATAAAGTACTAGGCTTGGAATCAGGAAGACTCTTCTTCCAGAGTTCAATTCTCACCTCAGATACTTACCAGTTGTGTGACCTTGGACAAATCACTTAATCCTGTTTGCCTCAGTCTCCTCATCTGTAAGTTGAGCTGGAGAAGGAAATGGCAAGCCACTCCAATATCTTGGCATAGAAAACTCCACATGGGATCATGAAGAGCCAGACACAATGAAAAAGCCACTGAATAAAAGTAGCAAGCACAATGAAGATGTTAAAGATCTCAGAAACCAACAAAACTTTGACAGCAAGCTTTTGATCTCCTTGTCAGATGGAAAGAATTATCAGCCAAGGGAAATTATGATTTAGAATAGAAACTCATTTATAAAACCCTCTAGAGAATGATGACAGAAGACCACTGTGAAAAGCAGTAAAAGTAAAAATAAGCATGGAGAAAGCTTGGCATGTGACATGCCCCCACCCCCATCACATAGTTCCAAGAGTTGTCAAAGATGAACCTGGCAGGAAGACAATAAAGAGATGGGAAATCAAACTGCCGTGTCAGCATTTCATAATGCTTTATTTTCATCCTCAGTGACAAGAGAAGCACCATATTTAGATCTTAACACTTCGGTCCTTGATGTACAAGGAAATCACAATAGCATTTAAGAAGATGAAGTCAGGAAGAGTAGCTGAACTAAAACAAACATCCCCTGAGAAAATCTATGTACAACGTGATATAATCTTAAAAACATTGAGGATTTGTTTTACAAGATAATTTGTGGGAAAGGGGGAAAAAATATCAAAATAATGGAAAAATCATAGATTATAGTAGCCAAAAACAGTGATTGAGAGAGGATCCAAAATTGCTGATTCCTATACCTGCCTTTTCATCTTTATGACATATGAGAATGGTCTATATGCAAATGGAGGGCATCCTTGATGAAGATAGGAGAAGGGAGCAGGTAAGCTTGTACGAACCATTTCCTACAGCAAACTTCATGTTTTTATTCATATAATTGTCATATAATTGTGCATTCATAGAATGCACAAGTCCACTGTATTTATTTTTTTGTTGATCACCAAAAAAATGCATCTGGGAGAGTGGCAAGTAATCATGCAGGAAAAATAGCATTACGGAGGACAAGTAATTCACAAGACGGAATATACAAGGAGGGAGCCAGAAATAAAATTGGTGGCCTAAGATGTCTATATATAAACATACAAATTATGGGTAATACGCAAAAGATTGTAATGCCAGGAAGCAAATTTAACCGCATTATTGCTGAGACTCATCCGGACTAACAGAAAGCTATGAAAGGGATATCTCCATAGCAGGGAGTGTAGTTAAACTCTGCTTATATCACCCTCTCCATCACCTCCCTAGCTGGTGGTTGAATGAATGTCTCAGGCCTTACCCACAAAGTTTGGGCTGAAAGAGCCAAAGAGTATGTAGATGATCGGGGAGTAAGTGGGGTGAGGGAGAGGGATGACAAAGTTGGGGTTGTAGGATTTTTGAAAAGATAAAAAAACAAGCAGGGAAAGAAAAGACAAGAGAATGATGGGCATAAGAGGAGTCTTTTCTTATGCCTAGTCATACCCTTGAACCCAACTTATAATATCACTAGTGATAAGCAAGCATCAAGGAATGACTAAGGTCCCAAACAGCCCCACTGATGAGCAAGATAGATCCGAAGGCAGTCAGAGAGTAAATTGTTTCCAATGATATGATTCTCAGCAATAAAAAGTAGATGAGAGACAGCCTGGGTCCTGAGTCCCCCCACCCCTAAACTGACTGGGCATTGACCTTAGAGGATAGTTGGCTGAGAGTAGAAGAGCTTTGAGGGAACCCTACTTGACATCAATTTCTGGCAAAGTTCCATTATTGAAGAACCTGTAAGCATTTAGCTAGGGAAACAGAAATTATTAAGAGCTAAGCATTGCTTTTTCAAGTACTGGCCATGCCAGATTAATTTTTGACATGGCAACTAGATTGCTAGGTCATTAGAATGTTACAGACATAACATACCTGGACTTCAACAGAGAATCTTACAGTTTTTCATGTTATTTTTGTGGACAAGATAAATAGAGGTGGGTTAGGCAATAGTGTAGTTAGGTGGCTTTAGAACTAGTTAAATGACTGGTTAGTTGTCATTCATTGACCAATGTCAAGTTAGAGGGAAGTTCTGGTAGGGTGTCACAGGGATCTGTCCTTCACCCCGTGCTATTTGGCAATCTTATCAGTGTTGGGATAAAAGCTTCTATGGCATTTTTATCAGATATGTAGATTGACAAAGTATTGAGGGAAAGCTAATAGGCCAAACGACTGTTGGGATGCCAAAAAAAAATCCCCAAAGAATAAAATAATGGGTCAAATCTAATAAACCAAAATATAATGGGGATAAACATAAAGTGTTTCACTTGGATTCAAAAGTCAGCTTCACAAGTATGAGATGGAGAGGTATGGCTGGGCTGGACAAAAAAACATATGAAAAAGATCTAGGGGGTTTTGGTGGACTACAGGTTCCATACGAGTCAGCTGTGCGACATCGAAGCCCCAAAGGAGAATGCGGGCTAATCTGAGGCACAGGGTCCAATAACAAGGGAGGGGCACTTTTTCCTGGTCAGACCACACGTGCAGTATGATATTCAATTCTTGGTAGTAGGGACAATTGGAAGGATATGAAAAAAGCATATGAACAAGATGTAAGTTGTCAAGAGATGACTCACCTGGGCATTGAGGGGAATGGAAACTTGGCCATATGAGAACTGGTAGTGAGAGATGACAGCTTGGAGAAGAGAAAACTTGAGGGGTAAATGATTGCTGTCTTTAAAGAGCTGACATGTATATGAGGGTCCCTAGCCTGTGTGGCTCCAGAGGACAGAACTTGGGCTAGTGGGTAGAAGTTGCAAGAAGACCAGTAAGAGAGGGAAGGAAAAAGCTATCCTCACAGTTTTTTCAGTCATTTTTCAGTCATGTCCAAATCTTCATGACCCCATTTGGGGGTTTCTTGGCCAAGGCACTGGAATGGCTTGCCATTTCCTTCTCCAGTTCATTTTACAGGTGAGGAAACTGAGGCAGAGTTAAGTGATTTGCCCAGGATCACATAGTTAGTAAACATCTGAGGCTGGATTTGAACTCAGGTCCTCCTGATTCCAGGGTGAGCACTCTATCCATTGTGCCCTCTAGATGCCCCATTCTAACAATTAGAGTTACCCTAAAGCAGAATGAGCTGCCTCAAGAGGAAGTAAGTTCCCTCTCGTGAGGGTTTTCTTTTATGAATACATGTATATATTTATGTATCTATCTATCTACTCATTTGCTGATTCATTTATTTCTGTGCATATATGTATGCATTTTCACTAAGTTTTTCAAACAAAGGTTGGACAGTGTTGCAATAGGAATTCAAGTTCAAGTAAAGGTTAGACCAGATCATCTCTGAGCTTCCTTTCAGTTCTGAGATTTGGTGATTTTCACTCTTGCTCAGTTCCCTGTTTGACTTAGGGGAACATGTTTTGTCTTTTTTGCTACTGTTAACACTTTTTATTCAAAACCTCTTCTCATTTCTCTTTTCACAGGGCTGGTGGCTTCCAGGGAGAGAAAACTTTGAATGAAAAGCTTGAAAAGAAGCTTTTGCCCAACACTGTAGGCCTATGATATGGAGGACACCAAAGTGTGGAGTGAACAGTTTGGTTGGGGTGGCCTGTAGACCCATTCAAGAAGGATGACATAACCAGATAATCTCTGTGGCTTCAGTTCAATACGAGGCCAGAGAAGGCAGAGATCAATATGAACTAGAGTTGTCAGGGAAGTCCCTTTGGAGGAGATGGGACCTGAAGGGGGCATCCAGGGGTTGTTTGTTTGACTCTTCCTGGGGCCATAGATTCATGTTCTCATGGAATCTCAGGATTGGAAGGGATATCTTGATCTAAACACACAACCTCCATAATAATCCCCCCAATAGCATCCAACTTCTATTAAACCCTTTACATTTGCTTCAGGATGGGAGCCTCCTGGGCTTCAGTGTCCTGGAAGGAGCACTGGACTTGAAATGAGAGAATCTGAGTTCTTGTCCTTCCCCCCCTCTAATTAGCTGAATGACTTTGGCCAAATCCCTTAACTTCTCTGGGCCTTAGCTCACCCATTTGCACAATGAAGCAGCTAGGTGGTCTCTAGTTGGCCTTACATAGGCATGAACTGACTTTGTGTGTTGAGTTTTATCACCTCTACATTAGGAGCTGGGTGGAATGCTTCATCATCCTGAAATCATGATTGGTCATTAAACCGATCAGCATTCTTAAGTCTTTGCCAACTGGGAAAATCTCTGACTTTCCTTGTCTAGTCTTATTCTGACCAGCAAATTGTCTGTTCCCCGGTCACAGCCCTTCTTCCTGCCAGGAACTCCTAGCTTCTGGCCCAATCTCTTTCCATAATCTTCCGTGTTTGTAAGAAAATCCCAAGATGATTTCTGAGAAACTTGGAAAGACTCATACCAACTGATACAGAGTGAAGTGAGCAGAACCAGGAGAAAAATGTCTTCAATAACAACATTGTAAAGAAAAACAACTTTGAAAGATGTAAGAATTCTGATTAATGTAATAACTAATCATGATTCCAGATCAATTGATGATAAAGGTGACCTACCTTCGGACAAAAAGGTGAAGGATTCAGGGTGCAGAATAAGACATACATTTGTGGACCTGGCCAATGTGGGAATTTGTTTGCTCTCCTGCGATTATCTGTTACTAGGTAGAGAGAGAGAGAGAGAGAGAGAAGAAGAAGAAGAAGAAGGGAGGGAGAGAGAGAGAGAGAGAGGGAGGGAGGGAGAAAGAGAAAGTAAAATTCAATAAAAGTTATTTTAAAAATTTAGAGCCAGAGGGAACTAGGACTAGTGAGAAGAAATTCCTGGGAGTTCTATTTCACCTTAAAAATAAGGAGGAACTTGATAACAAATACAACTGTCCAAAAATGGAGCAAGCTGCCTCACAGCATAATGAGCTCCCTATCACTAAAAGTGTTCCTACAGAGTCAGGATCACTAATCATCCAGGATGTTGTAGAAGGTATTCACGCTCTGGGTGGGAGGTTGAACTTGACAGCAACTAATTAAGCTCCCTTCTCATGCTAAGATAGTGTTCTATCCTCATTCCTTCTTGTTCTTGAACTTCTGATATTTTATCCCACAGAGAGGGAAGCTGGGGATCAGAAGAGCTCAGAGGGATAGACAGTTTCAGGATCTCTCCACACCTTTCTGGGCATTACTGTTGTTACTGTTGCTTCTCCTGCTAGACCAGGGACCAAGGTTACACATCTCTCCAGGTATTCTCTCTGGCTGTGTCACAGGTGTTGTGGACTCCACATTTGACAGCTAAAGAGCTTTAGATGAAGAAAGGACCTGACAAACTAAACAAGTTTTTCTCATTGGTCATATTCAAAAAAGGACGTCTCATTTTGTGTGTTGAGTTTCCTCATCTCTATATTAGGAGCTGGGTGGCATGCTTCATAATGGTCCCCTGAAATCATGATTGGACGTTGAGCTGATCAGCATTCTTAAGTCTTTCCCAACTGGGGAAATCTCTGATTTTCCTTGTCTAGTCTTATTTTGACCAACAGGTTGTCTGTTCCCCAGCCATATCCCTTCCTCTTGCTGGGTATGTTTCTGGACTGCTCCCTCTCTATAATCTTCCATGCCTGTATCTTTTCTGCTGCCCAGAAGCTTTCAGGTGAGAAGTTTCCTGTCTCCTGCTGATTAGTACCTCCCTGCCAGTGACATGAGGGCTGGGAAGCCAGGCAGACCTAACTGAGAAGGATGGCTATCCTCCCTATTAAACACCTCAGCAGCCTCCAGCCTCCTCAGTCTCTTATATTTTACTCCTGGACAGGTACTCTTCAATCAGTGACACTGACTTTCTTGCTGTTCCACTAACAAGAGACAAAGAGCTCTGGGTATTCTTGCTGACTGTCCCCATGCCTGGAACGATCTCCCTCTTCTGCCTTGACTATTGACCTCCTTGGTTTCCTGTACGTCCCCACTAAAACTTTACCTTCTACAGGAAGTGTTCCCTAACCTCTCTTAACATTAGTGTATTCTTTCTATTAATCATTTCCTATTTGTCCTGTGTATGACTTGCTTTGTATACATTTGTTTTCGTGTTGTCTCCCTCATTAGATTGTAAGCTCCTTCAGGGCAGGGGCTGGTTTTGTTTTATTTTGTTTTGTTTTTTTGCCTCTTTTTGTATCCACAATTCTTAGCACAGTGCCTAGCATATAGTAGGTGCTTCGAAAATGTTTTCTTTTTGATTGATTGATTGATTTGATTTGATTTGATTTTGATTAATCTCCAAGATGAGACAGCCACTACCTTGGAACTGTTTGATTTACCCAGAATCTTGGACCCAGGAGCCTCCAGAAAGAGAGATTATCATACTTGAGATTCTCTGGTGACATTCTTGGTTATGTGGCTTCTCTGGTCTTTCTAGACTCCCTGAGGGGTTAGTCTCCATGGCAGTGTAGGTCCTGGGTCCAATGTGGGGGTGGGGTAGGGACTCTTATGGAGCTGTCCCAATAGCACCTTTTCCTTATTGTCCCTGCCTCCCTTTCTCTTTAGTATCTCTAATGTGGCCTTCCCTTTCATACTTTTCCTTATACACTCCAAATAAAAGGACTATTGCTTTCAGCCTTGACTGGCTTATCTGATTCTTCTGCAATGCCCCTTTCATCCCTAGCAACAGATTCTGATATTAAGAGACCGTAAGTAGGCCCTATTAGCCCCAAGAAGTCTATATTCTTGGGAGAATTTAAACTAGTATAAAGACCAAGGAAGATTGTCTTTACCATCTAAAAAGAACTCATACAGCCCTAACTAACCTTACTTTATAACTGGGGAAGGAAGGGGACAGGGAGAGACAGAGAGAGAGAGAAAGAGAGAGACAGAGAGACAGAGACAGAGAGACACAGAGAGAGATAGAGAGACAGAGAGACATGGAGAGACACATAGAGACAGAGGGAGAGAGAGACAGATATGGAGAGACAGACAGAGAGATAGAGAGACAGACAGACATGAAGAGACAGACATATACAGAGAGACAGAGGGAGAGAAAGAGAGAGACAGACGTGGAGAGACAGAAAGGGCTAGGGAGAGAGAGAGAAGAACACAGAGAGACAGATAGGGAGAGATAGAGAGGCAGAGAGAGAGAGAAAGAGGGAGAGAGAGGAGAAAGAGAGAGAAGGAAAGAGAGACACAGAGACATAGAGTCTGAGACACAGAGAGACAGAAAAAGAGACATAATTAGTAATAACAGCTAACATTTATGGAGCACTTACTATGTTCTAGGGCAGGGACTCTACAAATATTATATCATTTGATTCTTACAATCATCCCGGGAGCTAAGGGCAATTAATATCCTAATTTTACAGATGAGGAAACCAAGGCCAAAGAGGATGAAACTTGCCAAGGGTCCCACAGCTGGTAAATGTCTGAAGTCAGACTTGAAATGGGCCTTCCTGACTCCAGCCCTAATGCCACCAAGTCTCTCCCAGAAGAAGAAGGAAATGAGGATGGAACAGTCTGAGAGTTAGCAAGGAGCTTAATTAGAGGCTGTCAAGTTCAACCTCCCACCCAGGATATGAATATCGTCTGCAATATTCTTGATGATTTAGTGATCCTGTTTCTGTCGGAACACTTTTAGAGATGGGGAGCTCATTATGCTGTGAGCAGCTCGCTCCATTTTTGGACAGTTGTTATTTGCTTTAAAGTTCCTCCTTATTTTTCAGGTGAAATAGAGCTCCTAGTAACAGAGATAGGAGACAGAGACAAACAAGAATACAAAAGTAGAGAAGGGGACATGACAGAAAGCAAC
>CM053595.1:147380272-147418519 GCA_028646575.1 Pseudocheirus occidentalis | reverse complement strand
ACAGAGAGACAGAAAGACAGGCAGAGTGACAGAGACAGAGAGAGAGATGGGGAGAGGGAAAGAGAGAGAGGAGAGAGCAGAGAGATAGAGAGACAGAGACAGAGAGGGGGAGACAGAGACAGAGAGAGGGAGGGAGAGGGAGGGAGAGAGAGAGAGAGAGAGAGAGAGAGAGAGAGAGAGAGACAGAGAGAGAGAGAGAGAGAGAGAGAGAGAGAGAGAGAGAGAGAGAGACAGAGAGAGAGAGGGAGAGAACATACAGTATTTTCACTTACTGCTGGAGGCATCCCAGGGCTGCCCTGGAATATAAATGAAACCACTCCATCATCTTAACCTGCCTCTAATGACTTCATCTATAATTAAAGAGGGACTTTGTGGATGGCCAGCAGGAGGGAAAGAAGGAAATACTTTGATTAGATGGGTCCTCTTCATTGAGAAGAAACAGCACAGAGCAAAGAGAACTAGTCCTGGAATCAGGAAACCTTGCTTCCAATCCTAGCTCCAATACTTCCTAGCCAGGTGACCTTGGCCAGTCATTCAACCTTTCTGAGCCTCAGTTACCTAATTTGTAAAATGTAAGCAATAATATTTGCACCATCTGCCTTCTAAGGTTGTGGTTGTAGAATGGAGGACAAGAGAGAGCAAGCAGAAGGAAGAAGGAGAGAGAGAGAAGGGAAAGGATGAATTGCCTATCATTCCTTCCTTTGATCACAGGAATGGAACCAGGTATCCAATGTTAGGTCCATCTGTCCTGGGTTCATACTTCTGTTTCTTCTGACAGTGGGCCTCCCTAAATACCTCACTGTGACACATTTCATCCCTTACTGTTGTCTTTTTCCTCTTTTGCTCCTTCCTCCTCCTTTCCTCTCTTTTCTTGCTCAATGAGAGTAATATTTATAGGTTAAACTGCAGCGTTTCTGTTATCCACATTTCCATTTTCTAGTATAATTTCCCAGATGTCTTGTCTATCTACTTTACACAGGCCCACCTTTTTTTTCCCCAGGTGTTGCTTCATCTTAGGAGATGTATGTAACAAATTGGGCCCCACAAATTTGGGAGGCACTGCTCAAGGCCATCCTGGTTCTAACAGAGCTTGGTGTCTGACCCCAGGAAGAAGGACAACCTCCCAAGGCACTGTCCTAATGAAGCTCAGCTCCACTTAGTTGACTAGGCCCCTTTAATGTGGGGACAGACTCCCAGGATGGCACTGTATGGAAAGCCCTGAGACTGCTCTATAAAGGGAATTATATGTATCTATAATATTCTCTTTATAAAGGGCACTTCCTCTTTCTCTCATTAGTAGCTTAAGTTTATTTGTAAAATGAGGGAGTTGGACTGGATTGTCTCTAAGATCCCTTCCAGCACAAAATCCTGTGGTTATCTGATTATAATCTCTTGGATTCAACTGCAGAGATATGCTGGCAAATGTTTAACAACCAGCTCTTCACACACTAACCATTTTTTCATTTATTTTGCATTATTGATGTTTTCTCCATCACATTCGTAAGCTAGATAATCAATCAGCGATAAGTCAAACCCTGATTTGTAGTCTTTGTCTATTCCCAAGGTGCAAATGCTGACACTGATAATTTAACAACTGGCTCTCACAAACCACTTTGAGCTACCTTTAGTACATCCCTCTCCCCCCTGCCTCCTAGCTACTAGACCTGACTGCTGTGTGGGGTGTTCAAACACATGTTCCTCAGGGTCTCTTCCTGATTTGAGATCAGAAGGTTCTAGCAAGTTTAACTGTGTCCTGGTGATTGGAGGGAAGAAATCAGAGCAAAGTCTAGAGCCTTCTGACCCCTCAGGCTTCCATTCTAGACAAATTACAGCCATGACTCTTGCTTTTCAGAACAGGGTGGTCCCAGGGAGGCCACTACATCAGTTAGTGGAGGAACCCATGGAATGCTCATTGGAAAACCTGGGCTACAATCTTGGCTCTGTCACTGTGTGTCCCCCAACAAAGCTTCCTGGGCTCCTGTGCCCTCCATTGTAATAGAAGTTGGCTGTGGTGCCTTCCATTTTCTGAAATTCTGTTAATCTGTTCTTCTAATTAATTTTCTACCTTTGGTATGATTCTATCAGAGAACTGAGGCTTGGAGAAAAATGGGTCAATGACAATTATGTTCTTTTGGGGATCTTTTTAGTATTTCTCTTCCCATGGGGTGCCCATCGTAGGGACTAAGTACAGGGAGTGGAAATCTATTCACAGAGGAAAAAAGTCTCAAAAGTTGGGTAGGATTCAGACTGACAGGGTTAAGTGACTTGTACAAGGTTACACAGCTAGCCATATCTGAGGCTGGATTTGACCTGAGGTCTTCCCAATTCCAGCCCTGGTGCTCTGTCTACTTTACCAACCAGCTGCCCCCTTCATCAAGGCATTGGGAACTTAAGGGACTTCCCTGTGGCCACACAACTAGCATGTGTCAGAGTAAGACTTGAAGCCATGCTTTCCTGGCATTAAGGAGCACTATTCACTATGTCATGCTAACTCTTAGCTCTTAGAGAGGATGAAGTGAGTTATTGACAGTTCAGTGAAGAGAATGCAGGTGTCCTGCTTCTTCACGAAGCTGCTCTTCTCCTCAAAGTTTTTGCACCCTCCCCCTTTCTCAGCAGAAGACATCTGCACTTACTTTACTGAGAAAATCAAGGCCAAACTTGTTGCTTCTTTTGTCTCCATCCATTCACATGATCTGCATGCCATGACTAGAATGCATTCCTCCCTCATCTTTACTGTTCAGAACCTGCTTCCTTTAAAGCTCATCTAATCTGCCTATCCCACTGCCTCCAGTTTCAAGGTGTTTTTCCTTTTCAAATTTCCAGGCATTATAGTTACTAGTATATTTATCATTTATTAGTTACATGTTATTGTGTGATATATTTATACTTTTTATAGTTATTATTAATATTTATCTATACCCATATCATATACCCTTCAGTAGAATGTAAGCTTCTAGAGGGTGATTACAATCACATTTTGTCTTCCCCATATCCCTAGAACTGAGCACAATGCCTTGTACTTAAGCAGTTGTCAGTTTAAGGAGCTTCTGGTGTGGGAACTTCCTCCACAAACACATTGCAATCTGTCTCTAACTTTGTAGATTCCAAGGGAGTTGCTTGAGGCACATAAATAGAATAACTTGCCAAAGATAGTAATACAGAGAGTAAGTATAGAGATTTTATTCTTTATTAAATTTTTCAACATTTTAATTTAAAGTTCTGAGTTCCAAATTCTATCTCTCCCTTCCTCCCTCCCTCCTTCTCTTCCCCCTCCCTGAAATTGTAAGCAATCAGATATAGGTTATACATGTGCAATTATATATATAGACATGAAACATTTCCATATAAGAATCAAATAAAAGAAAAAAATCAAAGAAAGTGAAAAATAGCATGCTTCTGTCTGTATTTGATCACTATCAAGTGGATAGTACACTCCATCATGAGTCCTTTGGGGTTGTCTTGGATCACTGCATTGCTGAGAAGAGCTAAGCAATTCCGAGTTCTTCACTGAGCAATATTGCCATTACTGTGTACAATGTTTTCCTGGTTCTGTTCACTTTACTATGTGTCAGGTGATGTAAATCTTTTCTAGTTTTTCTGAAATCATCCTGCTTGTCATTTCTTATAGCACAATAATATTCCATTACAATCATATACCATAGCTTGTTTAACCATTGCCCCATTTATGGCCATCCCTTTAATTTCTGATTCGTAGCCACCACAAAAATATCTGCTAAAAAGATTTCTATACAAATATGTCCTTTTCCCTTTTTTTTTTTGGCCATCTTTAGGATACAGACCTAGCAGTGGTATCTCTGGATCAAAGGTTATGTACAGTTTTACAGCCCTTTGGGCACAGTCAGTTCACAATTCCACCAACAGTACATCAGTATCTCAGTTTTCCAACATTCCCTCTAACATCCAACATTTTCCTTTTTTGTCAAATTAGCCATTCTGATAGGTTTGAGGTGGCATAGAGGTGGGATTTTAAAAATCAATTGTTTTTTATTGCTAGTCCATCATTTTATCATCTATCCCAGGCTAACTCTACTGCCAATATCTGGTAGGCATTTAATATTTATTGAACTGAATTATAATTTCTACTAAATGCTACATATCTCATATCTTGCTCACTATATTTTACATTTCTTGAAGAAAAGGATGGAGTCTTGTTTATTTTATTCACTCTAGTTGGCCTATCTATGTGAGTTTTTGAGCTGTGAAGTGCTAAATGAAGTCATGGGACCTGGAGCAATAAGGGTCTGGATTTGGGGAAATTATTAGCCCATTTAGATTTGTACCAAATGTTAATATTTCCACATACATACTGGCAGCTATATGAGAAGGTAATATAAATTGTAAAACCTGTGGACTTTCTTTTAAAACTTTCAGTACCTAGTAGTACACTCTGTACCTTGTAGGAGCTTGAGAAATGAATGGATATTCTACTCTGGGACTTTTCCCAGAATGCAAAGAGGACAGCAGAACACAAATGGGTTTAAATTGTATTTCATGAGAGGCATATCCCAGGAAAGATGATGTGGAGATACTGAGATGGCTTACCAAGGAAGGATGTGGAATATAATACCTCATAGAGCTGTACGTCTACTGATCATATTCATTTGGTTGAAATGGGTTGGATTCAATTCAGCCTAGAGGTAGAGAGATGTACTAGGTGACCCCTAGAAAGCCCTTTTAACCTCAGGGGTCTATGGCCCTAAGCTTTAAACAGCTAGTTCCATTCATGATTTAGGGAAGGCTCACCAGCACCAATGCTTCTGTGCTTAAGAGCCTGATAAACTTGGGAATAAAAAAAATCTGGTCCTCTTCACTCTTGGCCCCTTTATTCTTCATCCCAGACAGAATAGGCAGTAAGTAGAATGGAGCATCACCATGGTAACCAGGCCAATCAGTGACCATACACTGGAGAGAGAAGGTTCCCACTAGGACGTGGGGTGCTACAGTACTGACTTCAGGCTGAGAGAAAAACCACAAGAGATAGCATGGGTCAGTGTATAAGGCACCCCATGAGCTGGGAGGAATTGGAGGAATATCAGGTGGGTAGCGCTGCTAATGTTATCCCTTGGACCACCTCCAATTCACATGCCCAAAGTTCTAAAGAAATGCTAGCAAAAGAAAGACAAGCCTTGCCCTTGCTTCTGATGCTCCATTGTTGTTTTAGATCAGGGGTTTTCAAAGTATAGTCTGGGGACCTCTCGGCATACCTAAGACCCTTTTAGGGGGTCTGCAAAGACAAAATTATTTTCACAATAATACTAAGACATTTTAATTTCTAATACAGTAAATACCAATAGACATAACCCACACAAACAAAAGCTCTTTGGAGAATCCTCAGTAATTTTTAAGAGTGTAAAGCGTTCTAGGACCAAAAAGTTTTAGAACCACTAATCTAGAATAGATCAATCCATTCAGTCCTGCCCCTCCCCTTTCCCATCCTCTTCACTTAGTACTTACGGCTCTCACAGGCTTGGCCTGATCTTTGCATCCAGTCCTTGGTTTTGTCTCATATCATTCAGACCTTAGTACACTCTTTAAAAAGGAGCCTGTCCCATTTCCAAGAGACTCCTAAATAATTATGTGAGAAAACAAGCTGATGATTGCAACTCTACTTCCTGCCCAGGATATTATGTGACTTGGGTCCAATCAATGTTTCTGTTCTCCCTTTTGTTAAATGGGAACCTGGTCCTTCCCTCCATGATTCCTGGGATCTCATGACTCTGAGGTTGATGGCTCTATGGTTAATTGCAGGCGCTGACTTTTCTGACCAGGAATGAGATCTTATGGTAAGTGGATCCCCCAACCATTCTCAGAACAGATGCTTAGTTTGGGAGGATGCTCACAGTCCTTGGTCCTGGTTGGCATGAATTGAGTCACTTGTCCCCATCTCCACCTTCTCTCTACTCAGGTTATTGACCAAGATCAGAGTAAGAAGTTCAATAAACATTTAAGCATTGCTTATGTACTAGGCACTCTGCCTAGAAAGGCAAAAGACAGTTCCTGCCCTCTAGGAGCTCACAATCTAATGGGGGAAAGATGACACATAAAAAGAAGTTGAAAAGTGGTACAGGAGGGCAAGGGGACATGATGAACTGTATCCTGGATGGGAAATGATCTGAGGACGTTAGAGTTACACAGCTGTTTGCATCTTGTAGAATAATGAGTTTCTGGAGAACATGAAAGGAAGGAGAATCCTTCTAGTCTCCCAACTAACCCCCCTCCCTACCTTTCAGGTTTCCAGCCTGGGTGCTGACCCTCTTGTTCCACTGACCGACCTGGCTTCTGCAGCTTTCCTGCCTTTGACCACCTATATGGTTTTCTCATTGCCAGACATTTTACCTTATTACTTGCTTGTGCCCTGGCCTCAGGCTACTCACCTGGTACTAGATTCCCAAAGTACACCTTGATTCCCAGCTACTTTGCTGGATCTGATAGATGTCTTCCTCCTCCAATGTACTCCCAGATTGGTTGTAGTCTTGATTCTGTAACTGGCACAGACCAACCCATATGCTAACTGCTGCTCAGTTTCCCTAAGCTGAACCACGTCACCCAGCTGGCCCATGCCTTCTACCAAGGTCTACACCAGGGGTATCAAACTCAAACAGAAACAGAACCATTAAGCCATACATAAAGATCCGTGTTAGATGCATGTTCACTTTAAAAAACCCACATGCTAACATTATCTTTGCTCTATTGAATTTTTATTTGTTTTGTTAAATATTCCCCAGTTACTTTTTAATTGTTGTCTTTGCTGCCTGGCAGTATGCTTGACACTTCTGGTCTACACACTCTCTAGGTTGTTGGTCTGGGTCAAGAGATGCTAAGACGACATCCATAGTGATGACAGGTTGTGTTAATGAACTGTGGGATAGATGCGAAAGAATGATGAAATAATATTTAATTCTGTGTTACAATATTTCATAGAGTGCAGGTCTGGAGTCAGGAAGGCCTGAGTTCAAATCCAGCCTCAGATGTTTACTATTTGTGTGACCCTGGGCAAGTCAGTACTTGCCTCAGTTTCCTCATCTGTAAAATGAACTGGAGAAGGAAATGGCAAACCACTGCAGTATCTTTGCCAAGAAAACCCCAAACGGGGACACAGAGAGTTGGATATGACTGAAATGACTGAACAACAATTAGAGATAAAAGAAATCTTGGAAGTAAAAGTTGTTCAATCCTCTCACAGATGAAAACTAAGGGCCAGATAAGATAAGTGACTTGTCTAAGTCAGAGAGCAAGTGAGTGTCAAGTCGGGCTCAAATCCAGGTCTCCTAACTCCCTGTTCCTGTATTCTTTCTACCATACCACAAGATAATGCATATCAGTAGTTCTAGGGCCTGGGGTCAGAGGAGTTGATTCGGTGAAGTCCCCAGGAATAGATATAGCTGAAGTCACCCTGACAGCTGCCTCTAAGTGTCTGTTGCCCTCTAAAGTAAAGCATCTAGGCTTTCCTAATCCACATTGTCCTGACTGGCTAAATTCTATGGATTTATAGGGTTCTTGTTGTCCATGTGCTTTGGAAAGGACATCTCCCAGCAGGGAGGCCAGAGGATATCTGAACACCTTGGAGTCTTGGGACCAGGAACACCAGGTTCCTCCTCCTCACTACCATTACCATCCAAATCATGGCCTTAGAGTGTGGTAGTGAAGAGAGTGCTCGACTAGGAATCAAGAAGATCTGAGTTCAAAACCCCCCCTGCCCCTTACTAGCTGTGAGAACCTGGGATGTCACTCCGGCTCTCTGAGCTCTAGTTTCCTCATTGGAAGATGAGTGGATTGGATTAGGCAGTCACCAAGGTACCTTCCAGCTTTAAATCTATGACCCTATGGTCAGAGAGACACCTGGATCCCTCAGCCTTCCTGCATTCAGTTCAAATGAATTCAATTCAAGTATCTCTTAAACATACTACAAATCCGATGCTGTGCTAAAGCTCAGAATATAAGAAAATAAAAGAGTCTTTGTCCTCAGGGAGTTTACGTTTTTTCTTTTGGATACTGATTCTATTTCCCCAGCCCATAAAATGGTTTTCATTTTATTTCCATGCATTTATCCAGGAGGAGCCTTTCTGTTCTTTAGAATTCTTTTCTTCCTGCAAAGCCCAGATTGGTATTTCCTGTTTTATGGAGGCTTCCTTGATCCCCTCAGCTGAAAGCTTTGTTTTCTCTGCACATTTTTCTAGAGTACTTTGCATCTTTTCTTTGTTTCCATTTTTCTTTTTCTTGTGGTATACATATCTGTGTATAAATCACATGCTCCTCCTCCCCTTCCCTTCTCCCCCCCCTCCTGGTAGCTACTAGCTAACTTTAAGGTTTGCAAAGCACTTTAGCCATATGATGTCGTTTTCTCCAGCAGCTAACCCTATACCATAGTATCTTACATCAAGCTGCCATCTTATACTTAACAGGTACTTAGTAAAGAAAATTCAAGGAAATGTCCTGTCCCTGTTCATAAAGGTATTTCAATGGTATGTGTCAGTCAGGCAGGATTTGAACCCAGGTTTCCCCAACTCTAATGATAGCCTCTTAAGCCATTTCACTGTGTATGCTTCTGTAATTCTATTTATTACAGAGCAGAAAAGATCTAAGAATATTTATGCAGTGGTGAAAGGGTTCTTTGATGGAGGGGGCTGGAAGGTAATGATGCGTTTAGGGCTTGAGCATATCAGAGAAGATGGTGGGTAGGGAGGCTGCTGGGAGAAGCTTAGGAACTCTTGGTTATGGCCTGGTTTTCCCTGTCTGAGAGCAAGAAGTGGAGGAAAGCTACGGTCTGTGGCTACTTGATTGATAATCAGTCTGGCTGGGTGAGCTTTTAAATTGTTGGGACTTTGGATTCCATTAGCAATGACTACAGACCTCCATTTAGAATCCATTGATCCATATTTGGACACACAGAAGAATGTCTTGTGGCAGGAGAGATGCATGCATCGTGTCCAAGAGGTATTTCACTATTAATCCTCAAATATAAGGGCCTTCTCAGCCATCTGGGAAATCACATTGTTTGGGTCAGGGTTCCATGACATAGTAGGGCTTAGGAGGCCTTGTCAGAAAGACAGCATGGTGCTACAGAAAGAGTCCTGGATTTGGAATGAAAGGACCTGTGTTCTTATTTGGACTTTGATATTTACTTAACTGTGTGACTTTAGATGAGTCACTTAACCCCTCTAGGCCTCAGTTTTCTTCATCTGTAAAATGAAGAGTTTGGGTAAGGTAAACTACTAAGGTACTTAGATGATGTATTTTTCTTTCCTTCATCATTTGTTTATTTTTAACATTCATTTAAAAATATTCTTTGAGTTCCAAATTCTCTCGCTGCCCCATTCATTGAGAAGGCAAACAATACAATATACATTATACATGTGAAGTCATATAAAACTTATTTTTATATTAGCCAAAGAAAGAAAGAAAGAAAGATAGAAAGAAGGAAAGGAAGGAAGGAAGGAAGAAAGGAAGGAAGGAATAAAATAAGGAAGAAAGAAAGGAAGAATGAAAGACGGGAAGGAAGGAAAGAAGGAAGAAAGGAAGAAAGGAAGGGAAGAAGGAAGGAAGGGAGGTAGGAAGAAAGAAAGAAAGGAAGGAAGGGAGAGAGGAAGGAAGGAAGGAAGGAAACAAGGAAGGAAGGGAGGAAGGAAGGAAGAAAGGAAGGAAACAAGGAAGGAAGGGAGGAAGGAAGGAAGAAAAGAAGGAAGGAAGAAAGAAAGACAGGAAGGAAAGAAGAAAGGAAGGAAGGAACAAAGGAAGGAAGGAACAAAGGAAGAAAGGAAGGAAGGAAAGAACAAAGGAAGGAAGGAAGGAAGGAAGACAGAAAGAAAGAAACAAAGAAAGAAAGAAAGAAAGAAAGAAAGGAAGGAAGGAAGGAAGAAAGAAAGAAAAAAGAAAGAAAGAGAGAAAGAAAGAGAGAAAAAGAAAGAAAGAAAGAAGAAAATCTGCATTCAGCTCTCTTTGGAGATGAATAGCATTTTTCATCATGAGTCTTGTGGAATCGTCTTGGATTTTTGTATTGAATAGAGTAGTTAAGTCTTTCATAGCTGAACATTGTTACAATAATACTGTTACTATATACAATGGTCTCCTGGTTCTGCTTATTTCACTTTGCACCAATTCATGCACGTTTTTCTACCCCCACTTCATCATTTATTACAGCACAATAGTATTCCATCACAAACATATAGCACAACACGTTCAGCCAATTGATGAGCATTCCTTCGATTTCCAATGCTTTGCCATACTTAGCAAATCTAAAATGACGGTCCCTAAGAACCGAGGAGCCTTAATGAGGCTGTGACAGTTATCATCACCCAAACCCTTTGGTGTTCTTTGCGCCCAAGACCTCAGGCAGCTTTCAGACTAGGCCAGTGCACGAGACATCTCCAGTGACTAACAGGGGAACACAGATACAGATGTGCAAAGAAGCAACCCAGGAACCCCAGACCCTATGGAACTAGCAGCTGTCTGCTCAAGGACATCACAAAAATGGCTCTCCTGCTCTCTCCTTTTAATGCCATTAGTTCTGAAGTCACAGAATAAATCTGACTTTGGGAATTTCAAGCTAAAGATTGGGGGCCTCCCTGATTTTGGTCTCAGAAAGGCAGAGAGGCCCTATGGCCTTGGTGGGCCTATTGGCAGCAAGACTGTCTTTTTGCTCTCACGGTTCAACTCTGTTGCCTCCCTGACTGTATGGCTGCTTCAGTCCTAGAGGGGGGTTCAGGGCTGGTTTTAAGAGGCTCAATACCCATGAACCTGGTTCCAAGCTGGGAGGAGGGGAAGCTTACTGAAAAAGTGGCTGCTGATGTTTTATATCCCTTCCCTTAATTGACTCTCACCCAGAGCCACTAAATAGAAAGGCTGGGACTCAAATCCAGGTTTCTTAATGCCTAGGCCATTGTCCCACTATACACCCTGCAAGGAAATGAATTGGTTTTAGATTTGTTGAGCAGAGGTGCCAGTAGGGCAGTCAGTTTGGAGATGTCCTGTGGTGTGGTGGTGGCAGAAAACAGGCATTATTTATTAAACACCACGTGCCAGATTTTATGCTAAGCCCTTTACAAATATAATTTCATTTAATCTTCACAACAACCCTCAGAGGTAGGTAATATTATTATCCCTATTCACCAGCTGAGAAAATTGAGGCAGAAAGAAATTAAGTAACTTACCTAGGGTCGCACAGCTAGTAAATGCTTCAGGCTGGATTTGAATTCAGGTCTTCCTGACTCTAGGACCAGTAATCTAACCACTTGGTCATCTAGCTGCCTCCTGGTTCCAGGAAGTTATATATATATATAATTGAAGTTTGGGAGAGAAATATGAGATAAAGTAGAAAAGGTATGGAACCGGGAGTTTAGAAACTTGGTTTCCAGACTCTAGCTCTTCTGTTGAGTGACCTTGGATCTATCTCTTAACTTCAATGAATTTATTTGTTTTCAAAGTGAGAACACTATTTCACAGAGTTTTTGTGAGGAAAATCATGTTATGAATTAGATAAATTCTCCTTAAATTGGTATCATTTCTTATTGTGCATCTCATTCTTCTCATTGTCTTCAATGGCATTCAGATAGAAAAAGTCCTGGTGCAAATTTCTTTTTGGCTGTTATTCCTTTATGTGTGAAGCCTGGTAGACTGCCAGTGATTGGCAATGGTTAGTGAGAGTAAGATGATAACCGTCTTCCCAGCCTCTGATTGGTTCATCAATACCAATCAATTCATAATCCCTCTGAACTGAAACCATTCACCTTCACTCAGGAAACCACGG
This sequence comes from Pseudocheirus occidentalis, assembly GCA_028646575.1. Taxonomy (NCBI): domain Eukaryota; kingdom Metazoa; phylum Chordata; class Mammalia; order Diprotodontia; family Pseudocheiridae; genus Pseudocheirus; species Pseudocheirus occidentalis. Next base: position 147,406,755 of record CM053595.1, on the reverse strand, counting down.
ATCTACATGGGCACAAGAAGGCCAATGCAAGTTGGATCAAATTTGAAACAGATAATAACATACCATTAATATAATAAATGATAAAACAGGGAGTTGATAGGAACTCTGGCTTCTCTATGAAACTGGAAGGGAGGAGCAGATAAAATCGATAATTATTGGCTCAATAACTATTGACTTCCTAGTACCACACAAATTATTAGCAAAGTATTTTATCAGCGTCTCAGAAATAAGACTGACTCAACTTTTCTTAATAGAAAACCTGACATATTTACAACTAAAAGATGCCAGTGATCTGTCTTACTCCAGGCCAATTATTTGTTCACATACTTTATATAAAGCATTCACAGCTCATGCTGCTAAAAAAAAAAAAAGAATAAATACTTAGAAGAAAACAATATATTGACTGAAAAGCAAGAAGGATATGTCAAAAAATTCCAGGGTTTCAAAAAGCAACTTGATAATTTGGCAAATTGAATAAGCCTCCAGCACTGTTGCTGTTATATGGTCTTTGCTAATGATTGCAAAGCCTTTGGTTCAGTTCAGTGCTCAGAGCTTATTTGTGGACTGTTGTTGTTTGTTGCTGTTGTTCAGTCATTCAGTTGTGTCCAACTTTTTGTGACCTGGTGGACCGTAGCAGCACCAGGTCCTTCTTCTGCCATTATCTCCTGCAATCTGTTTAAGCTCATGTTCATTGCTTCCATGACACTCTCCATTCACCAAAGGCATATTTAGGACAATTCTAGTAGCAAACGGTGTGTCTGGGATGACATGTAAGTAATTCTGTTCTTGTATGATTTTGATTTCTTTTGCTTAGTCACTATTTCAAAGTTTGAAGGCTTTTGAATTTATGTAGTTTTAGAAATTGTGACTATTTTGTATGATTCTAATAAATTGTGGTATTTATTGGAAACACTGTTCTTTTTATTAATTTGTTGTTAATCTGCTATTTTTAGACAATTGTGGGCAACAATTGCATCTATGATAATGGTTCTTTCCTATACAGGTTATTTGTTGAATTTTCATGGATATTTTGAGGTATGTATTTTGTACTACAGGGAATAAATGCTGGTTCGTTGGTTGCTTGATTGGTCATCCATTAGGTTATGAAAAATAGTGAGCTCCTGATGTATCATTCTAGTCATTAGCATGTATTTTTTCAGGCATTTGGTAGGTGTTGAATCTTCTTCCTCTAGGTCCTTCTATTTTGAAAGCTTTTCATTTTATATAATTTGGAGATTATAATTATTTAGTATGGCAACATCTATTAAAATGTGATTTACTGCATTATTATTATTAATTATTATTGAAACGTTGTGACTAGTTATAGCTTTGATGAGTCTCAGTTTCCTCATCTGTAAAGTGGGGATAATAATCCCTGTCTCCCTCACAGGATGAGTATGAGGTTTCAGGTGAGTTTTGAAAGCACTTTGTAAACTGAATAAATATAAGGGAAGCTAGATGACACAGTGAATGCAGCACAGGGCCTGGAGTTAAGACAACCTGATTTCAAATCCAAGCTCAGACACTAACTGTGTGACCCTGGGCAAGTCACTTAACCCTGTTTGACTCAGTTTCCTCATCTGTAAAATGAGTTGGAGAAAGAAATAATAAACCACTACAGGATCTATGCCGAGAAAACTCCAAATGAGATCATGAAGTCTTGGACACGGCTGAAAAATGACTGAACAACAAAAAGAATTGTTATTTAAAAAGCTTTTCTTCTTAAAATTCTTTCTTCTTCCTAACATAGTGATGAATATACAGGAGGCATTTGGAAAACAACCTTCAGATCAATTAACTGATCTCGGTTTGTGGGGCATAAATCTTCCCTAAGGTGTCCCTAAATTACATTGAATGTAATTTTTTCTGTTCAACAGCTTTTAGTGATGTTTCATTGCCTACAAGATAAGATCATATTCCTTAGGCTCAAACTTCAGACCCTGAACAAGCCTCCTGTCTATTTTTCCAGCCCAATTTCATATTCATCTTTCTTGAACTCTGCATTCCAGTCAAATGGCCTCCTACTCCCCGTACTCACTTCCCTATCACCTTCCTTGTGCTTTTGCACAGACTGTTCTCCATGCTTGTAATGCCCTCTTTTCTCATGGCCACCTCTTAGAATCCTTGTCTTCCTTCAGGATTCAGATGAGGTGCCGCATCTATGAAGGCTTCCCCGATAGCCTAAGACATTCACGTTGCCTCCTGCCTCAGTTTTTCTTATAGTTATTCCCTCTCTTTGCCTTGGCCCCACAGGGGAATGTAAGCTCCTTGAGGGCAGGATCTGGTTCATTTCTCTCTCTGTCTTTGTCTTACTGTGTCCCTCTGTCTCTTAAAAGCTAGGCCCAGGGCCTTGCACATAACACATATTTATTAAATGTTTGTTGAACTGAATTTTTTGATGATTTTCAGACAATTCAAATAAGCTTCTAAGGGCCTGGGAACATTAGAGAAATCCTATTTCTCAATGGAACAGGCTGATCTTGCAGCTGAGTGATGAAGAGAGAGAAATTTCCTGGGACTTGGTAAAGACCCCAGATGTTGAACTGACAGTGCTGCTTGTGAGGCAGGGCCTTCAGTAACTCCCCTTTCCACTTCTTTTCTTCAGCATTCATGACACCTTCTGCAGACTGTGTCCCAGGGGCAAGTACTACAAGGAGGCCACCTTGACCATGGATCAAGTTAGCTCCTTGCCAGCCTTGCGGGTGAGTTGGGGGACCCTGGGTCAGGTCCCTCTGACCTGCTTGGAGAAGATGAAACTCTCTCAGGGCAGACAAGTGTCTGTATTTATAAGGTCAGACTGCACAATTAAAAGAACAAAGTCATCTTCTTGATATGCTGCTCCTCACCTCTGAATTCAGGGGGGATTTATTCTTTCAATGAACATTTATTGAGTGCTTATGATGTGCAGAGCCTTGTCCTAAGATCTGAGGATACAAATGTCTGTTCAACCCAGACCCTGCTCTTAAGGAGCTTACTATGTTTTGTTTTGGTCCAGAGAGACCTGTGGTTTCAAGGGTTTGGGGAACTCCTAGCATGCAAATTTCCTCACTGATGCAGATTGACAACTCATGTGAAATGTGTAGTTTTAGAGAGTTGTCTATGGGCATTGAAAGGCTAAGTGCCTTGACCTTGGGTCATGCAGCTTGTATGTATTAGTGGCAGGATTTGAACCACAGATTGCATTGCTAAATTGTTAAGATACCAGTTGGGAAGCAGTGTAGCATAATGGAAGGAACATTTAGTTTGGAGTTGTAGGACTTGAATCTGAATTCTGGCTCTACCATTTAAGACTTGTGTACCCCTAGGTAAGTCACTTCTCCTCTCTGGGCCTCAGTTTCCTTATCTGTAAAATGAAAGGGTTGGACTAGATGACCCCCAAATTTCCTTCCAGCTCCAGGTCTGTGATCCTAAATCCAAATGATAAACTAAGCTTCTTGGGGGCAGGAGCTATTTAATTTTTGTCTTTGTATCCCAGGCACCTGGGCAGAGAGGTGGTGCAGTGGATAGAATACCAGCTCTGGGGTCGGGAGGACATGAGTTCAAATCCTTCCTCAGATACTAGCTGTGTGACCCTGGGCAAGTCACTTAACCCTCTTTGCCTCAGTTTCCTCATTTATAAAATGAGCTGGAGAAGGAAATGGCAAACCATTCCAGTGTCTTTGCCAAAAAAAACTCCACATGGGATCATGAAGAGTTGGACAGAACTGAAAACAACTGAACAACAAATCCCAAGTACATACCATAGAGCCTCCCACTTTCCACCCCCACCCCCACCCCGCCCCGCCCCCACCCTGGTCTAAACCTGTGATTGATTTTATTTATGTAGGAGACTCCTGGAGAGGATGCAGATCAGCAGTGATACTGAATTGGTCCTCTTCAAAAATGAAGGACAAATAACAGTATACGAGAGTTGCTGTGGGGGCACAAAGAGGTTTAAGCGACTTATTCAGAGATACGGCCAATCTGGGGCTTGACCTGAGGTCTTCCTGACTACAAAGTTAGCTCTCTGTCTATATATATATACCATACTGTCCCTCTTGTGCATAGTAAATAAAGATAATAATGATGATGACGAGAACTAGAATTTATGTAGCACTTTAAGGCTTGCAACAAGTTTTACAAATATTACATTTGATCTTCGCAACAAATCTGAGAGGTGTGATTATGATCACCATTTTACAGATGAGGAAACTGAGGCAAACAGAGACTAACTTGCCTTGGGTCACACAGCTAGTAAGTATCTGAAGCTGAATTTGAATATGACTCCAGGTCTAGTACACTATTGACTAGACCATCTAGCTGCCTTTTGATAAATACTAGTGTAGCATGGAGTGTATTATGTGTGGCTCTCAGGCAAATTTGGGGTCAACAACTTTGTTCTCCTCAAAGAGAGGAGGTTCCAGACTAGAATTACATCTATCTGCTTCCTTAAATTTTATGAATTTAGGGTATATGATCCTTAGGTTCAAGTTAAACTCCTGATCACTATTTCTTTTCTTTTTTCTTTTTGGAGGGAGGAAGGTAGGCCAATTGGGGTTAAGTGACTTGCCCAAGATCACACAGCTAGTTTTGTGTTAAGTGTTTGAGGTCTGATTTGAACTCAGGTCCTCCTGACTCTAGGGCTGGTGCTCTATTCACTGTGCCACCTAGCTGCCCTGATCACTATTTCTAAAAGGGGAAAGGAGGACCCCAGAATTGATATCCAAGACTTAGCTTCCTTCTTACCAAATACCAGTTCCACAATGAACACACGTAGTAAATAGCAAAGAAACACACTTATCCAAGTAGAGAGCAAAACAGAAATCAGAGAAAGTATTCATATGAGCTTTTACAGTAGCCAGCAGAGTGAGGGAGCTCTCCCATCAGGAGGAAGGGAACTCACCTCAACCAAAAAAGAGAATCTCAGGTCTCACTCTAGCAGAAACGCCCAGAAATATCTAGTGTAGTAATCTGGGGAGAGGGCCATCATGGAGATTACCAACAACTTTCATGTCAGCTTCTTCCTAGAAGTCTTTTTCTCCCTTTAGTAACCTGCAGAGGGAGTGACCTTGAGCACCTTCTCTCTCAAAGCTGGAAGCCAAATACAGCTGAAATCACTCAAGGGCCCAAAGAGACCAAAAAGGCCAGATCTCTTCTCAACTCTTGCTGACTCTAGCCCATCACTCATGCAGGCACAGGGTATAGAATTCACCAGTGAGGTCCCTACCAGTCCCCTACCAATGAAGTTTGAGATTCGGGTTACATTTAGATATTATCTCTAGAGAGAGAGCTGATGGAGTCAGAGTGCAGATTCAAGTACATTTTCTTTTCTGTCTTTTTTTTTTTAACATAGCTAATGCAGGAATTTGTTTTGCTTCGTTATTCATATTTGTAATAGGTTTTGTTTTTCTTGACATCTTGATGTGTAGGGGCAAGGAAGAAGAGGTAGGAAGGGGAGAATTCTAAACTGAAAATAAAATTAAGTTGAACTTAAAAAAATAAATATTAGGTTATTCATAATGTAACAAAGTTTTTCTCAAACCCTCAATTCTAATTTATACTGTATAACTAACAACCTTCTCTGTACCTTGATAGTGCTATCAAGTGGGAACATCTTTCTGATGCATTTCATGCTAAACAAATCAAAGTAGTAAATTACATTCAGGCAAATCCTTAATCAATTTGAGACTGAAGTGTTTTCGAGCTATTGGATGAAATAAGACAGTTATAAAGGAATTTTATTGTGATTGGTTGAAAGAAGTAGGGCCTACATATATCAGAGAAAGGATTCAGGTTGGAATTTAGTCAATTTTTAGAAGACCTTTGAGAAAGCAGCCTCTGCCAGAGGACAAGATTTGGACTTCCCATCAGAGCTAACTAGCTCCCAGAAAAGCATTGAAGCCAAGGACAAACTAGATGCATCAAAGAAAGACAGCTTTAGGGGATGTGACCTCTTCAGAGTTGAGAGAAGTACAACTGTCAGCTCTATAAAGGCACTGACCCTTGGAGCCTACCAGAGAAAGAGATCACAGAGAAGCTTCAGTGCACCATAGGGAAACTTCATGAGGACTACATAGAGACAGATAGATAAAAACATTTATTAAGTTCCAAGGACTGTGTTAAGCAGCGGAGGTAAAAATACAAGGAAGCAACGTATTCCATTCCTTCAAAGAACTTAATGTTCTAATTTGTTGTTGTTGTCGAGTTGTTTTTTTGTGAAGTATATAGAAATGCTAGAATTGGGGGGGAAGGGGGAGCAGGTACGATATGGTGTAGACATGACCTGAAAGCAGTTTACAGGCCTGGTTAAAAGTGACATAAGGCAAAAAGAAAAGAAAATCTGATCTATTATAGCTGAGTATAAGGTTTCAGTGGGGAAGGGAGGTAAAGATGATGACTGAAGTGTAGCCAGCATGGTGAGGAGATGACTGAGAAATCAGGAGAGAAAAAAGGACATTATTCAATCAGGAGCTGGGGATTCTCACTTTGCCACTAAGGTTAGGTTCACCTGGACTCTGTAGTATTTTGGAGAGCGTGTATTCCAGACCTTTAGAGTAAGGTTTTTGTACCCACTGTTCTTCCTATACCACATTACTAAAGACCCTTTTCTCAAAGTTAAGTATTTGACAGGCTGATAATCAATGGGGAACACATCAGATACGGGCTCATAACCTAGTAGTTGAAAACCACATCTGGTCTCTCAGGACTACTCCTAGAACCCTGAGGGGAGAAATAATGAGACATTCTTTGGAGACTCACCTGCCAGCAATAGTGGGAGTTGGGGTGGAGTGCTCTAAGATAGGTGCTATAGGTCTCTAGAATCTTCTTGAGCAGTTGTGGTTATAGCACCAGTGGGAAGCAGGAAGGGAAAGGAACATAGCACAGTTTGGGAAATGACAAGTCCTTCAGGTGCGTACTGTACTCCTGTCTCCCAAGGTGATAGTTTCTGGAGCTTCTCACGCCTGGAAAGTTTTAATGGACTTGCTGGCTCTCGATATGAGTCAGCAGTATGATGTGGACTGCCAAAAAAGCTAACGTGCTCTCAGACTTTGATAATGGAAATATAATACCCAGAATGAGGGAGGTCATAGTCCTGCTGAATTTTATCCTGGTTAGACCACATCTAGTATGTTCTACTATGTTTGAGGACACTGACTGATTCAGCAGGAGGTAAACAGTATTGGGGGAAGGAGGTTCTTTAAAACCACATCATACAAAGATACATTAGGAGAAATTAGGGAATTTTAGCTTGAAGAAGAGACTAGGGGAAGGGAAGAGCTTGAATCAAAAGAGCCCTAATGTTAACTATGGCAGAGAGATATAGTAGGTACAAAAATTCATTGCATGCATTCTTTGAGCAGCTAGAAATCTCTCTTGCAGAGGTTAGCAAAGTTTTTCTGTAAAGGAACAGGTAGTAAATATTTTGGACTTTGCAGGCCAAGAAGCAAAATCAAAGCTATTATATAGGTACTTATATAATGAGAGAAAAAACATATTTCCACAAAATTTTTATTGATGAAATTTAAAATGTAACAATAATAATCCTATTGATAATAATAATTGAGCATACTTTTATACATAATTTTTCTTTTATTTTTGGAATAACACTTTGCTAAAGTGGGGTTCAAAGTTAGTGTTTCCTATTAGCAAAATTGATCAAAATTGTTCTCATCTGTTAATGCTGATATGTAATAAAACTTGATGTAATTTCATCTTTGAAATTATCTTTTTACATAGATGGGTACTATCAGATATTGACATCAATCCACAAGCATGTAATTTTAACAGAGTATATTTATCACTTAAAAGGCATTTATATATTTCCACAATTCTATAATTCTTTTCTTGATATTTTCCTTTTAGCATGTTATTATATTAGAGATTAATTGCTTTGAATGAAAGGTTATGGTGAAAGCTCTTTTGTTGTAGTTAACTGGATTTTGAAATATGGACATTTCTTTTGCATTTGTATTGAGAGCTGAAAAAAAACTGTTGGAACTGTAGTTTGAGCTTGGAAAATATATCCACTGCAAATTTGTATGGGAATGGGTATCTTGTTTCTTTTTTTTAACTTTTGACAGCATGAGAAGTGTAATAAAGCTGCTTGACATAACTTGTAACTGACCCAGTAAGTATTCACTGTAGTGAAAATAAATAAAATGCTGCAGTTCAGGATTAGGTGTACCCCTCCATATGCTGCTGAGTTATAATTGCATGACTGTGATTTGTAATGCACTAAGCAGTACCACATATGGTCTCTTTTGCAACTACTCAGCTCTGCCATTGCAGGATGAAAGTAACCATAGATAATACATAAATGAATGCATGTGGCTGTGTTCCAATAAAAGTATTTATGGACACAAAATAGAATTTCAAGTAATTTTCACTTGTGAAATAATACTCTTCTTTTGATTTTTTTCAACCATTAAAAATGTAAAAAACTATTCTTAGCTTTCAAGTTATACAAAAGTAGACAGTGGACCAGCTTTGGTCCATGGGCCATAACTTGCCAACCTTTGCTCTATAGTAACTTTTAAGCAACTGAATTTTTATTCATTACTTATTATATTGAGCTGTAGGTATGGTGGATAGCTTGGTACTCCTCGAAGTCAGGAAGAGCTAGATTCAAGTCTTATCTCTGAGGCATACTGGATATGATCCTAGGGAAGTCACAATGTTTCAGTGCTCTATGACCATAACTTGTAGACAAGGTGCTGACCTACATTTGTGGAAGGAGTGTCCTCAGTAGGGAATTCCTTATACCAAGAAAATCATAGATCCAGTTCCTATTCTTGTTACCACTTATGAATGACAACATTGATTTGATGGTCTGTTTTTCTGTAGCTTGTCCTCAGGTCTATTTTGTGATACTTGCCTTGGATACCAAATTTGCTAGTTACCATTCAGAGCATGATTACCATCTCCAAATATCTGAAGGTCTGTCATTCAGAAAAGGGATTTGGCTTCTTTTGCTTAAGCCTGAATGGATGATTGGCAGAGGCATAGAGGTAGTAAAAGTGTAAAAGTTACAAGGAGGAGGATTTGGGCTCAACATAAGGAAAATTCTCCTAAAGTGAGAGTTGTCCAAAAATGGAATGTACTGCAATGAGTGATCAGTTCCCCCACACTGAATATCTCCAGGCAAATGCTGAATGAGCAACTGGGAATATTGTTGATGGGATCCATCTTTTCCAATACTGTCTATGATTCTATAACTTCTACTGACAGCCAACTCTGTTTTACTCACAGCCAGCTCCATTTATTGAATTTTTCTCCTATCTACTCTTCAATAACCCCTCTGTCATACCAAGTCTCTGACTAATCTTCAGTTTCTCCCCCTTCTATTAGTGACTTCCCCACTGCCTAAAACTGTGTCCTCCGTCCTCAAAAATCCTCACTTGATCCATCCATTCTTGTTAATGGTGGTCCTGGATCTCTCCTTTTTATGACTAAACTCCTTGGGAAGACAATCTACAGTGGGTGCCTCTACTTCCTTTCCTTTCATATTAATTCCCTACAACCTGCCTTCTGACTTCATCATTCAACTGTAATTGCTCTACCCAAAATTCCTAATAATTTTTTAATTCCCAAATCTGATTACTTTTTCTTAGTCCCTCTCCATCTTGACCTCTCTGCAGGCTTTAACACCATTGATCACCCTCTTGTCCTTGACATGCTCTTATTTCTAGGTTTTCATGACACTAATCTCTCCTGGTTCTCCTCCTACCTGTATAGTCACTACTGCTCACGTTACTTTGTGAGATCTTTTTTTTGGGGGGAGGGCAATTGGGGTTAAGTGACTTGCCCAAAGTCACATGGCTAGTTTTTTTGTGTCAAGTGTCTGAGGCCAAATTTGAACTCACGTCCTCCTGACTCCAGGGTCGGTTCTCTATTCATTGCGCCACCTAGCCGCCCCACTTTGTGAGATCTTTAAATCAAGTTAGCTAATTGTGAGTGTTCCCCAAAGCTCTGTCCTTGGCTTTCTCAAACAAATACTTTGCTTGACATGCTTGACATCCTTTATAACCTGGTTGCTCCTCTTTCTTTTTCAGTCTTCTTATTCCTTACATGTCCTACATACTCTATAATCCAGTGACACTGGCCTCCTTGCTCTTCCTTGATGTCTGACATCATCTCCCAGTTTGGGCATTTTCACTGACTGTCCCCCATGCCTGGTTTTCTGTTCCTCCTCTTCTCCATCTCCTGTCCTCTCTGGCTTCCTTCATGTCCCAGTTAAAATCCTACCTTCTACAAAGAAGTCTTTCCTTTTCCCCTTAACACCAGAACTTTCCCTCAGCTGGTTATCTCCAATGTATCCTTTATCTAGCTTCTTCGTACATGGATGTTTGCACATTGTCTCTCTCACTAGACTGTGAGCTCTTGGAGTGTAGGCACTGTTTTTGCTTTTCCTTGTATTTTCAGAACAAAGTGTTGAGACACAATGCCTAACACATAGTAGGCATTTAATAACTACTTGTTGACTAACATGCTTTGTAAAGCCTTCCTGGATTCCCCCAAGCTGAAGTGATATCTCTTTTCTGAGAACTCTTATTGCCCTTTCTTTGCTCTCTTAAGCACTTATTTTATTTACTTTTATATTATAATTAGGTGTGGGTCCTGGACTGTAACTAATATGTCAGTTAGCTTTGCAACTCCCAGACCACCTAGCATAGTGCTTAAGAGCTCAATAAATGTTTGTTGAACTATATTAGGAAAATTGAAATCTGCCTTCCTGTAGCTCCCATCCATTGGTCCTCCCTGGACCCTCTGCAGGCACATAGAATAAGTCCAAACCCTCTTTCATTTGATAGGCCTTCAAATATTAGATTCAACCCATTCTTCCATCCTGTTGAAATCTTCCTGGACCCTGATTTTATCAATAAATATGTTAGCTATCCTTCCTAGCTTGGTGACATATGAAAATTTGATAAGCATACCATCTACATTTTAATTCAAGTCACTAGTGAAAATGTTGACTGAAATAGGCCTACAGAGAGAAGCATGTTAAGACTAAAGACCTCCCTGAAACTCAAAAATGGAAATGAGCAAAGCTTTTTGTCAGCATCGACTGAGGCCTACTTAAAGAAGTCTCTGCCTTAGGCAGTAAGTTCCAGGGAGTTTCTTGAAGCCACACAGAGGTTACACTCGTAGTATATAGCATGCCAGGAATTGAGTTTATCTCTTCTGACTCTGAACCTAGCATGCTTTCTTCATCATCATCCTGCTCATTCAATTAATTAAAATGCAATTTGCTGCATTATTATCTAGCCCACATTTGTCTGTCTTGTCCACAAAGGTATCAGGGAAGGCCAAAGATACCCAAATCTACCAGTCAAACACTATCAAAAAAGGAAGCAACTGTCACGACTCATTTAGAGTGAATCCATGTTGGCTCCAAGTGATCCCCACTTCATTTGCTTTTAAATTACCCACTTAATAGGAACAGAAATGACATGATAGAAAGAATACTGGATTTGGACTCAGAGGACATAGGTCAAAACCTACTCCTGCCATTTACTACTTAAGTAACCTTATGTCACTTAGTTTCTCTGGGCCTTAAGTTCCTCATCTGTCAAATAAGGGTTTTGGATCAAATGATCTCTAAGGTCCCTTCAGCTCTTATATTACATAACTGTATCATTCACTTCAGCTAGACACTTGACTGGCACTAGGTGAAATCTATCTTCCTGTATTTTTAAAGGTTTAAATCCTTCTTACTGATGTTTTTACTATTTAGTTCATTCCAAGGTTCATTGCCCATAATGGAGGAAAGGAACCAATTAAGAGCCAAAAAGCTTAGCTTTCTCTTCTGTTGGCACAACACCATACACTCTCTTTTGAACTAATGCTGTACTAATTTGACATCGTGTCTACATCTGCATATTTCCTCAATTTAAATTAAGATCTCAGGGACAATCTTGGAATCATTTAAAATGTTGAGTCATGTAGACTTTTTAGCTGGGGTTGTTCTATCTTTTCCTTGTTTTTCGTGTTATAGTAATAGTCATACCTTGGGTTTTGCAGAATTCCCCTGTGGGTTCCAGGTGTCAGATAGACAGGTGTCCTTCATTTCTACATCTGACAGATGGGATATAATTTTAAATTCCATATGATTTAACAGCTAGAGAAAATGCATAGGGTTCACATGAGGTTTCAAGGATCTTCACATTAGAGACTTTCTAGTGCCACTAAGGGAATGGATAAGCTTGGGGGAATTTCTCCTTTCTTCCTCTCATTGCCCCGACTCAGACAATCAACATAATTTCATGATCTGACACCACCAAATATATTTCGTCACCAACTCTTCTAGCAAGCACATGGCCCCAAGCACTCAGAGAATCAATAGTTTTATTTACAGGTCAAAAGAAACAAACAGCTCCCACCAAGCTCCACAGAGAATGATACCTGACCCTGACTGTGAGCAAGCTCTCCCCCGGAAACCTGGAGAACCTCAGTTACTCTCAGTATTACCTTGAGTCAGGTTCAGGTCTTCCTCTAGTAATCTAATTGCCTTCAGTTCTCAGTGTGAGTCTCCTACTGAGGCTCACTCATCCCCGGTGTTCCCCTTCACTGTTCTGTTGGCCATTCTGCAGATAGCTCGTCACTCTGCTTGCAGTTCCCTCTGTGGCTTCCAGCAGGCTGAGGCAGATGTTATTCTCCATATCACTGCTTCCTTCATTCTCTTCATCTATGGAGCATCACTTTGTCAGCAGATCTACAGCAAATGTGGTCAGTCATTCATTGCTTCCCCATTACCTCCTCTCCTGGCAGTCCCTTTAACCATCTCAGCAGTGAAATCTTTTCTCAGATTCCTGTCTGGTTCCTCCAGGCCCTGGAGCTCCATTGTTTCTCCCCAGGACATTTATCATCCTTGCATACAGTTCCAACACAATGCCAAACAAAGGGCTCTGGATTTCTCTCTTGTGCTACAGTTTGGTGGATTTCTTGCCTCATGGAAGTTTGCCCAGCAAACAAGGACACACAGCTTCTCTCATCTTCCAAATGGGACTCCATCTCCAAGGTTGGGGTGAATATCACAGTCTTATGCCTTCTTTGTCCTAGCACCCAGTCAGTGTACTTCCCACCTATGCCATTAGTATTAGGGAGTTTAAAAGCTCCCTAATACCTTCCCTCCTCCCAACTCTCCAACCCCAACTCCCCCTCTGGGACTAGCTGAAAACGGTTATTCAGATTGCTTGGAGCTGCTTCTAGAGATGGCCAGGTAGGGGAAAAGTTAAGTACTCCCTTCCCCTTCCCCACCTCCTCCCCAAGGAGGAGAAAAATGAGTCCCCATATGGCCATTCTGGCTCTGCTTGCTGAAATGAGTTTTGTGGGAGTGAATATTTACATGGATTGAGAAATAAAAAACATTTACGGCCAGGAGCCATGCCTATATAAAAGTGGATAGATGCCTGGTTTAACAGGAAAGTCTTGGATTTAACTTCCTGTCTTTTAGGATCATGCAGTTTTAGAGCTGGAAAGGAATTCAGGGGTCACTAAATCTATCTCTTTTTGTAGGCAAGGAAAGTGGACTGAAGAAGTCAAGTGGGTTTGCTCAGGTTTGCTGGAGAAATCTGTGGCAGAGAAATGATCGGAATCATATCTTATAACTGCAGTAGTGTTATTCTTTGCACCATACTGAGTTGCCTCTCCTCTGACACATTTTCAGTTTCCCTTTAGCCCCTCATTGGTCTTTAACCCTTCCTTTTTCTCTTTCTCTCCCTTTCTCTTCATTGAGGGCCATATTTATTCATCAAATCACAGTCCTCACATTTCCCGATCCTAGGGATATTTTAGGGTTGGTGTCCTCAACAATTCTCTTGATTAGAATCATCTATGGCCGTGTCCACTTTTTTACCCTCTTTTCCTAGGCTGAAATTTATAACCTAAGCATGTATGATACTAAGGGTGAGTACCTGGAAAAACCCCTCCACCCCCACTCCCACTCCTTTTGCTCTTAGTTCCACAGTTTTGCCCCCTCTGGTCTTCACAGGCATTTCTGTTTGTTTGTTTTGGTTTTTTTGGAGGGCAGTTGGGATTAAGTGACTTGCCCAAGGTCACAGGGCCAGTTTTTTTGGGTTAAGTGTCTGAGGTCGGATTTGAACTCAGGTCCTTCTGACTCCAAGGCCGGTGCTCTATTGACTGTGCCACCTAGCCGCCCCCTCACAGGCATTTCTGAAGTCTGGCCACTTCTGGGTTAGGCCCTGGGAAGCTTCCTAGCCTGGGTCAGGACAGTGGAAGAATCAGTGTGTTTTAGTCTCTGCCATCTCTGGAAAGAGGCACAGCCCTTCCCCCAGCGCAGTCTGGAAGAGCTATGCATGACTCACCCTTTAAAATGATTGCAAGATTGCTCCTAGGATTTTAATTAAAAGTTGGGAAGTGCACAGATAAAGATACGATACCAGGTTAGCCAATGATGACATTGAAGGGCTTTCCTATTTTTCATTTCAGTCTAGGAAGGAGAATGGAATTAGAGTTCTTTCCATTGCTGCCTGTAGCCCATGCCCTAGAGGCGACATAGTGGGCCCACAGAGGAAGCAGAGACTAGGGCAGAAAGAGGCTGAATAGACCAGTGGGCTCAGAGCACATAGAAGAGGCTGGGAACCATCAGCAGAAAGCAGAAGATGGAATAATATTAATAGCTAGCAATTACACAGCACTTTAAACACTGTGTTGTTTTGGAGAGAAGGTAGTGCCTCCTTTTTCTTCCATGTAGTGTGAGAAGATTTGGAGCTGGGAAGGATTCATTTAGTTCAATTTCATCTACAGATCAAGAAAAAGATCACAAAACTGAGGCCCAGAGAGAGAAAGTGACTTTGTTGTTGCTCAGTCATGTCCAACTCTTCATGACCCCATCTGGGGTTTTCTTAGCAAAAATACTGGAGTGGTTTGTCATTTCCTCCTCCAACTCATTTTATAGATGAGGAAACCAAGGCAAACAGGGTTAATTGACTTGCCCAGGGTCACACAGTTAGTAAGTATCTAAGGCTGGATTTGAACTAAGGTCTTCTGGACTTCAGGTCTGGCAATCTATCCACTGCACCACTAACAGCCCAGCATAAATGACTTAGAATCCTGGATTTAGGACTGGAAGGGGACTTCAGAGACCACTTACACTTAGTATTCATTTTTATTTTTATTTTTTTTGCTTTTTGGAGAGGGGAAGGTAGGACAATTGGGGTTAAGTGACTTGCCCAAGGTCACACAGATAGTTTTGTGTTAAGTGTCTGGGATCAGATTTGAACTCAGGTCCTCCTGACTCTGGGGCTGGTGCTCTATTCACTGCATCACCCAGCCACCCTACCACTGAGTATTAATCTCTCATTTTATAGACGAGGAAATTGAGACCCAAAGGGTTATGATCTGTCACATAGATATTTAATAGCTGAGTTGGTATTTAAACCCAGGTTTTTGAACTCCAACCCAATGAAATATGAGCTCCTTAAGGTTACACATGATCTTGTTTTTCTTTATGTACTTCCAGCCCCTAACACAGTGCTTGCCATTCAGTAGGTGCTTAATAAATCCTTGCTAAATTGAATCTTAACAAAAAATATTTGTGAATGCTCTAAAAGTATTTTCATATTATTCATGGGATCACAGATCTAGAGCAATGATTCTCAACCTGTGGGTTATGTTCAATTTGTAACAATGAAAATACAGCCTGCATATCAGACAGATTCATAACAGTAGCAAAATCATAGTTATGAAGTAGCAATGAAAATAATTTTATGGTTGGGGGTCACCACAACATGAGGAACTGTATTAAAGGGTCACGGCATTAGGAAGGTTGAAAACCACTGATCTAGAGTTAGAAGGAACCTTAGAATCCATCTCATAAAAATGTTTCATTTTACAGAGGAAGAAATTGAATCTCCCAAAGAGATGCATAATTATGAGTTCAGAAGAATTGAAATCCATCAATTTAGAAGTTGTCAGGTCCAACTCTTTCATTATACAGATGGGGAAATATATATATATATGTGTGTGTGTATGTGTGTGTGTGTGTGTGTGTGTGTGTGTGTATCTGCGGCCCAGAGGGGTTAGGTGACTTGACCAAGGTCACACAGATTGTCATGTGGCAGAGACAGGATCTACCATACCTCATATCAGCCTCCCTCTAAATAGTGGCTTCTTAATCTTTGGTGCATCACCTGCCCTTTTGGCAATCTGGTGATGTCTATGGACCCTTTCCAGAATAATGTTTTCAAACGTATAAAGTAAAATATATAAGATTGCAAGGGAAAATAATTATATTGATATATAGATATCAAAACATATATATTTTTAAAAATACAAGTTTACAGACCCCAGACTAAAAGAACTCATGAAGTGCATTACTCAGTGCTCCCTCTAACGCTAAGCATGTTCTCTCCCACATGAAAAATACATATTAGGGGAGGCTAGGTGGTGCAGTGAATAGAGCACTGGCCCTGGAGCCAGGAGGACCTGAGTTCAAATTTGACTTCAGACACTTAACACTTACTAGCCATGTGACCTTAGGCAAGTTACTTACCCCCAATTGCCCACCCTTCCCCCCTCCAAAAAGCAAAAAAAAAAAAAGAGAAAGAAAATACATATTATTCAATATTATTCTATGTTCAGTGCTGTTTACAGTGGGCAAGGAATAAGAGGCATGTAGACAGACTAGTCCATGCTCTGGTGGAGCTTACAGTGTAGTTATCGTGCTATTACTTGTGTCCTAAAATACAAGGGGATGAAGAAAGTCTGTTGCCCAGACTATGAATATTCAAGTAGACAGACAACCCATGGGGTTCATTTATCAGTACATATATCTTGGTCAGACCCTACAAATCAATCATGAGTTTGGCCCAGAACTAAACCCAAGGAAAGAATAGACTGCATTGCCCTTGGGAAACTGAGAATTCTGTTAATGACCCCAAACTTCTCCCTAAAACAAAGGCCTATCTTTTAAATTATTTTATATTCTTCTCACTCACAGCAGTATGGCTGTGAGCCATGGAACACCAATGTCACCAAAGAGTCAATGTTGAGGATCACACAAGGGCAATGGAACGGGCACATGGTAAGCATGAGCAGGCTTCAAAGTGTTATGAATACAGAATTACCAAGGAGAAGTGGTGCAAAGAATGTCACCATAGAAAATATGTGAGTGAAAGAAAAGAGAGGCTGATCATGCAAGATATAGCCCAGAGACAGCTCTATAGATATTCTCACAATGTCAAAAGAACGCTTGAAGAAGCCCACATATGCTCTTGTCATTTTTGTTTGTCCTTCATTTTCAAAGAAGACCAATGACATCATGGGGTGATATCTTGACTTGCGCATGAACTGAATTTAAGCGAGACGCAGTTGCACAAACTTGTCAGCCTTATTCTCTCTTCCAGAATCATCAAAGTCCGGTGGCAGGACAAAAGTCAGGATGACTGGTGATGGCCTGGGATACAGCGGATGACCTTGGCATCTTCAATGTCTGACTAAGCTCTAATATAGCACTTGCTTCAGCTGCCTTCATGGCAACTGGAGCAAATTGTTCTCATCTGCCTATTTCATGTGCTTGAGTAGATATATGCCTAGGTCACTGCCAAGTTTGAGGCCTGTCAGTTACCTTCAACCTGGCTTAGCAAAGATGGTTCTTTTGGGGTATGGCTGCTGTATGTGCTACAGCTTCTTGGAGTCACAGGTGATGGCTGGGTGAAAGGTAGATCCCCTATAGCAAACTTATGGAAAGACACAAATAATCACATAGAATAGGTAGTCTTGGATGAGTTGTTGGATGGATCTGCATTGTTGGATGGAATACTAACATGAATGAATAAATGAATAAATGAATGAATAAATGAATGAATGAGTGAAAAAGGAATACATGCTTACTATGTACCAGGAACTGTGCTAATCATTGTAGCTATTGTAATTTGGAAGACAACCCATAAAGGGGGAGTGATGGCCAGGAAAGGGAGTTTTAGTCTTAGTCCAAGGGATAATGAATTGATCCACTGGAAAATCTTTTGAAACACCTTTTTCCAGAAGCAAAGTAGTGTTGATAAGATTACTATGCCCAAGAATTAGAAAGTGGAGGAAGGAACACATGGCTAGAGAGATGTGAAGCATAGGCTAGTCCTGGGATTGCTAGATACAGTGGGCTAGGCAAGTTTGTCTTCATTCACTCAATCATCAACCAAAACTACTTAGTTGCAGGGCAAGAACTGGGAACACGACTTCTGGAGGATGAAACTAGAGGTGGGAATTCCAGGTCAGGAAAAGCACCTCTTCTCCTTGGTAATTCTTCATTTGTAATGCATTGAGGCCTGCTCATGCCCACTATGTGCCCACTCCATTGGCCTTGTGTGATCCTCAACATTGATTCTTTGGTGACATTGGTGTTCCATGACTCATAGCCATACTGCATTGCTAGAAGAAAACAAAATAATTTAAAAGATGGGTCTTTGTTTTAGGGAGAAGTTTGGGGTCTTTAAAAGAATTCTGTTTCCCAAGGACAATAGCAGCAAGATAGCCTGGAGTGGATGGATACTTGTGATGTGATCACAGACTATGGGAGTATTGTTCTATCATCATAACTCAAATTCTCTCAGCTTGATGAACTCCCAGCATATTGTTGTTCAGTTGTTTCTGAGTCTTTGTGACCCCATTATTTGGGGCTTTCTTAGCAAAGATACTGAAGTGATTTTCCATTTCCTTCTCAAACTCATTTTAGAGATAAGGAAACTGAGGCAAACAAGGTTAAGTGACTTGCCCAGGGTCATACAACCAGTAAGTGTCTGAGGTCAGGTCTGAACTTGGCTCCATCTGATTCCAGACCTGGTACTCTATCTACTGCACCACCTAGGTGCCTTCTTATAGATTTTAAGGAAAGACTATTATCCAAGAGGGACTGTTTCTAGCCTAGGGGAAGCTAATCACACTTGTATGGTCATTTCCAGCTCTGGGGACTCTCAGATCTGCCTACCTCTTGTTGGGCAGGAAGTATAACATAAGGTCTAAAGGGATGAGAATAAACTGATAAATCAATGAACAAGCATTTATTATTCTCTTATTATTATACCCATTCTGTGCCACACTATGTATCCCTGAGGTTGCAAAAACAAAACAAAAGAGTGAGACTTCAATAAAAACTGAACATCTGCAGAGGCTAAAAGACAGAGAGGTAGAAAGGTAAAGATCAAAGCTTTCAGATGCAAAATTCTTCACCTTAGGAAAAAATGGAGCATAGCTAGATGATATAGAGCGTAGAGCACTGGGCTTGGAATCAGGAAGATTCATCTTCTAAGTAATTCGTCCCTTGTTTTTGAAGAGGAGCAATGACTTCACAGGGTGAAGACTTTATGAGTTCAGATCTGGCCTCAGATAGTTATTAGCTATGTGACCCTGGGCAAGTCACTTAACTCTGCCTCAGTTTCCTCACCTGTAAAATGAGCTGAAGAAGGTAATAGCAAACCACTCGAATATCTTTGTCAAGAAAGCCCCAAATGGGGACATGAAGAATCAGACAAAACTGAAAAAATGAATGAAACAACAACAATAACAAGAAAAAATGGAATTCTTAAACATCTTAATTCCATATGAAGAGGCCAACAAGACAACAAATGTATCTCTAGGTCATAGACTTGATAAAGGCATCCAGGGACATGGCTCATCTTTAGTATTCACACCTCATCCTTAAGCAGTCTGCATAATGTTCCCAAAGGAGTATGGGAGTTGAAAAATACTGATCTACCTAAGGAACATGGTGCTATTCCAGGAGGGAAGGGGCTTTGGAGCAGGAAGAATTCATGGAAGAACAGATCCAAATCTTTACCATCTTTTACTAGGAAGAGATTAATAACTACAGGACTGAGCATCTCAGGGAGTCAGAGAGAAGAATTATCTCCCTGTCTTAAACTAAAGGTCATTTCTCTGTCTGAAAGAGCTTTTGCAGTATTCCAGTTGAAGAAAGTATAGTACTCCTTAGTTCCATCATCAATTCCCTATGCATATTTTAGTACCATTGTTCTGTATTTTGGGTTCCCTTATGGGACAGCTGGTCCTGGTGGTGGGTAAAATTATCTGTAATTATTAGTCTTGCTGTTTTAGTGAATGAGGATTCAGCCATCCAGTGGCACTGTGATTTGGGTGAATGAGCCCTGAAGGGTTACATTACATAAGTATATGATATGCAAATGTATATGAAATAAATATAAACCATTATCAAAATCCATATATATGTGGGCTGTACAAATTTAGTTACATAATTATTGATATTAATGATATTAACTTCGATCCAAGTTGGGGAACGTAACACCTGGTGAAGTTAGTTTTATAGTGGGCAAGAGGCTAGAGTCCATTACCTCATAAGTCATGCGTTAAAGTTCTTTAGGCAAAATGGTGTTTTTTTGCCACACTTCTCAAGGAGGCAACATAGATATTAGACGTCTGGGACCTTGTTCATGTGATAAGTATGGTGGGAAAGCAAAGGAGGGGGAATAGCTTCCAAAAGCCTTGACTTCCTCTTGAAAGACTTTTTACAAAGACTTGTAAAATCATCATTATGTAGCTGGCTTGTGGAGAAGATAAGACCCAGGGAGCTGAGACGAATGATCTGTCTAACAGAGACACTAGACCAGGGGTGAAGAACCTACAGCTGTGAGGCCACATGTGGCCTTCTCAGTCCTCCGGTGAAGCTTTTTGACTGAGTCCAAGTTTTTCAGAACAAATCCTTTTATTAAGAGAATTTGTTCTGTGAAGTTTAGACTTAGTCGAAAGACTGCATTTGAAAACCTGGAGGTCACAGGTTCCCCATCCCTGCACTAGACACAGGGAGGAACATCATAACACCATGAAAAAAAGACAGTGGGAACTTCCAGGACTAGAGGCATGAGTTTTCTAAAGACTTGGTCACATGTGTTCTCTATGTGTATGTCTCATTACCAGTGATTTGGTAGCGTGTGACCACTCTTCCCACTAATGTATTATGTATCTAGAGGAGTAAATGTCCCAGGTTTTTTGGTTAATAATGTATAATTAACAGCTCTTACTATGCCATCTTAGTAAACAATTTTACTCTGAGTTAATGGTGTCTACTGGCTGACTATGAAAGATAAACTTACTGGTGGGAGCTGGTAAGCTATAACAGTTTTAGGAATTTGGACCCACAGAATAATCCTTAGATCATGATCATTTCCTGGGAAGCCAAATTATAAACCTATGAGCACCAGGTTGGAAAGGTAATCCAGACGGCATACTTTATATGTAAGATACATACAAAATAGTTGCAAGATAAGGAGAGGAAAAGGCAATAGCAGTTGAAGAAATCAAGAAAAGCTTCCTACAGAAGATTAAGTCGGAGCTGAGACCAGGGATTCTAAGAGATTTTGGATGGCTCCAAAATTTTAGTCCCTAGCCCCAACCTTTCTCCGGAGCTCCAGACTATATTCCTGATCACCTGCTGGCTCCTGCCACCTGCAAACCCCTTGCCTCCCTTACTATATGCCATGAATCAGGCGATTAATCTATCTATATCCATATATGTCAATATAGATATATAATGCAATCATAATAGATATGATGCATATTATGTGTATATATGCACATATATGTATATACTAAACAAATGAATCAATGAACTAATCAGGCTCCTCTTCTCTCTAGCCCTGGGGAACACCATTTCCCAAAGCAGGGGCTAAATCAGAACAGAGTTCATTAGTTAATCAAGCCTGATGAACGTCTTCAGTTGCTGGCCACGAGAGGCAGGCCTAAGGACCCTCTGTCCTCACAAGTTCCTTCCTAAAAACTGGGACTTTACAGGAGATAATGACTCACACTACTCATAACACAGCTTTGGAAAATGCTTAGAAAATAGGGCTCCAGGGAGGTCTGGGCAATGACGTCACTTAGCTTTTTGGTGACCTACTGGTCTGGGAAGAAAGGTCCCTTTTTTTTAACTTGGGTTCACTTAGGAAGAAATGTCTTTATTTAACATGGGACTTAAACATTGAGAAACTGTTTACCTGTCAGCCTGTCAGAAGAAACTGGAGTCACAAGGCCCAAAGCGATAGAGATATTTGTGGGTTGGAATGGTCAATGAAGTGACATGGTTTGCTCTCAGTACTAAGATTTGTTCTCTTTTGGATCCATTTTCTACTTGGTCTTGTGAAGTTTTTTTTTTTTTAATGTTTAAAAGTTAATTCACTTGTTTCTGGGTTGTTGTAAATAGTTATCTTCATTTATATACACACTGGTGAGGGGCTAGTATTATGGCCCTGGGGTGCCTTAAGTTTCCATGGCCAGATCTTCCCAAGCCTAGATTTATTTACTCAGTAGACTGATCCCTTTCTCCCTCGCCCCTCAAAAAAAAAAGGCATCACTGCTTACTGGTGCCAGGGACTAGAACAGACTACACAATCTGGAGGAGATATGTCTTCAGTGGCACTGAAAGATATGATTCTCAGACTTTAGGACCAGCAGAAGTAACTGGGACCTTGGAGTTCACCTAATCCAGTCACCTCATTTCACAGATGAGGAAACTGAAGGTGACAAAAGTGAGGTCATCAGCCCAAGGTCACATAACTTTGTGCCAAGTACTGCTGGGATGAGAACTGAGACCTCCACATTTTTCCTGGTCAAGGGAGGTCTTTCTACACTACTAGCTTCCTTTCCTTTCCTTCACTGATCCCTTCTCCCAACCTCCTGACCCTCTTGACCCTGACCCATTCCAATTCTTTTTTTTTTATAGAATCTGAGGGTTGGAAAGGACCTCAGAGACCATCCAGTTTAAACATTCCTAAACAAGTTCCACCAAATACTGTACAAGTGCTAATCCAGCCCTTGCTTAAAGTTCTCCAGGAATGGGAAACTAGTTACTTTCTGAAGTGTCCTATTCCACTTTGGGGATAGCTCTAATTGGCAGGGATTCACTGCCTCTGCTTCCTCACCTCTTACTTCTCAGTCCTTTTCAATTTGGTTTCTGACTCCATCACTCAATTGAAATGGTTCTCTCCAAGGTCATCAACTTAACTTCTAAATCCAATGGCATTATCTTAACCTTCATCTTTCTTGGCATTGCTATGTATTTCAGAAAATTGTGTAATTGTAAAGATGCAGTCTACCATTTGTGAAAACCTCCCTCTACTCTTCTAATCCCCTCCTCAACGATGGCCTCAAATAAAGATTTCATATAGATGGGAAAGTAGGCATGTGGACGATAGTTATTGGTATTATCTTGGTTGTAGTTTTGCCTAATGAAAAAGACCAAGATTATTTTTCTACACCTTTTTCAGACACCCTGACAGTGGATTCCTCAGTGCCCTCCGAACTGTTACCTCCAGTGTGGCCTTACTTGGTCTAGTCCAGCTGCATTTCCTATGATTTCTTCAGTGCCATTTCTTCTTGATCTCACAGCACACCTGAGACATATTTAAAATCCAACTACTGTTAATCTATTGACCTTGATCATTAAGAGTCGGCTACAAGCATCTTTACAAATCTTTCCCATTTTTCAATTGTTTATTGCTTTCTTTCTAGTTCATCTTTAAAAGCCCTCAGGATGCCCTTGTTTATTTGGGTCTCTCACCCACTGTTCTTTAAACTTGTTTGTTTTTTTCTTTTTGCTGCTTCTGCCTATGGCTGTACTGCTCTTAATCTTTCACTATCCTTCTTCTTAGTATTTTACAAATGAGTTTATCTCCTAGACTTCAAATTTGAAAATCTCCTCTCCACTCCTACCCCAGCAGTGGTCTTCTTCCAATAGCAACACTCCCTCCTGACCTGTCTCAGGCACATTATCTTCACATCTAAACCAACCCATGACTCCCCCAATCATCTCTCTAGCTTGTTCCTTTGAATTCACTCTCCCTCACTTCAGTGTCTTTTTTTTTTTTTTTTTTGCTTTTTGGAGGAGGGAGGGCAGGGCAGCTGGGGTTAAGTGACTTGCCCAAGGTCACACAGCTAGTAAATGTTAAGTGTCTGAGGCTGGGTTTGGACGACTCAGGTCCTCCTCACTCCAGGGCCGGTGCTCTATTCACGGTGCCACTTAGCTGCCCCTTCAGTGTCTTTTTATATGTAGCCTTCCCCTCCTAGAATAGAAGCTCCTTGAGGTCAGGGACTATCTTTTCAATAGATTGTATACTTCTTGACATTAGATTGTAAACTCCTTGAGGACAGGGATTATCTTTTGCCTCTTTGTGTTCCCAGTGTATAGCCTGGCACATAGTAGGCACTTAATAAATATTTATTGAGTGATTGATTTTTGCTTATATCTGTATTCTTAGCTAGTACTGTGTCCAGCCCATAGTAAGCATTTATAACTGTTTTATCTAATTCTAGCCTAAGCTGAAGCTGCCCTTGGTTTTCTGTCTCTCCCTGCTAGATGGCTTACCCAAGGTCATCCAGTAAAGCAAACTGGGAATCAGGAAATCTGAATCCTGGCTTTGTCACAAAGTGACGGGGTGACTTTCGGTAAGGCCATTCACCATCGTGGACCTCAGTTTCTCCATTTGTAAAACATAGGGATTGGACAAAATGATCCATAAAATCCCTACCAGTTCTAACATTCCATGATTCAGTAAACATCCAGTAGGATAGAAAAGTATAAGAATTTCTGTGAGTGTGAAGAACTGGTAAATTTTCTGTTTCTTCACAAAGATCTTAGAATTCTTTCAGACATTTTCCCCTCAATTTTTCTAGGGAAAAATCCCATAGGAAGTCAAAAAGTAATTCAAATCCATTTCTATAGTAGGAGTCAGGAATTAATTAACAAATTTTTATTAAGTACTGACTGTGCTGGGCTCCCAGGGACCTGGGCAAGGAGGCAGGGCTTCAAAGACAGTCACTACCCACAAGGGGGCAATGATTTGTCTACATATGAAGAGAAACAGAGTGCAAATAATATAGCTGGCATTTATGTTGTATATTAAGATTGTCAAATTTTGAGTCTTACAGAAGATCTGATTGGTTTTTTAAACTACAAGCCAGTTGATAAGCATTTATTTATTTGTTTATTGAGAGGCATTGGGCTTAAGTGACTTGCCCAGGGTCACACAGCTAGTAAGTGGCTGAGGCCAGATTTGAACTCAGTTTCTCTTGACTCCAGGACTGGAGTAAAATTTTTTTTTCCTATTCTCCTCTCCAAAAGAAAGAGAACTTTTCATTCTTTTCCTCATTTTAGTTCTTTTCCATTTTATAGATGAGGAAATGGATTAACAGAGAAGTGAGAGTGATATGGTCACACATCTTGAAGGGTTGGAAATGGTTGAAACCCAGACCCCTCCTGGCTACACTATATTCTTTCCACAGATCAGTATCTCTCAGCCCTTAGGGGCTGCCTTGATGCATTATCAGCCCAGAGTCTAGGGAGTCTGCTCACCAAGTTCAATATTTCAATACTGGGACCATCCATATTCCATACATTTGTTTACATTCCCATGGAAGAGACAGTAAGTTTCCTGAGGGCAGCGATTGTCTTCTTTTCCTGTTTTTATTTTGTCTTTGAATCTCTTAGCACTTTCCACGGTACCTGGATAGAAAGTACTTAATGAATACTTTTAATTAAATTAAATAGAATGTATGAGATTTTTCATATTAGAACTTCCTTCACTTTGCCATTTGGGCATCTGTGGCCCTGGGACCCCAGGGCAGTTGGTCACACAGCAAGCCAGCTTGACTCAAGCCCTACTCCCTTTCTTGAGAGTCTTACCACTTATAAGCCCCCACCCTCCCCCACGAACTCTTTTCATGGGAAGAACTCCTTCCTTCCTTCCTTCCTTCCTTCCTTCCTTCCTTCCTTCCTTCCTTCCTTCCTTCCTTCCTTCCTTCCTTCCTTCCTCCCTCCCTCCCTCCCTTCCTTCCTCTTTCTTTCTTTCTTTCTTTCTTTCTTTCTTTCTTTCTTTCTTTCTTTCTTTCTTTCTTTCTTTCTTTCTTTCTTTCTTTCTTTCTTTCTTTCGTCTCTCTGTCTCTCTGTCTCTCTATCTCTATCTCTGTTACTCCCTTTTTTTTCCATTTCATCCCTCCTCCAACCTCAAATGAAAAGGACACCTCATTGAACACACTGAAAGGACAGAGGGATCAGTGAGTGCCTGCCTGGCTTCATCTCTGAAGCTTAGCCAAATCGAAGACTCCCACACCGACACCCCTTGTCCACCCTTCCCTCCCCCCTGTCAAAAGGCTGGAGTAAACAGCTTAGCCTTTTATTGTGACCTTCAGGTCAGGGCCATTGCATTCAAGTCTAAGCGTTTGTAGGAAAGAACTTATGTAGTTGGGTTATTTATTAAAGGCACCGTTTCTCTCCCAAATGATGGAACATTAAAAGCCATGAGATTCTAACACCATGTACAGACTATTCTGTGGGGTTCAAGACACTAGACCTCCCAATGGATACTCCCCTGTTCCAGGCCCTTATGCCCTAAACTCAGAGCCCGGCTCAGAAAATGCCCAGAATGAAGAGTTTGGGCTGGAGTCAGGCGGTGTGGCCAGGGTGGTGCTGTTTCCCAACATACACAGTCCTAGGGGGTGGGGATTTAATCAGCAGGCCC